>OY288258.1:32085606-32093106 GCA_958450325.1 Agrostemma githago
GCTCGCCGACGGTCCCGATGCGGGCCGGGGCCCGGGTCTCGATTTACGCCCATGCGCCCAAGCGCCCTTGAGTGCCCAAGCAACCGCGCCCTCGTCTTTGATCATTCGATATGCACGCTAGAGACGGTCCTACTTGATCCGTAGGACCAACCTCCCGATGCGGGCCGGGGCCCGGGTCCCGATTTACGCCCAAGCATCCCAAGCGTCCCAAGTGCCCAAGTGCCCAAGTGCCCGCGCCTGCGTCTTTTGATCATTAGGTATGCACGCTTGGGACGCTCCTACTAGATCCGTAGGCGACCGTCGACGGGGCCCACTGATTGCCGGCCCGGAAAGCGGTTCCGCACCCGGGCCTACCTTAGCCTGACCATGACCGGTCACCCTTCTAACCCACCCTCAAGCAGCTGCTCCCCCTTATAGAGCAATATTTGATTTTTCTGCTCTGCCCACAGTAGACATTGAAAAGTGAGAATCACGATATGAAATTGGGGTGCCCCAAATGACCGATCACCCTAATGCCATGACCGATCACCTTCCCATGGCCACGCCCAAGGTACCCTGGGCTAGCCCAAGGTGCGCGACCGACATGCGCCCGGCTCGCCCACGATCCCGATGTGGGCCGGGGCCCGGGTCTCGATTTACGCCCATGCGCCCAAGCGCCCTTGAGTGCCTTAGCACCCGCGCCCTCATCTTTGATCATTCGATATGCACGCTAGGGACGGTCCTACTAGATCCGTAGGACCCACCTCCCGATGCGGGCCGGGGCCCGGGTCTCGATTTATGCCCAGGCGTCCAATGTGCCCCAAGTGCCCAAGTGCTCCCACCCGCGCCTGCGTCTTTTGATCATTAGATATGCACGCTTGGGACGCTCCTAATAGATCCGTAGGCGACCGTCGACGGGGCCCACTGATCGCCGGCCCGGAAAGCTGTTCCGCTACCGGGCCTACCTTAGCCTGACCATGACCGGTCACCCGCCTCACCCAGCTTCTCCCCCTTATAGAGCAATATTTGATTTTTCTGCTCTGCCCACAGTAGACATTGAAAAGTGGGAATCACGATATAAAACTGGGGTGCCCCAAATGACCGATCACCCGCCTGACCATGACCGATCACCTTCCCATGGCCACGCCCACGGTGCCCTGGGCTAGCCCACGAAGAAATTTCAAAGATTACCCGGGCCTGTCGACCAAGGTTATAGACTCGTTGAATACATCAGTGTAGCGCGCGTGCGGCCCAGAACATCAAAGGGCATCACAGACCTGTTATTGCCTCAAACTTCCGTTGCCTGGAAGGCCATTGATGGTAGGGATTTGTCGTGGAATCCCAACCGTCAATAATATAACCGGCTATTCCTACGGTAGATAGGGCAAGTCGGGTCGAATCCACGGGAACGGTAATGTAAAGTCTAGACTAGGTCGGCCCAAATACTAGATTAAGTCAACGAACTAAGCTAAACTAGGAATGGTAGAGGGGGAAGAAAACTAAACTATGACTATGGCTAAGGAGGACAAACTAGGAAAATGGGCTAGGATTAGGTCGGGGTCAAAGGGGTAACGGAATGGTCAAGGGAGAACTAGAGCGAAGGAGGTAGTAGGGTGATCTAGGTATGGTCCGGGCTCTCGCAACTTAGACCTACCTAGAGGTTCCACCTAGAACCCATCTCGGCGACACACATGACAAACGGGGTTCTAGCGTGCTATGGTGGCCTAGGTCGAATCCGGGCTCTCGCAACTTAGACCGACCTAGGGGTCGTCCTCACCGGGCTCTCGCAACTTAATGAGGGAACCGAACCCACAAACAAACTAACACCCACAAGAGAAAGGCAAGAAAAACAAGTATTTGCAACTACTAGTCAATCAAGCATTTTATCAAACATGTGATGTGCACCAAACAAGAGGAAACCCAAATCTTCCACCAACAACTCCAACAAACCCTTAATCACCCAATTAACACCCTAATCACCGTACTAACCCTAGCAAGAACACTACTCTAACATAATCATACTAATACTAACAAGATCAAGAGGATTCAACATAAGAAACAAAACTAACATAAACAAACTCGTGAAAACAATAAACAACAATCAAAGATTAAAACGTGGATGATTAAACATGAAAGATTAAAGGAAAAGAGGAAGGAAAGATTATACCAACTACAAGGGATGAAAAGGAGAACACTTGTATAGAAGATAAACCAAATTCATCCACCAAGGTTGTCAATCTTGAATGGATTCTTCAAGAGATCCAATAATACAAGCACTAATCTATGATTAACCTCAAATTACCGACAAATCTACACTAATCTAATCTACTCTAACCTAAAGTAGTCTAGGGTTTTAAGGATATAACATAATTTAAGATAAGATGGTGTCTTAATACAAGAGGGGGGTATATATAGGGTTACAAGTGGTAAGGAGAAGAAAGGAAACAATGCGGGCTGTAACTGACCCTTCCCGGTCGGGAAGGCTTGGTCCCGATCGGGATGGGCCATCCTTCCCGATCGGGAAGGACCTTCCCGATCTGGATGGGCTCACAGTAGCCGTGCTTCATGTTCCCTACATCCCGAACGGGATGAGGCCTTCCCGAACGGGATGGGTCTTTGTAGGCCTCCCTTAAGAGCTCTTTGGTCCCTCCTTGCCTCTCATGGGCTTCTCGTTGATTCTCGGGACTCGGGATCTGGTCTCGGAGGCTCGGGATTGGATCCCGAGGTCTCGGGGTCGATTCCAAGGCATCGAGTCATCGTTCCTCTACTCCGTTGGCTCCAAAATGTGTATGTATCGAGTCGGAATCGCTCCAACTCTTCCAAATCGGTCTCGGGAACCTGAAACGAACTAAAGGAAGCATAAGAAGCCCCTAAACCGCTCCCGAGGAGCGATTCTACAAGGAAAATGGGACCAAAACACAACAAAATAGGCACTACAAACCACACTTATCAACTCCCCCACATTTAACCCTTACTCGCCCTTGAGTAAGCACATACTACTACTAAACTATCCGAGTGGGTATTAGCGCACCCTACGCCCCTTCAACTCACGCGAGTGCACTTGGAGGACAAGTGCACTCCGCAAGGCAAGTTGGGTCTTGCGACAAAACCGCGGATGCAACCGGACACAAAACACACAAACAAACAAACAAACACAAGCTAGACATACAAACCAAGGTGAACTAAACCCTAATAGTATGACGATAAAGCAACAAGAACGTTGGTAACTTACCTAGGTCCTTCTAACTTTCTAAAAACGTACTACGGGACGATCGGCGGAGTGGGAAGTGAAGAACCATGGTGTTAGTCGACACTGTAGGTAAGTGAGACCCCGCCCCCTTTAGCGTGAGCCAAGAGGGTCATCCCAAGTCCAAAACCACCTAACTAGTCCAAGTAAAAAGGTGGAAATATGCAAAATAAGGGAAGACCGACTAATGCCGCTATCATCCTTCCTCGGGACTCGGTCCTTTGGTAGGCTCTTCACGGCAAAAGTCGGAAAAAGGCTTATTTTTGTGGGGATTTCTTTTTGTGAGACGGGTTTTCTTTTGGCATTTTCTTTCTTTTCGACATTTTGATTTGTTTGTTGCCATGCCATTTCTTTTTCTTCTTTTCTATTTTCTTTTTGGCTTTTGTGCCTTTTTCTTTTTCTTCATTCTTTTCTTTCTTTCATTTTTCTTTCTTTTCTTTTTTTTGCCCTTTTTTTGGCAAGATTTGCCTTTTTGGCATTTCTCGACAATCAAGAAAGAGAGAATCAACAAATTGCAATTTATTGTGTGTATATGTGTAGAAGGTAGGTAAATGGGTAAGTCGGGGTTGCGCATTCCCTTTCAAACCCACAAAAAGTGGAGAACTTGGACTAATCAAACAATCCTAAACACGGTCACCTAAGGGACGAGACTCGGTAACCAAGGCCTTTTCACACCGTGGGTGGTCATAATGGTCAAAAGTGCAAATCCCGTAGTAAATCCCTAGTAAGCTAGGTGGACTCAAGGTAAAGGACCAACGAAATCATTGATTTAGGGTCATTCTACTAGATTAAAGTCCAAGACTCGATTTACACTACTAGGAAGGGAAAGTAAACGGTTGCACACTAGCCTCTAAACCGGGTTTTCGAAAACGGTTTACGCACAAGACACTCAACACAACACAAAACAAAGACTCAACGAAAACGAACGAAAGAAAACGAAGCAAAAGAAACAAAACAAAAACAAAACAAAATGAACACATACACAACACAAACACCACCCCGATCATCCAAACAAGCCACCAAATCAACCACACTTTACAAAGCTCCACTCGAGCACACCTCAACACAACCTTCTCCAAGCATCACAAGGAATAAAGAGGGAAAGAGGGTTAGAAGATGTTACCGGATGTCTTCAAAGATTTCCAAAGTCATTGGCGATTAAAGCAACCTATAAGGACAAAGGGAGGCAAAACACGCACACAAAAAAATATACGACACAAAGACATAAAATGAAAACACAAAAGAGAAATTGTTTTTGATTTTTGTGAAAAAATTTCAAATTTTTAGGATTTTTGAAGATTTTTTCGAAAAAACTAAGAAAATAAAACTAACTATACTAGAATATCGCTCCCCCACACTTAAATCGAGCCATGTCCTCATGCTCGATCGTAGGGTGCGGAGAGACAAAAGAAAAAGAAAAGAAACTACGAAAATAAAGTTAAAAATCAAAAAGAAAAGTGGAGAAATGGGTAGAAGGTGTCCGGCCGGGGTGTAGTCAAGTCACCATGGGCCGAGACGAGAAAAAGATATGGAAGGGGGAAGAAATAAAAAGAAGGAAATAAAAGGAAATGGGAGGGGAGGGCTAGGTGTAATCAAGTCACCTAGCCCGGATTCCGCCTAAATCCGACTAAATCCCCAAAAAGAAAGAGTGAAAAACTTGTAAAATTTGGATTTTGAAATGACTCTCGATGTAGTCACATCATCGAGAGTCGGGAGCAACAACTACCGAGGCCTCGAAGGCCACCAAGACATCAAGACACAAAAGTGTACAAGGGGAAGGGAATAAACAAAGGAAAACAAGCAATAACAAAAACGGAAAAGAAAGGATAGTTGTCATACCATAGGTTAGCAACTCACTCTCTCCATCGTCTCGTAGATCAATATAGGCACTTGCTTGTCTTCATCTTTGCTATCCCGCTTCAAGCTTGATAGAACCGCATGGTAGAGGTAGTAATGGTGTGAGGGGAGTGGGATTCGATGTGAAACTCAGTGTAAAGGGAAGAGAAATGAGGTGAGGGTATGTAAATGAAGTGCGATGGTTATATGACATGAGAAAGGATGGGTAGGGAGGTTGGGTGGGGGTATAAAATGGTTGGGTGGGCTCAAATGTCAAAGAAGAGGCCAAAAGAGGAGAAAGGGGACCATCCCGGTCAGGATGGATGGTCCCGATCGGGATGATAGACCCTTCCCGATCGGGAAGCTCTCGTCCCAGTCGGGAATGCACTCCAGTGAGTCCGATTTTCTGCACCTTCAACCCGATCGGGATGGCTCCTTCCCGGTCGGGATTCCTCATCCTTCCCGGTCGGGAAGCCCTCTTCCCGCCCGGGATGGGTCTTCTTGACCTCCAAAACCCCAAAAGCTACACCGAAGCTTCAAAAACCGACTTCCATACTCACGATCCAAGCTCTATCATCAAACATTCCTCTCTAGGAATCATCTTCACCTCACACCTATGACAATAAGCTCAAATACAACATCAAATTAACTCCCTCACATCGCTCATCAAAATACCAAAACAATTACAAGAATCCCACAAAAACAAAAGAGTCCAAGAAACAAAAACTACACAAATAGAAACACAAGTATTCTAAAGAAGAGGAGAGGGGAATATACAACATGACGGTTCTTTAGGAACTCCGTCAAACCTAGGATGGTGGGCTCCATTTGTCAACCATAGCCCTCAAGGGCATGGAGGAGCAAGTCGAACGCGCTACCGACATCATAGTGAAGGCCCAAGAAGCGCTCGAGCTTAACCGACCTCCACGGCCTCCAAGGAGGAGGCAAGAAGTAGGAATCCCAAGACCCGACATCATCTTCAAAGTAGTCTCCGGGGTCTCTCCATCCTACGAGCTTCACCGACCTCTTCCTCCCTAAGCATTGCCTCCAATCACAAGCAAGCTTCATCTCCAAGAAACAAGGCACAAAAAGCGGTTTTGGCCTCATTTCTTCGTTGTACACCCCCACACTTGCCTCAAGTTGTGGTTCCCCATCTTCATCACTCGGCCCCACATCATCTTGGAGGAGAGGATCGAAACTTCTACCGGCGGTTTCAATCTCCTCCAAGTCATTGCTTGGTTCACTAGCTAGGGGCTCTTGACGCTTATCAACATTATCCGACAAGGGCAACTCGAGGCTAACAATTTCACCTAACAACCTCACAAACTCCACCAACTCATCCAACCCACTATCCTCCTCCAATTCCTCACCAATGTTGCCTTCACCAAGGGTCATCTCCTCATTCGTCTCTCTTTGGGTAGACGATTGAGGTTTTTCAAAGCAAACTTCTCTATCAAAGGGAACTACATCGGCGGCTTCGTAATTAGGTTGCTCCTCTCTCTCAAGTGGGCACCCTCCATCTAAATATGATGCTCGGGATAAAGATATTACGGTTTGAACCGATAATGCATTTAAATGAGCATTCCTCGCCTCGTTTCCCCTTCGAATTTGGGCCATTAATTCCTCTTGTTGTTTTCGTAATTGAATGGGCATTTCTTGGATGCTCCTTTGCATTTGAAGCATAGAATGAAACACCTCCGTGTCTGGTAATTGGTGATCATTGGGGTCTTGTATAGCTCCTTGATAATCTTGATGATGCCCAAGGGGTGGGGCATCATATTGTTGGTAGTGGGGTTGAGGTGATTGGTAGTATTGTGGGTCATAGGGTTCATATTGTGGTTGGGGTGGAGGGTAATATGGTGGGTTTTGGGGGTATCGGCTTCCATACGATGAATCTTGATTGAACATGGTGGGCTCACAATCATAACTCGAGTAATAGTCACCATGATCGTAGGAGTGATAATCGTCCACTTGTTGGTAGCCGTTTTCATAACCTTGAAGTTCATACCCACTAGAGTCTTGATCCCCCCAAGAAGCTTGATAGTAATTAGGAGTCATCATGTCGTAGCTTTGGTTCATAGAAGAAGAGGGGTAGCTCATATCGGCTCCCGAGTGTGTGGAGTTTAGATCAAACCCAATGCTTGCTCGAGAATCGTAGCTCATACCCGGTTGGAAACCACTCATTCTAGCAACCGTCCGTTTAAGCGGCTCTGAGTTGCAAGAAGAAGATAATCACCACCTCTAAGCACAAACTGTAGACTAAGAACAAACGTGAGAAGCCTAGTGATTTTTGGGCACTAGACAAGAGAGAAATAAACTTCACACACACAAGAAGCAAGGTAACAAAAAGAAAAAAAGAAAACACAAACACAAAGACTAAGTCAAGTAACTAGGAAAACAAAGTCCAAACTAGCACCGTCCCCGGCAACGGCGCCAAA
>OY288258.1:32098106-32100606 GCA_958450325.1 Agrostemma githago
TCGACCAAAAATATATTTAAAACAAAATCAACTATTTTCTCATTTATTTATATAAGTCCTAGGATGAAATTAATTTATTGAACAAGTATAAAAATCTTGATTATAATATAAAAATACGATTTTTGTTAAAATTATAAATTAACGAAATATGACGAAAATATGAAATCAATATTATTTAGTTACTAGTATCACGATAACCAACAAAATATTATAACGATCATTAATAAAATTACTAACGATTTATAAAACGATAACGAAAGTCGTAAAATATTTATAAAATACACGATTTAAAAGAATATTTAGCAAATAATAAATAGCTAAAATTAGAAAACCGAATTTAAAATATTTACTACATACTGTACTACTACTCAAACATACGATATAATACCGAGTAACGTCCTAAAGTTACCTTGCGCGATAACTCGTCAATGCACTCCCTTCCATCCATTTGCCAAGTTTCGCTTACCTTTGATACTTGCCTTATAAACAACCTCGAGACTCCAACGGAATTCGAGACCTAGAGAAACTGAAACAAGGAGTCGGGGTTAAGGAATGTTGGAAATGACTAGAGGTGCCACAGAAAACACGACTAGGATAACGGGGAAGGTAGAAAGGCTCGACTACGAAATGAGATAGCAAAGATATAGGCACGGGACCATAGGAAATAGAAACGAAGGGCACGAAACGAGCAAGAGTAAGTAAATCGATAAACTTCGGAAATTAGAGTATGAACAGAAGGTAAGAAGACCGCAGAAGCGGTGAACAAGAATAATACGACACGAGACAGAATAAAAGAGCAGCAGCCATATGAAATACGAACACCAAACAAGCATCAGTGAACAACATCATACAACGGGAACGAGGCGATCAAACCGCAACAGCAACAAAAGTCAGCAGCAACGCAACGACAGGTAATAGCGGAGTGAAAATCGACGAAACGATTAAAATGAATAGATAGAGATTGATCAAAATAGCATTGATAAGGAATTAAATCAACGAACATAAAGGTGGGAATAGAATCACGACCAAAACCAACAGCAGACAGGAGCGACATTGGCTGGTAATAGCATGAAACGAAGAGAGAAAAGAAGGAGAAAGAAGAAGAACACAACAACGTATAACAGCAGCAGAAAACCGATTCCAACAGCAGCAGACGGCAGCAGCAGTTAATAACAAAACCGAAACAGAAATGCGTCCCCAAATAACAACGAAAGACAGCGGGAGACAGGAGACGACGCAACAACAGATGACAACAGAAAGAGGAAGAAGGAACAGCAGCAAAATGAGGATGAGAACAGAAGAGGAAAAATAAGTAAACGAACAACAATAACAACAAGCGTGACAGCAGCGGCAACACGGAAAACAGAAGGAGAAGCAGCAGCAAAACAGGGACGAAAAAGAAAGGAAGAAGGGAACAGCAACCAACAACGATGGAGGGGACAAGAAGGAAAAGAGAAGAGAAGAGAATCTCACGTTAAAAACAACAGCAGAATAACGATAGCGGTAAACGGATGCAGCGATCTCAGGCAACAACACGACAATAATACGTCGCAGCAGCAGCAGCAGGAAAACGTACAAAAAAGAGGAAAACAGGGAGGTCGAAACCGGGATGCGCGCTGGTGAATAAAAGGGGAGTCAGCAGCATAAGAAGAGAAGAGGACAGATTCGGGGGATGGTGACGAAGTTTGGTGCGTGGTGGTGAAAATGAAGATGATGAACGTGCTGATTTAGAGGAGGTAAAAGGATGGATGAAGAGGGAGTGAAGCGGTGGAGAGGAGAAGAAGGGCAAAGGGATGTTTTATACGTTCAACAAGTGGGATGTACATAATTAATAGGTGGGAGTTGAATTCAACTCACCAAATAAATATACGGATTCTTAGACAATAATTATACGATGTACACAGATAACTTAAACGAATCGGGCAGAAGACGAATTCGGTACAGATAAGTTGACTGACCCACGAATCGAATTAAAACGAATTAATAAAATTAATAAATAATCGGACTTGCAAATAAATTAGGTAAATAAAGTATTCGAGACGAAAACGAAGCTCATAGAATTAAATAATTAGGCGATGAAATAATATTTCCCGATAAATAATTAAATCCTCGATAAAGTGAATTAAATTGATTTCTCGAGGAAAGAAAATAAATATTTTGACGAAACTTAAAATAAATGAGCTTCGAGCATAATATATATAAATAAAAAGAATTTAGAATTTAAATGGTCGAAATAGACTTTCGATAAAAATATAAATTAAGTGTATAAAATGAATCGAAACATACATAAAAATATGTTTTAAATATAAGGAGAGTTTCCGAGACAAATAGAATTTTATGAGTTTGAAACGATTAAACGATAAATTCGTTTTATAATAATTTTATGAATTACGAGTTAAATCGTAAAAATTAAAATACAAACAAAATTTTAAATTAATTTAAATTTTTAATAATCAGGGGTGTTATAGGCACATTTGGTCGAATTTCATTAAGGGATGTA
>OY288258.1:32110606-32135606 GCA_958450325.1 Agrostemma githago
AAGGAAAAGAGCAAGGAAAGATTATACCAACTACAATGGATGAAAAGGAGAACACTTGTATAGAAGAAAACCCAAATAATTCCACCAAGGTTGTCAAGCTTGGATGGATTCTTCAAGAGATCCAATAATACAAGATTAAACTAAGATTAACTACTAATTACCGACTAATCTACACTAATCTAATCTAATCTAACCTAAAGTAGTCTAGGGTTTTGTTTCTAATGAAGTGCATAACATAAGATGGTGTCTTAATATAAGAGGGGGTTGTATATATAGGGTTACAAATGGAAGGAAGAAGAAAGAAAACAAGCGCGGGTTACAGCAGGCCCGTCCCGACCGAGACGGGTTGGTCCCGATCGGGACGAGGTCGGTCCCGGTCGGGACGCCACCTTCCCGATCGGGATGGACCCAGGTCAGCAACCTCCTTGTTTGTGCATTACATCCCGAACGGGATGAGGCCATCCCGAACGGGATGAGCCTTGTAGGCCTCCAATATGCACTTTTTGGTCCCTCCTTGCTTCTCATGGGCTTCTCACCGATTCTCGGGACTCGGGATCGGGTCTCGGAGGCTCGGGATTGGGTCCCAAGGTCTCGGGGTCGACTCCAAGGCATCGAGTGATCGTTCCTTTACTCCGTTGGCTCCAAAATGTGTATGTATCGAGTCGGAATCGCTCCAACTCTTCCAAATCGGTCTCGGGAACCTGAAACGAACTAAAGGAAGCATAAGAACACTACTAGAAAATATGTCAAAGAAATCATGTAAAAAGACCCTAAGACACCATTATGGAGATGATCTCCAAGTCAAAGGTGTCTTAGGGTAAGAAACCATGTGAGTAAAATGGTTTCTTTGCTTATGCTTTAGAAACCAATTTTGAGGGATTAATGGTTTCTTTGGTCCATGAGAAAAACACCATTTGTGATAGATAAATGGTGTCTTATCTAAACTTAATAAACCATATAATGTACTTAAATGGTTTCTTTGATTTCCTCTAATAAACCATGTACCACACTTAAATGGTTTCTTTGTCTACTAACTTAATAAACCATTTAATAATCTTGAATGATTTCTTTGCTTCCATTACAATTATTATATGGAATTAGTTTCTTTGATTAATTTTTTTGAATTATTTTAATATTTAGATATATAACTCAACTATTACAATACAATGTACTCATTTTCATGTATCAACAAAAAAAATGGATTTCCATAAAATATCTCATATATAGATATATATCCTGAAAAAAGTGGTAATTACATTAGAAGCACAAACTATCCCAACAAAATTAATACGGAGTATTCACTTCGTAAACGTAAATAGGCCCAAAAATATGGCAAAATGTGTCAAAAAAATAACCATTTCATATATGCCAAGACGTATATGTTTCAAAAAAAATGAATATTCACTTTGTAATCAATCATCCTCATCTTCTACTTCTTTGTGCTTGAGAACAAATGTAATCCACATCTCTCGTAGCTCATCAATTATTCCTTGTTTATACGATTTCGGTACATCTTTAAAATACAACACAAAAAAAATTCCCATTAGGCTTATACACTTGGAAAAGCATTATATGGAGCATTAATTTGTCAACCTGTATATGAGGAAAACAAGAAATAAGAACGGAAACAAATCAATCACAATTTACTACGGAGCATTTGAATGAGTGACACACTGATACATAGATAAGTATATTGTCTGGTCTCGCCTTACTACTTGATCATCACTGCCATACTCAGATTCATGAAACATGTAAAGTGTTACAAGTCGTATGAAACTACATGCAAATACAAATATCTAACATAAAAGTTTTAGTCGATGAGTCAATATACACAACCTATATATACTCCATATATGAGACAGCCTTAGCTTACATGTATCAGGCAGTCAATTACCAATATAACGAAATGTAGAATATCGATCTTAGCTTACAATCTTAGATGTAGGATTTAGTGTCACAATGGCAATAGATCATTGCAGTCCAATTACAGCCTAGGGTCACATTCATAAACCACATACAACCTCTTCGAATCACAAAAGACATTATCAGAGAGACAAAGACCAAATCAACTACTCTACTAGTAATCAAAAGCCAAATGTGGTGAATCATAACACATAATGCATCAAGGATGATACTAAATCACAAAAAAAGAATTCCAAAGCCTCGGCATCAAGAGATACAGAGTAACTCAAGTTTACTGAAGATCAAGACAAACCGTACCTGAAAATGAACAGCATATTGTACTTTGATCCTCGTCAAATTCAGCTCCGATGACACTGAAACGACAACAAACACAAAATGCGAACCAAATTACAATCAGAAATCAGCGAAGAGCAATTATCATCACATTCATGATTATCGCAAAAAAACAGCTACAAATTCAACCTAACTACATTCTCGTGGAAATTCGTAAAAAAATCAACAAAATTCAACAAATTCTGAACAATTCGTCGAATAATCAAGCAAATTAACATCTACTTTCCAGAAAACACAAAATAATTATGAACAATCTAGCTGATTCGTTATTCCGTAAGATCTAGGACGGTATAGACCAAGAAATACATGAATCTAGCGATCTGAAGCGTGGATTAAAGAGTTGATAAGTATGATTTTCTAGGCGCGCGATAAGGTTGGATTTTGTTTGAACAAAAAAAAACCGTAGATACTTGGTGAGTCACTTTGCTTTACCGAAATAGAAATTCAGTTGAAATCAACAGAAGTAAATACCAATCGAGAATCATCTACGTTGCTCAAGATAGCAACTCATGATGTTAGTAATAAATTATCATATCCAACCTTCTTACATGTCCAAAAAAACATATTTGAATCAATTAACAAGAACCAATCGATTCATCATGAAAATTAATGAACAACCAAAACATTATTGGCTCCAAACCTCACAAAACACAAAGTTATTGATTGCCAGAGTATAAAATAAATGAAAGTAAGGTCAACAACACAACGATTATGTGGCAGAAGTTAAAAGGAATAAGCAATTCAATAAAAAAAAAAGGAGAAAAAGAATAAACCTCATGAAGTTCCTGTAGACTGAAGTGACAGCTGGAACACATCCGGGTGTGCTAATTCCAGCTTTAACTCCATGGCAATAGTCTCCATTCCAAAATGGTGCACACAACAACTCCAATAACAAATTATAAGATCACTCGTAACAAACAAACAACATTACACGACACCTTATGGGATGTTTCCCAAGACGGAAGTATTCATAAAAACGTACAGAATAGTAAAGTGAGAGGGAGTAAAACAGAGCAACTGACATCCTTACCCTAGCTTTTCAGCCAAAGGAAAAGTCAGAGTAGTCGTGAATTGAATAGGATCACCAACCTAAAGAGAAAGAACATTTAATTATACACCTAAATTGAACACCTATATATCTCAGGATATCGGCTCCGCGGTTCACACTGCACTTAACACAGATCTTCAAGAGGAGGGAACATCACATGGGAGACCAAAATAGAAAGGCCAGTAAATGTATACCAAAAACACATGCTTGCATCTAGCCGTGAGAGGGATAAAAGTATCAGGTTTAACCTATTGACATGAAAAGGATAGTATGTATGTCAGAATTATGAATAATATAGACAAGATTCAAGAAAGCAAGACAAGAAGCTAGTATTACTCTCCATCACTTTGTTTGAATGATCCTCAACATCTTTGATGGACGATATAAGTTCTACTTCAACATGCATTGATACAAGTCATTAAGTTCATGAAAGGAAGAAAAAAGGCTTTCTCTAATTTTATGAGTAAGGACTTGTAGTGGAGCAATCAAGGGACACATCACAAACATACATTTACGATACAACAATAAATAAATAAATAAATACAAGCATGGCTCAATGTAGAAAGCACAAATGTAAAACTGACGACCAGAAATGTAAGCTGATCCACCAGCCTTTCTTGTCTGACAATTTCCTCAAAAACACGCCAAGACAGCGATGCAACTTGATTCCTATACAGCCACAAAAAGAAACATCTCATAAAAGAGGTGTGAAATTACATAACGGGCCTGGGCCACACCCGAGACGGGAAGAGTCCACTCACAAGACAGAGGACCGTCTTGTCTTGTGAGTGGACTCTTCCCGTCTCGGGTGTGGCCCAGGCCCGTTATGTAATTTCACAAGAGGTTCTAGCTCTATTATCCTCATTAAAACTAATAATGACCTTACTACTAGTCAATGCTAAAACAAATTGGTAATGCCAGGTTTAAAAGGCTGATTTCTCCATGTCATATTGAACCTGATAAGACAAAATATACCATAGAAAGACAATGAAATGCTGAAGTTTAAGTGAGTCACTCAAGATTAAAAAGAAAACGACGACCTAAAAATAAGAGTAAATTGATAGTCGTAAGAAATTACAGAGAGGAGTTCAGTGTTGTTGCGTCCAACTTACTGACTTGTATCAATGTGTTCATAATCATCCTCCTACATCATGTAACCCTAACAATACAACTAAACCATCAAACATACAATAATCCACCTAAAACTCACAATTACTAACAAATTACATTCAAAATCACCTAAATTTGGAAAAATAATACCTAATTTTCAAATAGCATTCAAAATCTCGAATTCAATACAAACAACGCTTTAAATTGCAATTGCACTACTGAAATGATATTACTCGATACACATAACATCAATAAATTACTAAATAAAAAGAAAATAAATAGATTGAAATAAGTAATTAAATGCGAAAAAAAAGAGGAAGAAGAAGAAGAACCTGATACAAATGTATCAAGGCTATAGGAGGATGAACGACGATTATGGTTGAGGATGGACGGCGGCGAAGGTAAGACGACAGCGATGGTTGAGAATGGACGGCATGAATGAATAAACGGGGTATTCAGAGGGAATAAGGGTCAAATAGTGTGATGTAAGTGAATTGGGTAAAAAAAAAAAAAAAAAATCAAACTTATATTGGGAAATAGGAAAAAGAAATAAAAATAAAGATGCTGTAGCATGTGGTTATAAATCACTTGATTGAAAAATGGTGTCTTAATATTGAATTTGGATAGAAATCATCTTTTTTGAAAAAATGGTGTCTTTGTATTAGAATGAATTTAGTTAGAAATCATTTTTTTGAAAAATGATCTCTTTTTATTAGATTGAATTGGGTTAGAAATCATTTTTTTTTAAAATGATGTCTTTGTTATTAGATAAGAGATCACTTATTTAGGATAATTGATTTCTTTGATCAAAGACACCATTCACTCTAATTAAATGATTTCTTATTAATGGTTCCTTATAGGGTTATTCTAGTAGTGGAAGCCTCTAAACCGCTCCCAAGGAGCGATTCTACAAGGAAAATGAGACCAAAACACTACGAAATAGGCACTACAAATGACACTTATCAACTCCCCCACACTTAACCCTTACTCGCCCTCGAGTAAGCACAAACTACCACTAAACTATCCGAGTGGGTATTAGCGCACCCTACGCCCCTTCAAATCACGCGAGTACACTTAGAGAAGAAGTGCACCCCGCAAGGCAAGTTGGGTCTTGCGACAAAACTGTGGATGCAACCGGACACAAAACACACAAACAAACAAACACACAAACAAAAACATAATCGGTTGCACCCAAAAAGAAAACAAATACCGCTTCCCTCAAACAAGCGGTGAAAGAAGCACCGGTTTAGGACTCGAGGCAAGTGACAACGTTCCCAAGCTAGACATACAAACCAAGGTGAACTAAACCCTAATAGTATGACGATAAAGCAACAAAAACGTTGGTGACTTACCTAGGTCCTCCTAACTTTCTAAAAACGTACTACGGGACGATTGGCGGAGTGGAAAGTGAAGAACCACGGTGTTAGTCGACACTGTAGGTAAGTGAGACCCCGCCCCCTTTAGCGTGAGCCAAGAGGGTCGTCCCGTGTCCAAGACCGCCTAACTAGTCCAAGTAAAAAGATGGAAATATGCAAAATGAGGGAAGACCGACTAATGCCGCTAACATCCTTCCTCGGGACTCGGTCCTTTGGTAGGCTCTTCACGGCAAAAGTCGGAAAAAGGCTTATTTTTGTGGAGATTTCTTTTTGTGAGACGGGTTTTCTTTTGGCATTTTCTTTCTTTTCGACATTTTGATTTGTTTGTTGCCATGCCATTTTTTTATCTTCTTTTCTATTTTCTTTTTGGCTTTTGTGCCTTTTCTTTTTCTTCATTTCTTTTCTTTCTTTCATTTTCTTTCTTTTTCTTTTCTTTGCCCTTTTTGGCACGATTTGGCTTTTTGGCGCTTCTTGATAATTAAGAAAGAGAGAACTCAACAAATTGCATCTTATTGTGTGGATATGTGTGAGAGGTAGGTAAATGAGTGAGTCGAGGGTCGCGATCCCTCTTCAAACCCACAAAAAGTGGAGAACTTGGACTAATCAAATGATCCTAAACACGGTCACCTAGGGGACGAGACTCGGTAACCAAGGCCTTTTCACACCGTGGGTGGTCATAATGGTCAGAAGTGCAAATCCTGTAGTAAATTCCTAGTAAGCTAGGTGGACTCAAGGTAAAGGACCAACAAACTCATTGATTTAGGGTCATTCTACTAGGCTAAAGTCCAAGACTCGATGTACACTACTAAAAAGGGAAAGTACACACTCACACACTAGCCTCTAAATCGGGTTTTCGAAAATGGTTTACGCACATGACACACAACACAACACAAAACAAAGACACGACGAAAACGAACGAAAGAAAAAGAAGCAAAAGCAACAAAACAAAAACAAAACATAACAAAACAAACATAAAACAAACACCACCCCAAACATCCGAATAAGCAACCAACTAACACCAAACTTTACAAAGCTCCGCCCGAGCACACCATACCACAAACCTCCAAACATCACAAGAAGTAAAGAGGAAAAAGCGATAAAAGGCGTTACCGGACGTCTTGCAAGCTTTCCAAAGTTAACGGTGGTTGAGTAACTTAAAAGGAAAAAGGGAGGCAAAACACGCACACAAGACAGAAATACGACATAACGACACAAAAGGAAAACACAAAAGAGAAAATCTTTTTGATTTTTGTGAAAAAATTTCAAATTTTTAGGATTTTTTTGAAGATTTTTTCGAAAAACTAAGAAAATAGACTAAACTATACTAGAATATCGCTCCCCCACACTTAAATCGAGCCATGTCCTCATGCTCGATCGTAGGGTGCGGAGAGACAAAAGAAAAAGAAAAGAAACTACGAAAATAAAGCTAAAAAACAACAAGAAAAGTGGAGAGAAGGGTAGAAGGTGTCCGGCTGTGGTGTAGTCAAGTCACCATGGGCCGAGACAAGAAAGAGATATGGATGGGGGAAGAAAGAAAAAGAAGGAAATAAAAGGAAATGGGAGGGGAGGGCTAGGTGTAATCAAGTCACCTAGCCCGGATTCCGCCTAAATCCGACTAAATCCTCAAAAAAAGAAAGTGAAAATCTTGTAAAAATTTGGATTTTGAAATGACTCTCGATGTAGTCACATCATCGAGAGTCGGGAGCAACAACTACCGAGGCCTCGAAGGCCACCATGACATCAAGACACCAAAGTGTACAAGGGGAAGGGAACAAACAAAGGAAAACAAGCAACAAAAAAAAAAACGGGAAAGAAAGGATAGTTGCCGTACCATAGGTTAGCAACTCACACTCTCCATCGTCTCATAGATCAATATAGGCACTTGCTTGTCTTCATCGTCATCCTCCTTCAAGTTTGATAGAACCGCACGGTAGAGGTAGTAAAGGTGTGAGGGGGGTGGGGTTTAATGTGGATCTCGGTGTGTAAAGTGAGGTTCACGGGTGATATGATAGGAGTAAGGAGGAGTAGAGAGGTTGGGAGGGGGTACATTGGATGGGTGGAGTCAAAGGGGACCATCCCGGTCGGGATGGATGGTCCCGATCGGGTTGATAAACCCTTCCCGATCGGGAAGCTCTCGTCCCGGTCGGGAACACACTCCAGTAAGTCCGAATTTCTGCACCTTCATCCCGATCGGGATGGCTCCTTCCCGATCGGGATTCCTCATCCTTCCCGGTCGGGAAGCCCTCTTCCCGGTCGGGATGAGTCTTCTTTGCTTCCCCAAGCCCAAAAGCTTATCATAAGCTTCAATAACCGACTTCCTCGCTCGCAAACCAAACTGCATCATCAACTACTCCTTTATAGAAGTCACCTTCACTTCACCTATCATAATAAACTCAAAGTACTCATCAAATTCGCTCCCTCACATCGCTCATCAAAATACCAAAACAATTACAAGAATATCACAAAACAAAAGAGTCCTAGAAACAAAAATCACAAATACAAGCACAAGTATTCTAAAGAAGAGAGGAGGGGAATATACAACATGACGGTTCTTTTAGGGACTCCGTCAAACCTAGGATGGTGGGCTTCATTCTTCAACCATAGCCCTCAAGGGCATGGAGGAGCAAGTCGAACGCGCTACCGACATCATAGCGAAGGCCCAAGAAGCGCTCGAGCTTAACCGACCTCCACGGCCTCCAAGGAGGAGGCAAGAAGTAGGAATCCCAAGACCCAAAATCATCTTCAAAGTTGTCTCCGGGGTCTATCCATCCTACGAACTTCACCGATCTCTTCCTCCCTAGGCATCGCCTCCAATCATTAGCAAGCTTCATCTCCAAGAAACAAGGCACAAAAAGCGGTTTTGGCCTCACTTCCTCGTTGCACACCCCCACACTTGCTTCAAGTTGTGGTTCCCCATCTTCATCACTCGGCCCCACATCATCATGGAGGAGAGGATCGAAACTTATACCGGCGATTTCAATCTCTTCCAAACCATCTCTCGGCGTACTAGCAAGGGTCTCTTGATGCTTGTCCAAATTATGGCACAAGGGCAACTCGAGGCTAACAATCTCACCCAACATCCTCACAAATTCCACCAACCCATCCAACTCACTATCCTCCTCCAATTCCTCACCAAGAATGCCTTCACCAAGGGTCACATCCTCATTCGTCTCTTTTTGGGTAGACGATTGAGGTTCTTCAAAGCAAATCTCTCTATCAAAGGGAACTACATCGGCGGCTTCGTAATTAGGTTGCTCCTCTCTCTCAAGTGGGCATCCTCCATCTAAATATGATGCTCGGGATAAAGACATTACGATTTGAACCGCTAATGCATTTAAATGAGCATTCCTCGCCTCGTTTCCCCTTCGAATTTGGGCCATTATTTCCTCTTGTTGTTTTCGCAATTGAATGGCCGTTTCTTGAAGGCTCTTTTGCATTTGAAGCATCGATTGATGTAACTCTAAGTTTGACGATTGGTGGTCATTGGGGTCTTATAAAGCTCCTTGATAATCTTGATGATGCCCAAGGGGTGGGGCATCATATTGTTGGTAGCAAGGTTGGGGTGATTGGTAGTATTGTGGGTCATAGGGTTCATATTGTGGTTGGGGTGGAGGGTAATATTGTGGGTCTTGAGGGTATTGGCTTTCATATGGTGAATCTTGATTGAACATGGTGGGTTCACAATCATAACTCGAGTAATAGCCACCATGATCGTAGGAGTGATAGTCATTCACTTGTTGGTCGCCATAACCATATTCTTGAGGATCATACCCGTCTTGATTACCCCAAGAAGCTTGATTATGGTAGGAGGACGTCATGTCATACCCTTGGTTCATGGAAGAAGAGTGGTAGCTCATATCGGCTCCTGAGTGTGTGGAGTTTAGATCAAACCCCATGCTTGCTCGAAAATCGTAGTCCATACCCGGTTGGAAACAACTCTTTCTAGCAACCGTCCGTTTAAGCGGCTCTGAGTTGCAAGAAGAAGATAATCACCACCTCTAAGCACAAACTGTAGACTAAGAACAAACGTGAGAAGTCTAGTGCTTTTTGGGCACTAGACAAGAGAGAAATAAACCACACACACACAAGAAGCAAGGTAACAAAAAGAAAAAGAAAAACACAAACACAAAGACTAAGCCAAGTAACTAGGATAACAAAGTCCAAACTAGCACCGTCCCCGGCAACGGCGCCAAATTGATGGTAGGGATTCGTCACGTCCCAACCGTCAATAATATAACCGGCTAATCCTAACTAGGGTAGATAGGGCAAGTCGGGTCGAATCCACGGGGACGGTAATGTATAGCCTAGACTAGGTCGGCCCAAATACTAGACTAAGTCAACGAGCTAAACTAAACTAGAGAATGATAGAAGGGGGAGAAAACTAGAGTAAGACTATGACTAAGGAGAAAACAAACAAGGGAGAACGGGCTAGAATTAGGTCGGGGTCAAAGGGGTAACGGAATGGTCAAGGGAGAACTAGAGTGAAGGAGGTAGTAGGGTAATCTAGGTATGGTCCGGGCTCTCGCAACTTAGACTCACCTAGAGGTTACACCTAAAACCCAACTCGGCGATACACAACACAATCGGGGTTACTAGCGCGCTATAGGCCTAGGTCGAATCTGGGCTCTCGCAACTTAGATAGACCTAGGGGTCGTCCTCACCGGGTTCTCGCAACTTAGTGAGGGAACCGGACTCACAAACAAACTAACACCCACAAGAGAAAGGCAAGAAAAACAAGTATTTGCAACTACTAGTCAATCAAGCATTTCATCAAACATGTGATGTGCACCAAACAAGAGGAAACCCAAATCTTCCACCAACAACTCCAACAATCCCTTAATCACCCAATCAACACCCTAATCACCTCACTAACCCTAGCAAGAACACTACTCTAACATAATCAAACTACAACTAACACTAACAAGAGGAATCATCATAAGAAACAAAACAAACATAAACAAACTAGTGAAAATGATGAACTATAATCAAAGATGAGAACTTGGATGATTAAACATAAAAGATTAAAGGAAAAGAGGAAGGAAAGATTATACCAACTACATTGGATGAAAAAGAGAACACTTGTATAGAAGAAAACCCAAATAATTCCACCAAGGTTGTCAAGCTTGGATGGATTCTTCAAGAGATCCAATAATACAAGATTAAACTAAGATTAACTACTAATTACCGACTAATCTGCACTAATCTATTCTAATCTAACCTAAAGTAGTCTAGGGTTTTGTGTCTAATGAAGTGCATAACATAAGATGGTGTCTTAATACAAGAGGGTGGTATATATAGGGTTACAAATGGAAGGAAGAAGAAAGAAAACAAGCGCAGGTTACAGCAGGCCCGTCCCGGTCGGGACGAGGTCGGTCCCGGTCGGGACGCCACCTTCCCGATCGGGATGGACCCAGGTCAGCAACTTCCTTGTTTGTGCACTTCATCCCGAACGAGATGAGCCTTGTAGGCCTCCAATATGCACTTTTGGGTCCCTCCTTGCTTCTCATGGGCTTCTCACCGATTCTCGGGACTCGGGATCGAGGCTCGGGATTGGGTCCCAAGGTCTCGGGGTCGACTCCAAGGCATTGAGTGATCGTTCCTTTACTCCGTTGGCTCCAAAATGTGTATGTATCGAGTCGGAATCGCTCCAACTCTTCCAAATCGGTCTCGGGAACCTGAAACGAACTAAAGGAAGCATAAGAAGCCCCTAAACCGCTCCCAAGGAGCGATTCTACAAGGAAAATGAGACCAAAACACTACGATATAGGCACTACAAATGACACTTATCACTAGGGCAAGTCGGGATCGTATCCACGAGGACGGTATATCAAGGTTTAGACTAGGTTGGCCTACAACGAGACTAGATTACCAAACGAACACAAAGAAGCGATAAATGGAAAACTATGATGGAGGAGAAGTAGGAACTAGACTTATGATGGAACTAATAAATAAACTAAAAGAACGATGGCTAACTAAGGAGATGAACTCAAATATGGAAAGGAAGTGGGGTAGGTCGGGTTCCTAGGAGTAGAAGGATAATTGGGGTGATCAAGGGTATAGGCGTCTCCTAGTCATTAGAGTCGGTCCGGGCTCTCGCAACTTAGACCCTAGTCCGCGCTCTCGCGACTAAACTATTCTTAACATTTCCACAAAATAAGCAATCAATGAGAAGATGAACACAAGCATGGGAAGCATGGCCACTACAACTCACACAAGCATATCAACAAACACATAGAGTGCCTACAATGTGACTAACAACAAAGATGTAACCTTTTCCCCTTAATCAACCCTAATCATCCATAATCTACCCCTAATCCCCCTACTAACCCCACAAGAAGACTACTCACTCATTATCATGAATAAAACAACCATAACAAGAGAAAATATTATCACTAATCAAACATCCATAATGATTAACAAGAACAATGTCAATAACAATATAACAAGATGCAAACAAGATTAAATAAACAAGATTAAGAGTAAGAAAGATTATACCAACACTAGGAAGATGAAAAGATGCAAACTTGTATAAATAAGAACCCAAATAAAACCCAAGGTTGTCAATCTTGGAGAATTCTTCAAGTATCCTCTTAATACAAGAACTAATTACAAGGATTAACTAAAGATTAACTAGGATTAATGAAAGATTAAAACTAATATGAGAGCATTAATCTAGGGTTTTAAATGTTAATGGAAGCTTAAACTAGTCTAGGGTAAGATAAGATGTCTTAAAATTACAAGAAGGGAGTATATATATGGGTACAAGAATGAAGGAGAAGAAAAGACACAATGCGGGTGAGCTGTAGCCCATCCCGACCGGGACGGATCATCCCGATCGGGAAGGGTTTTGTCATCCTGATCGGGAAGGGCTCAACCCGACCGGGAAGGACCCACAGTGGCGCTCCTAAACGTGCATCCCTTCCCGATCGGGAAGGCCACTATCCCGACCGGGAAGGGTCTTGTATGCCTCCAATAAGAGCTCTAGGGTCCCTCCTTGTATCTCATGGGCTTCCCGTCGATTCTCGGGACTCGGGATCGGGTCTCGGAGGCTCGGGATTGGGTCCCAAGGTCTCGGGGTCGACTCCAAGGCATCGAGTGATCGTTCCTTTACTCCGTTGGCTCCAAAATGTGTATGTATTGAGTCGGAATCGCTCCAACTCTTCCAAATCGGTCTCGGGAACCTGAAACGAACTAAAGGAAGCATAAGAAGCCCCTAAACCGCTCCCAAGGAGCGATTCTACAAGGAAAATGAGACCAAAACACTACGATATAGGCACTACAAATGACACTTATCACTAGGGAAAGTCGGGATCGTATCCACGAGGACGGTATATCAAGGTTTAGACTAGGTTGGCCTACAACGAGACTAGATTACCAAATAAACACAAAGAAGCGATAAATGGAAAACTATGATGGAGGAGAAGTAGGAACTAGACTAATGATGGAACTAATAAATAAACTAAAAGAACGATGGCTAACTAAGGAGATGAACTCAAATATGGAAAGGAAGTGGGGTAGGTCGGGTTCCTAGGAGTAGAAGGATAATTGGAGTGATCAAGGGTATAGGCGTCTCCTAGTCATTAGAGTCGGTCCGGGCTCTCGCAACTTAGACCGATGTCAAGGTGGGTCCGGGCTCTCGCAACTTGGACCCTAGTCCGCGCTCTCGCGACTAAACTATTCTTAACATTTCCACAAAATAAGCAAACAATGAGAAGATGAACACAAGCATGGGAAGCATGGCCACTACAACTCACACAAGCATATCAACAAACACATAGAGTGCCTACAATGTGACTAACAACAAAGATGTAACCTTTTCCCCTTAATCAACCCTAATCATCCATAATCTACCCCTAATCCCCCTACTAACCCCACAAGAAGACTACTCACTCATTATCATGAATAAAACAACCATAACAAGAGAAAATATTATCACTAATCAAACATCCATAATGATTAACAAGAACAATGTCAATAACAATATAACAAGATGCAAACAAGATTAAATAAACAAGATTAAGAGTAAGAAAGATTATACCAACACTAGGAAGATGAAAAGATGCAAAATTGTATAAATAAGAACCCAAATAAAACCCAAGGTTGTCAATCTTGGAGAATTCTTCAAGTATCCTCTTAATACAAGAACTAATTACAAGGATTAACTAAAGATTAACTAGGATTAATGAAAGATTAAAACTAATATGAGAGCATTAATCTAGGGTTTTAAATGTTAATGGAAGCTTAAACTAGTCTAGGGTAAGATAAGATGTCTTAAAATTACAAGAAGGGAGTATATATATGGGTACAAGAATGAAGGAGAAGAAAAGACACAATGCGGGTGAGCTGTAGCCCATCCCGACCGGGACGGATCATCCCGATCGGGAAGGGTTTTGTCATCCTGATCGGGAAGGGCTCAACCCGACCGGGAAGGACCCACAGTGGCGCTCCTAAACGTGCATCCCTTCCCGATCGGGAAGGCCACTATCCCGACCGGGAAGGGTCTTGTATGCCTCCAATAAGAGCTCTAGGGTCCCTCCTTGTATCTCATGGGCTTCCCGTCGATTCTCGGGACTCGGGATCGGGTCTCGGAGGCTCGGGATTGGGTCCCAAGGTCTCGGGGTCGACTCCAAGGCATCGAGTGATCGTTCCTTTACTCCGTTGGCTCCAAAATGTGTATGTATTGAGTCGGAATCGCTCCAACTCTTCCAAATCGGTCTCGGGAACCTGAAACGAACTAAAGGAAGCATAAGAAGCACCTAAACCGCTCCCAAGGAGCGATTCTACAAGGAAAATGAGACCAAAACACTATGATATAGGCACTACAAATGACACTTATCACTAGGGAAAGTCGGGATCGTATCCACGAGGACGGTATATCAAGGTTTAGACTAGGTTGGCCTACAACGAGACTAGATTACCAAATAAACACAAAGAAGCGATAAATGGAAAACTATGATGGAGGAGAAGTAGGAACTAGACTAATGATGGAACTAATAAATAAACTAAAAGAACGATGGCTAACTAAGGAGATGAACTCAAATATGGAAAGGAAGTGGGGTAGGTCGGGTTCCTAGGAGTAGAAGGATAATTGGAGTGATCAAGGGTATAGGCGTCTCCTAGTCATTAGAGTCGGTCCGGGCTCTCGCAACTTAGACCGATGTCAAGGTGGGTCCGGGCTCTCGCAACTTGGACCCTAGTCCGCGCTCTCGCGACTAAACTATTCTTAACATTTCCACAAAATAAGCAAACAATGAGAAGATGAACACAAGCATGGGAAGCATGGCCACTACAACTCACACAAGCATATCAACAAACACATAGAGTGCCTACAATGTGACTAACAACAAAGATGTAACCTTTTCCCCTTAATCAACCCTAATCATCCATAATCTACCCCTAATCCCCCTACTAACCCCACAAGAAGACTACTCACTCATTATCATGAATAAAACAACCATAACAAGAGAAAATATTATCACTAATCAAACATCCATAATGATTAACAAGAACAATGTCAATAACAATATAACAAGATGCAAACAAGATTAAATAAACAAGATTAAGAGTAAGAAAGATTATACCAACACTAGGAAGATGAAAAGATGCAAACTTGTATAAATAAGAACCCAAATAAAACCCAAGGTTGTCAATCTTGGAGAATTCTTCAAGTATCCTCTTAATACAAGAACTAATTACAAGGATTAACTAAAGATTAACTAGGATTAATGAAAGATTAAAACTAATATGAGAGCATTAATCTAGGGTTTTAAATGTTAATGGAAGCTTAAACTAGTCTAGGGTAAGATAAGATGTCTTAAAATTACAAGAAGGGAGTATATATATGGGTACAAGAATGAAGGAGAAGAAAAGACACAATGCGGGTGAGCTGTAGCCCATCCCGACCGGGACGGATCATCCCGATCGGGAAGGGTTTTGTCATCCTGATCGGGAAGGGCTCAACCCGACCGGGAAGGACCCACAGTGGCGCTCCTAAACATGCATCCCTTCCCGATCGGGAAGGCCACTATCCCGACCGGGAAGGGTCTTGTATGCCTCCAATAAGAGCTCTAGGGTCCCTCCTTGTATCTCATGGGCTTCCCGTCGATTCTCGGGACTCGGGATCGGGTCTCGGAGGCTCGGGATTGGGTCCCAAGGTCTCGGGGTCGACTCCAAGGCATCGAGTGATCGTTCCTTTACTCCGTTGGCTCCAAAATGTGTATGTATTGAGTCGGAATCGCTCCAACTCTTCCAAATCGGTCTCGGGAACCTGAAACGAACTAAAGGAAGCATAAGAAGCCCCTAAACCGCTCCCAAGGAGCGATTCTACAAGGAAAATGAGACCAAAACACTACGATATAGGCACTACAAATGACACTTATCACTAGGGAATGTCGGGATCGTATCCACGAGGACGGTATATCAAGGTTTAGACTAGGTTGGCCTACAACGAGACTAGATTACCAAACAAACACAAAGAAGCGATAAATGGAAAACTATGATGGAGGAGAAGTAGGAACTAGACTAATGATGGAACTAATAAATAAACTAAAAGAACGATGGCTAACTAAGGAGATGAACTCAAATATGGAAAGGAAGTGGGGTAGGTCGGGTTCCTAGGAGTAGAAGGATAATTGGAGTGATCAAGGGTATAGGCGTCTCCTAGTCATTAGAGTCGGTCCGGGCTCTCGCAACTTAGACCGATGTCAAGGTGGGTCCGGGCTCTCACAACTTAGACCCTAGTCCGCGCTCTCGCGACTAAACTATTCTTTACATTTCCACAAAATAAGCAAACAATGAGAAGATGAACACATGCATGGGAAGCATGGCCACTACAACTCACACAAGCATATCAACAAACACATAGAGTGCCTGCAATGTGACTAACAACAAAGATGTAACCTTTTCCCCTTAATCAACCCTAATTATCCATAATCTAGCCCTAATCCCCCTACTAACCCCACAAGAAGACTACTCACTCATTATCATGAATAAAACAACCATAACAAGAGAAAATATTATCACTAAACAAACATCTGTAATGATTAACAAGAACAATGTCAATAACAATATAACAAGATGCAAACAAGATTAAATAAACAAGATTAAGAGTAAGAAAGATTATACCAACACTAGGAAGATGAAAATATGCAAACTTGTATAAATAAGAACCCAAATAAAACCCAAGGTTGTCAATCTTGGAGAATTCTTTAAGTATCCTCTTAATACAAGAACTAATTACAAGGATTAACTAAAGATTAACTAGGATTAATGAAAGATTAAAACTAATATGAGAGCATTAATCTAGGGTTTTAAATGTTAATGGATGCTTAAACTAGTCTAGGGTAAGATAAGATGTCTTAAAATTACAAGAAGGGAGTATATATATGGGTACAAGAATGAAGGAGAAGAAAAGAAACAATGCGGGTGAGCTGTAGCCCATCCCGACCGGGACGGATCATCCCGATCGGGAAGGGTTTTGTCATCCCGATCGGGAAGGGCTCAACCCGACCGGGAAGGACCAACAGTGGCGCTCCTAAACGTGCATCCCTTCCCGATCGGGAAGGCCACTATCCCGACCGGGAAGGGTCTTATATGCCTCCAATAAGAGCTCTAGGGTCCCTCCTTGTATCTCAAGGGCTTCCCGTCGATTCTCGGGACTCGGGATCGGGTCTCGGAGGCTCGGGGTCGATTCCAAGGCCTCGAGTCATCGTTCCTTTATCTCGTTGGCTCCAAAATGTGTATGTATTGAGTCGAAATCACTCCAACTCTTCCAAATCGGTCTCGGGAACCTGAAACGGACTAAAGGAAGCATAAGAAGCCCATGAATCGCTCCAAAGGAGCGATTCCACAAGGAAATGGGACCAAAACATAGCAAAATAGGCACTACAAACTACACTTATCAACTCCCCCACACTTAACCCTTACTCGCCCTCGAGTAAGCACATACTAATACTAAGCTAACCGAGTGGGTATTAGCGCACCCTACGCCCTTTCAACTCACGCGAGTGCACTTGGAGGACAAGTGCACTCCGCAAGGCAAGTTGGGTCTTGCGACAAAACTGTGGATGCAACCGGACACAAAACACATAAACAAACAAACACAAACAAACACATAGACGGTTGCACCCAAAACAAAAGAAATACCGCTTCCCTCTAAAAGCGGTGAATGAAACACCAGTTTAGGACTCGAGGTAAGCGACAACGTTCCCAAGCTAGCAATACAAACCAAGGTGGACTAAACCCTAATAGTATGACGATAAAGCAACAACAAAAACTTGGTAACTTACCTAGGTCCTCCTAAATTTCTAAAAACGTACTACGGGACGATCGACGGAGTGGAAAAGTGAGGAACCACGGTGTTAGTCGACACTGTAGGTAAGTGAGACCCCGCCCCCTTTAGCGTGAGCCAAGAGGGTCGTCCCGTGTCCAAGACCGCCTAACTAGTCCAAGTAAAAAGTGTGGAAAACATGCAAAATGAGGGAAGACCGACTAATGCCGCTATCATCCTTCCTCGGGACTCGGTCCTTTGGTAGGCTCTTCACGGCAAAAGTCGGAAAAAGGCTTATTTTTGTGGGGATTTCTTTTTGTGAGACGGGTTTTCTTTTGGCATTTTCTTTCTTTTCAACGTTTTGATTTGTTTGTTGCCATGCCATTTCCTTTTCTTCTTTTCTATTTTCTTTTTGGCTTTTGTGCCTTTTCTTTTTCTTCATTTCTTTTCTTTCTTTCATTTTTTTTCTTTCTTTTTCTTTTCTTTTCTTTGCCCTTTTGGCAAGATTTGGCATTTTTGGCATTCCTTTGATAGTTGAGAAAGAGAGAGATCAACAAATTGCATTTTATTTGTGTGGGTATGTGTAGGAGGTAGAATAATGGGTGAGTCAGGACAGGCCAAGACCCTTCAAACCCACAAAAAGTGGAGAACTTGGGCTAATCAAATGATCCTAAACACGGTCACCTAGGGGACGAGACTCGGTAACTACGGCCTTTTCACACCGTTGTTGGTCATAATGGTCAAAAGTGCAAATCCCGCTGTAAATCCCTAGTAAGCTAGGTGGACTCAAGGTAAAGGACCAACGAAATCATTGATTTAAGGTCATTCTACTAGATTAAAGTCCAAGACTCAATTTACACTACTAGGAAGGGAAAGTACACACTCACACACTAGCCTCTAAACCGGGTTTTCGAAAACGGTTTACATGCACGACACACAACACAACACAACACAAAATTAAAGACATGACGAAAACGAGAGGAAAAGAAACAAAGGCAACAAAAACAACACAACACAAAACGAACACATACATAACACAAACACCACCCCTAGCTTCCAAATGAGCAACCAACCAACATCAAACTTTACAAAGCTCCTCCCGAGCACACCTCCCGAACGGGATGGGTCTTTGAAGACCTCCCTTAAGAGCTCTTTGGTCCATCCTTGCCTCTCATGGGCTTCTCGTCGATTCTCGGGAGTCGGGATCGGGTGTCGGAGGCTCGGGATTGGATCCCGAGGTCTCGGGGTTGATTCCAAGGCATCGAGTCATCGTTCCTGTACTCCGTTGGCTCCAAAATGTGTATGTATCGAGTCGGAATCGCTCCAACTCTTCCAAATCGGTCTCGGGAACCTGAAACGAACTAAATGAAGCATAAGAAGCCCCCAAACCGCTCCCAAGGAGCGATTCTACAAGGAAAATGGGACCAAAACACAACAAAATAGGCACTACAAACCACACTTATCACTACCACCGTAGGAACCGAAAGATCGGTTTTCCGGACGTTACGTAGGACGTACCGCATACCCAATCGGGACAACGATCAAGACTCAGTCCCTTGCAACCCATCCAACTGTCGACGCGGCCCACAAATCACCGGCCGGAAAAATGGTACCCATGCCGCGCCTAGTCGGGTGGGGGAAAGCAACCATCCTTCACCTTAGCCTGACCATGACCGGTCACCCTAGGGTGACCGGTCACCCTCCTAACCCACCCTCAAGCAGCTGCTCCCCCTTATAGAGCAATATTTGATTTTTCTGCTCTGCCCACAGTAGACATTGAAAAGTGAGAATCACGATATGAAATTGGGGTGCCCCAAATGACCGATCACCCTAATGCCATGACCGATCACCTTCCCATGGCCACGCCCAAGGTGCGCGACCGACATGCGCCCGGCTCGCCCACGTTCCCGATGCGGGCCGGGGCCCGGGTCTCGATTTACGCCCATGCGCCCAAGCACCCTTGAGTGCCCAAGCACCCGCGTCATCGTCTTTGATCATTCGATATGCGTGCTAGGGACGGTCCTACTAGATCCGTAGGACCCACCTCCCGATGCGGGCCGGGGCCCGGGACCCGATTTACGCCCAAGCGTCCCAAGCGTCCCAAGTGCCCCAAGTGCCCAAGTGCCCGCACCCGCGCCTGCGTCTTTTGATCATTAGATATGCACGCTTGGGACGCTCCTACTAGATCTGTAGGCGACCGTCGACGGGGCCCACTGATCGCCGGCCCGGAAAGCGGTTTCCCTCCCGGGCCTACCTTAGCCTGACCATGACCGGTCACCCGCCTCACCCAGCTTCTCCCCCTTAGAGAGCAATATTTGATTTTTCTGCTCTACCCACAGTAGACATTGAAAAGTGAGAATCACGATATGAAACTGGGGTGCCGCAAATGACCGATCACGTTCCCATGGCAACGCCCACGCTGCCCTGGGCTAGCCCACGTTTCCAACTCATCCGATTGGGACACTTGAGGTGTCAATGGACAGCTAACCGGGAGCAGTTGATGCCGGGCTCGAGAAACTCCGGATTCCCACCAGTTTCGGTCTCCTAAATCCCTCTCGAAATGAGGGTAATTCTCGGACGGTGATAAGTGTAGTTTGTAGTGCCTATTTTGCTATGTTTTGGTCCCATTTCCTTGTGGAATCGCTCCTTGGGAGCGATTCATGGGCTTCTTATGCTTACTTTAGTCCGTTTCAGGTTCGCGAGACCGATTTGGAAGAGTTGGAGTGATTCCGACTCAATACATACACATTTTGGAGCCAACGAGATAAAGGAACGATGACTCAAGGCCTTGGAATCGACCCCGAGACCTTGGGGCCCAATCCCGAGCCTCCAAGACCCGATCCCGAGTCCCGAGAATCGACGGGAAGCCCATGTGATACAAGGAGGGACCCTAGAGCTCTTATTGGAGGCATACAAGACCCTTCCCGGTCGGGATGAGGCGTCCCGACCGGGAAGGGTAAGGCTTCCCGATCGGGAAGGGTGCCGTCCCGATCGGGAAGGCTGCACCTGTTTTCGAGCTTGCTGTGAGTCCGTCCCGACCGGGATGAGGGCGTCCAGACCGGGACGGGTGAGGTAACACGATCGGGATCAATCTTCCCGACCGGGATGGTCCTCTGCTCCCCCTTTGTGATTCTTCTTCGCAAATTGACTCCACCCAACCGTTTTATGCCCCGTCCCAACCTCCCTAGCCACCCTAGCCTTATCATATGCCTCATTTATTTCATTGGCACGCCCTCACTCCATTTCCTATCCACTTTACCCCGACACCCACATCAAATCCCGCCCCCTACCATTACTACCCCGACCATGAGTCCTTCTTGAGTGTGAAGGGAGATGGCACCCGAGAAGACAAGCGACGAGCCTTCAATGATCATCGAGACTATGGAGCAAGTGAGTTACTAACCGCTCGGTTTGGTAACTATCCTTACTTTTCCGTCTTTTTATCGCTTGTTTTTCATTGTTTGCCCCCCTTCCCTTGAGTCATGGGATCTTAGTGGCCTTCGAGGCCGTAGTATGGTTGCTCCCGACGACGTGAATACGTCGAGAGTCAATCGATTAGTCCAATTTACAAGATTTTCACCGCTTTTTAGGAGTTAGTCGGATTTGGACGGAATCCGGGCTAGGTGACTTGATTACACCTAGACCTCCCCTCCCATTTCCTTTTATTTCCTTCTTTTTATTTTCTTTCCCCCATCCATATCTTTTCTTGTCTCGGCCCATGGTGATTTGATTACACCTCGGCCGGACGCTTTCTACCCTTTTCTCCATCTTTTCTTTTTGATTTTTAGCTTTATTTTCGTAGTTTCTTTTCTTTTTCTTTTGTCTCTCCGCGCACTACGATATAGCATATGAGGACATTGCTCAATTTAAGTGTGGGGGAGCGATATTCTATCGTAGTTAGTTTTATTTTCCCTTTTTTCGAAAAAACCTTTAAAAATCCTAAAAATTTGAAACTTTTTCACAAAAATCAAAAAGATTTTCTCTTTTGTGTTTTCATTTTGTGTCTTTGTGTCGTATATTTGTTTGTGTGCGTGTTTTGCCTCCCTTTTTCCTTATAGGTCGCTTAATCACCGCTAGCTTTGGAGAGCTTTCAAGACACCCGGTAACATCTTTTCAACCCTTTTTCCTCTTTGTTTCTTGTGGAGTTTGGAGGAGATATGTGTTGTGGTGTGCTCGGGTGAAGCTTTATAAAGTTTGTGGATGATTGGTTGCTCATTTGGAAGTTCGGCGTGGTGTTTGTTTTGTATGTGTTCGTTTTGTTTTGTTCTTGTTTTGTTGCTTTTGTTTCTTTTTCTTTCGTTCGTTTTCGTCATGTCTTCATTTTGTGTTGTGTTTGTTGAGTCTTGTGTGTAAAAGGTTTTCGAAAACCCGGTTTAGAGGCTAGTGTGCGAGTGTTTACTTTCCCTTCCTAGTTGTATAAATCGAGTCTTGGACTTTAGTCTAGTAGAATGACCTTAAATCAATGATTTCGTTGGTCCTTTACCTTGAGTCCACCTAGCTTACTAGGGATTTACTGCGGGATTTGCACTTCTGACCATTTTGACCACCCACGGTGTGAAAAGGCCTTGGTTACCGAGTCTCGTCCCCTAGGTGACCGTGTTTAGGATCGTTTGATTAGTCCAAGTTATCCACTTTTTGTGGGTTTGAAGGGTCTTGGCCTATCCCGACTCACCCATTACCCTACCTCCTACACATACCCACACAAATAAAATGCAATTTATTGATCTCTCCCTTTCTCAACTATCAAAGGAATGCCAAAAATGCCAAATCTTGCCAAAAGGACAAAGAAAAGAAAAGAAAAAAAAAAGAAAAAAAAATGAAAGAAAGAAAAGAAATGAAGAAAAATAAAAGGCACAAAAGCCAAAAAGAAAATAGAAAAGAAGAAAAAGAAATGGCATGGCAACAAACAAATCAAAACGTCGAAAAGAAAGAAATTGCCAAAAGAAAACCCGTCTCACAAAAAGAAATCCCCACAAAACTAGGCCTTTTTTCGACTTTTGCCATGAAGAGCCTACCAAAGGACCGAGTCCCGAGGAAGGATGATAGCGGAATTAGTCGGTCTTCCCTCGTTGTGCATGTTTTCCACCCTTTTTACTTTGACTAGTTAGGCGGTCTTGGACACGGGACGACCCTCTTGGCTCACTCTAAAGGGGGCGGGGTCTCACTTACCTACAGTGTCGACTAACACCGTGGTTCCTCACTTTTCCACTCCGCCGATCGTCCCGTAGTACGTTTTTAGAAAGTTAGGAGGACCTAGGTAAGTTACCAACGTTTTTGTTGCTTTATCGTCATACTATTAAGGTTTAGTCCACCTTCGTTTGTATTGCTAGCTTGGGAACGTTGTCGCTTACCTTGAGTCCTAAACCGGTGTTTCATTCACTGCTTTTAGAGGGAAGCGGTATTTCTTTTGTTTTGGGTGCAACCGTCTATGTGTTTGTTTGTGTGTTAGTTTTTTTATGTGTTTTGTGTCCGGTTGCATCCAAAGTTTTGTCGCAAGACCCAACTTGCCTTGCGGAGTGCACTTGTCCTCTAAGTGCACTCGTGTGAGTTGAAAGGGCGTAGGGTGCGCTAATACCCACTCGGTTAGCTTAGTATTAGTATGTGCTTACTCGAGGGCGAGTAAGGGTTAAGTGTGGGGGAGTTGATAAGTGTAGTTTGTAGTGCCTATTTTGCTATGTTTTGGTCCCATTTCCTTGAGGAATCGCTCCTTGGGAGCGATTCATGGGCTTCTTATGCTTCCTTTAGTCCGTTTCAGGTTCCCGAGACCGATTTGGAAGAGTTGGAGTGATTCCGACTTAATACATACACATTTTGGAGCCAACGAGATAAAGGAACGATGACTCGAGGCCTTGGAATCGACCCCGAGACCTTGGGTCCCAATCCCGAGCCTCCAAGACCCAATCCCGAGTCCCGAGAATCGACGGGAAGCCCATGGGATACAAGTAGGGACCCTAGAGCTCTTATTGGAGGCATACAAGACCCTTCCCGGTCGGGATAGTGGCCTTCCCGATCGGGAAGGGATGCACGTTTAGGAGCGCCACTGTGGGTCCTTCCCGGTCGGGTTGAGCCCTTCCCGATCGGGATGACAGAACCCTTCCCGATCGGGATGATCTGTCCCAGTCGGGATGGGCTACAGCTCACCCGCATTGTTTCTTTTCTTCTCCTTCATTCTTGTACCCATATATATACTCCCTTCTTGTAATTTTAAGAGATCTCATGTTAGTTTTAGACTCTCTTAAGCCTCCAAAACCCTAGATTTACTCTCACTCATTAGTTTTAATCTTCCCTTTATCTTAGTTAATCCTTAGTTAATCATTGTAATTAGTTCTTGGATTAAGGAGATTCTTGAAAATTGTTCCAAGATTGACAACCTTGGGATTGTATTTGGGTTTCTCATTAATACAAGTTTTCATCTTTTCTTCATCCTATTGTTGGTATAACCTTTCTTACTCTTGTTCTTAGTTATTTAATCTAGTTTTCATCTTTTTATGTTGTTATTGTTATTGTTCATGTTATTCATAATGGGTGCTTGTTTTGTGACATTGTTTTCTCTATTGATTGTTAGTTTGACCATGATAATGAGTCAGTAGTGATCTCGTGGGGTTAGTAGGGGGATTAGGGGTAGATTATGGATGATTAGGGTTGATTAAGGGGAAAAGGTTACATCTTTGTTGTTAGTCACATTGTGGGCACTCTATGTGTTTGTTGATATGCTTGTATGAGTTGTAGTGGCCATGCTTCCGATACTTGTGCTCATCTTCTCATTGATTGTCTATGATGCGGAAATGTTGAGAATATTTTAGTCGCGAGAGCGCGGACTAGGGTCTAAGTTGCGAGAGCCCGGACCCACCTTGACATCGGTCTAAGTTGCGAGAGCCCGGACCGACTCTAGTAACTAGGAGACACCTATACCCTTGATCACCCCAGTTACCCTTCTACTCC
>OY288258.1:32150606-32158106 GCA_958450325.1 Agrostemma githago
GATTTACTCTCACTCATTAGCTTTAATCTTCCCTTAATCTTAGTTAATCTTTAGATAATTATTGTAATTAGTTCTTGTATTAAGAGGATACTTGAAGAATTCTCCAAGATTTACAACCTTGGGTTTTATTTGGGTTCTTATTTATACAAGATTTCATCTTTTCATCTCCTTAGTGTTGGTATAACCTTTCTTACTCTTAATCTTGTTTATTTAATCTTGTTTGAATCTTTTCATATTGTTAGTATCATTGTTCTTGTTAATCATTACGGATGTTTGTCTAGTGATAATATTTTCTCTTGTTATGGTTGTTTTATTCTTGATAATGAGTGAGTAGCCTTCTTGTGGGGTTAGTAGGGGGATTAGGGGTAGAATATGGATGATTAGGGTTGATTAAGGGGAAAAGGTTGTATCTTTGTTGTTTGTCACATTGTAGGCACTCTATGTGTTTGTTGATATGCTTGTGTGAGTTGTAGTGGCCATGCTTCCCACTCTTGTGTTCATCTTCTCGTTGATTGCTTATTTTGTGGAAATGTTGAGAATAGTCATAGTCACTAGAGTGCCGACTAGGGTCTAAGTTGCGAGAGCCCAGACTCACCTTGACATCGGTCTATGTTGCGAGAGTCCGGACCGACTCTAGCCATTAGGAGACACCTTTACCCTTGATCACCCCAATTATCCTTCTACTCCTATTAACCCGACCTACCCCACTTCTTCCCATATTTGTGTTAATCCTCTTAGTTAGCCATCGTTCTTTTAGTTTATTTATTGGTTCGATCATTAGCTTAGTCATATCTCTTCTCCTCCATCATAGTTTTCCTTTTCATCTTCTTTGTGGTTGTTTGGTAATCTAGTCTCGTTGTAGGCCGACATAGTCTAAACTTTGATATACCGTCCTCGTGGATACGATCCCGACTTACCATAGCTACTCACTAGGTTAGTGGGTGTTATATTGATCGGCTAGGGATGTGACAAACCCCTACCATCAATTTGGCGCCGTTGCCGGGGACGGTGCATTGTTTAGACTTAGTTTGCTTATTTCTAGACTTAGTTACCCTTCTTTGTGCTCTTCCATCTTCTCTTGTGAATATTTTCTAGTTTCTATTCTTTCCTTAGCTTTCTTTTCTCTTTGTCTCTAGTTGTGTTTGTTATTGTCGTTGCCTAGTGCCCATAAAGCACTAGGTGTTCTTACGTTTGTTCTAGTGTGTAGTGTATGCCTAGGAGGGGAGGCGACTTCTATCTCTTTAATCCAGAGCCGGAGAGACTCTTTCGAGCCTTTCGCCAACGGACGATTAATCGGGTTAGGATCTCTCAACCAAGTGCAAGCACCACTCATCAAGGGCAAGCCCAAGGAGCCGACTTGAGCATTTCACCTCGAGATACGGCCGGAGGGACCTTCATCAATCCCTTCGGTGATTCTTCTCCTAGTTCCCCCTCCTCTTCTACATCAACACTCTCTACACCACCATCCTCTCCCTTACATCCAAGAATGCCTAAGTTCTCCTCTCACTCCACATTCACCGAGGATGTTTTGCCGGGACCGAGTGCATTACCGGAAGCCTATACCGGAAATTTTGTGGCAAAGACTCAATTTATCCAACTTGTGGAGAGGAGCCCATTTAGTGGTTTGCCCACCGAAGACCCCCACCAACATATGGAGACTTTCTCCGATTATTGTGACGCTATATCTCAAACCGGGGTTACTCAAGATCAAATTCGTTGGGTACTCTTCCCGTTTTCTCTTATTGGAAAAGCGAAGCAATGGATCAAGAGTCTCGATAGGGCAACCATGGGGATCGATACTTGGAAAATGCTTGCCTTGGCGTTCTACCAAAAGTTTTACCCTCCGGAAAAGACGAACTTGCTTAGGGCCTCCATCACCGGGTTTCAACAAAGGGATGAAGAGAGCCTATATGAAGCTTGGGAGCGGTTTAAGTCTTTGGTAAGATCGTGCCCTCATCATGGACTCTCACAATGGTTCTTAGTACAACAATTTTGGAATGGACTTTATGAGGACTCGAGAGCCATTCTCAACATGGGCTCCAACGGTAGGTTTACCGAGGTCGATGACGACCAAACATGGGCGAGAATCGAAGAGATGGAGGTGCATAATTCGCAATAATCTAGGCCTAGGAAGGCACATCGAGGAGGCATGCATGAGGTCGATGCTATCACTAAGCTAAGCATTGACCTTGGAGCTCAACTTAAAACACACATGGAGACTACTGACAAGAAGCTCCAAAGTCACCTCGACCAAGTCCAAGGCACTAGTTCCTCACACCATCAACCGATTCAAGAAGTGAATGCTTTGGCGTTCGCACCTCCTTTACCTTATTATGGGATGTGCGATACTTGTGGAATAGTTGGACATGATCCTATGTATTGCCGTGGAAGTATCGAGCAAGTGAACGCCTTTCAAGCGTTCAAGCAAAGTACCTCTTACTCTAATCAATTCCAAGCTTCCCAACAAGTCCCCCAACAACAAGCCTTTCAACATCAACAACAACATCGTCCCTATGTTCCACCTCCCTTAAGGGACAACAACCAAGGTTACCAAGGTTACATGGGTAATCCAAGACCCTTCATCAACTACAAGCAAAATAACCAAGGTACCTTTCACAACAACAATCAAGGGTTCCAACAAGGGAATTTCAATCAAGGCGGTTTCAAAGGAAACCAAGGCTTCCAACAACAACAAAACCACAATCAAGGCCTTAATCAAGGCAATTCTCATGGGTTCCAAGGAAACCGTCAACAAGCAACTCAAAATCAACAACAACAAAGCAAGCCTAGGAGCCGGTCTCCTACTCATGATTATGGCATTCCTCTTGCCATCACCGACACTCCACATAATCCATCATCCCCACCTCGGGATTTTGACATTCAAAAGACTTTGATGGATATGCAAAAAAATACTCAAGATGTGCAAAAATGTTAAATGGATATGTCGAAAACCCAACAAGAGCTCTTTGCTTATGTTCAAGGGGAAAACGCTTCAAGAGATGCCCGTATGAAGATGCTTGAAACCCAAGTATCTCAACTTGCTTTGGGGAGCTCCTCAAGGCAAAAGGGGCAACTACCTTCTCAAGGTGAATCACCGATATTTGAGCATGTAAATGCTATCACCACAAGGAGAGGTACATTCTACAATCCCCCTCCGTATCCTATTGAGCAAGAGCCAATGCAAGAACCGACAATGGAGATGGCGTCTCCAACTCAAGGAGAATTGAACCATGATAATCCAATTGTGGAGCAAGTCCTTTGGGAGGTCGAAAACCCCCAAGAAGACAACCCTCCTCCACTTCAAGCACAAGAAAAAGGTAAAGGGAAAGTGTCAAGTGAGGAGTCCACCAATATTGAGCAAAACAAGGTTCAAATCAAGTTGCCTTTCCCAACAAGGCAAATGAAGACTAAGGTGGATGTCCAATTTGAAAAGTTCCTTAACATTGTGAAGAAATTGGATGTTAATGTCCCATTCACCGAGTTACTTACCCAAGTCCCGGCATATGGGAAATTCATGCGGGATATCCTGTCTAGGAAAAGGTCCATCGACAAGGAAGAGACGATAGCGTTCACGAGGATGGTGAGCGAGCTCATACAAGGTTCCACGCTTCCGAAGTTGAAGGACCCGGGTAGTTTCTCTATCCCGTGCACCATCGGCAATTACAAGATCGAGAGAGCTATGTGTGATTTGGGTGCGAGTGTGAGCATTATTCCTTACACTATTTGTGAGCGATTAGGGATGACGAAGTTGAAGTGTACATCCATTACACTCCAAATGGCCGATAAGTTTCTTAACCGACCATTGGGAATGTTGGAAGACGTGCCGGTGCGAATAGGGAAGTTCTTCATTCCAGTCGACTTCATTGTGGTGGACATGCCGGAGGATGCTAACACTCCCATCATCCTTGGACGCCCATTTTTACACACCGCCGGTGCCGTGATTGATGTGAAGAAGGGTAGGATCACTTTTCAACTAGGCGACGAGGAGTTAGTGTTTGACCTCCAAGGCAACACTTCGCCTATGACCGAGACATGTAATATGATCCATGCCACGGAAGACATCGATCTAGGGGAAGGATCGGGACAAAGCTTGAAGAAGTACTTTAATGTACTTGATGAATATGACTCCGAGAGTGAGGAGGATGAGTGCTCATGTCATAGGCTTGGTGACAAGTTGAAGTGCAATGACAAGAAAGAAGATGAGTCTCCCAAGGGGCCGCATGAGGACCGGTGGACGTTTGGGTACATCCCCAATGACCAAAAGTACAAGTTCAAGTCGTTGAACTTGGATGAGCGGGATGCCCCGGGAACGTCAAGGCAAGGCCATGAGGAGCCTTGGGATGTGGTCGGTTATAAGACATGCTTGATGGAAGACTTCTCTAGGGCCTTCGACTTGTTCTTACGTGCTCTTGATGGAGATGGAACCGGTTAGAGTGTTGTTGAAAAAGAATGAAGATTGTACCACCTTGGTTTGACGGAGTTCCACAAGAACCGTCTCATTGTATATATCTCATTCTTGTAATTTGTTAGATTTTTGTGAATTCTTGTTGTTTGGATTGATTAATGAGCGTTGCGAGGGAGAGAGTTTGATGTGTGTTTGAGTAATGCTTTATAGGTGAAGGGAGAACGCTCCTAGAGAGGATTGGCGATGATATACCTTGGGTTGTAGGCACGAGGATCGAGTTTTTGAAGCTTGGAGCAAGCTTTTGGGGATTGCGGAAGTGAAGAAGACCCATCCCGGCCGGGATGAGGCGTCCCGACCAGGAGGGGTAAGGCAACCCGACCGGGAAGGACCCGTCCCAATCGGGATGGGTGCGCCATATTTGGAGCATCCTGTGAGTCCGTCCCGACCGGGATGGGGGTGTTTCCAACCGGGACGGGTGCGGCATCCCGACCGGGAAGGAGCCGTCCCGATCGGGATGGGCGTACCAAGTTTGAGCCCACTGTGTGTCCGTCCCGACCGGGATGAGGTCGTCCCGACCGGGACGGGTGAGGTAACCCGATCGGGATAAGTCTTCCCGACCGGGATGATCCTCTGCTCCCCCTTTGTGATTCTTCTTCGCTAATCAAGTCCACCCAACCGTTTTATGCCCCCTCCCAACCTCCCTAGCTACCCCAACCTTATCATATGCCCCATATACTTCATTTTCATGCCCTCACTCCATTTCCTATTCACTTTACACCGACTCTCACATCAAATACCATCCCCTCACACCATTACTATCCCGACCATGGCTCCTTCTTGAGTGTGAAGCGAGATGGCGCCCGAGAAGACAAGCGACGAGACTTCAATGATCATCGAGACGATGGAGCAAGTGAGTTACTAACCGCTCGGTCTGGTAACTATCCTTACTTTTCCGTCTTTTTATCGCTTGTTTTTCATTGTTTGCCCCCCTTCCCTTGAGTCATGGTATCTTAGTGGCCTTCGAGGCTGTAGTATGGCTGCTCCCGACTCCCGACGACGTGATTACGTCGAGAGTCAATCGATTAGTCCAACTTGCAAGTTTTTCACTTTTTTTTTTTTTTGAGGATCTAGTCGGATTTAGGCGGAATCCGGGCTAGGTGACTTGATTACACCTAGCCCTCCCCTCCCATTTCCTTTTATTTCCTTCTTTTTCTTTCTTCCCCCATCCATATCTTTTTCTTGTCTCGGCCCACGGTGACTTGACTACACCCGGCCGGACACCTTCTACCATTTCTTCGCTTTATTTTAAATTTTTTAGTTTTCTTTTCGTAGTTTCATTTTCTTTCTTTTGTCTCTCCGCACTCTACGATTGAGCATATGAGGACATTGCTCGATTTAAGTGTGGGGGAGCGATATTCTAGTATAGTTAGTTTTATCTTCTTAGTTTTTCGAAAAAAATCTTAAAAATCCCTAAAAATTTGAAATTTTTTCACAAAAATCAAAAAAAATTTTCTTTTGTGTGTTTTCCTTTTGTGTCATTGTGTCGTATATTTGTTTGTGTGCGTGTTTTGCCTCCCTTTTTCCTTATAGGTCGCTTATTCACCGCTAGCTTTGGAGAGCTTTCAAGGCACCCGGTAACATCTTTTCAACCCTTTTTCCTCTTTGTTTCTTGTGGAGTTTGGAGGAGATATGTGTTGTGGTGTGCTCGGGTGGAGCTTTGTAAAGTTTGTGGATGATTGGTTGCTCATTTGGAAGTTCGGGGTGGTATTTGTTTTGTATGTGTTCGTTTTGTTTTGTTCTTGTTTTGTTGCTTTTGCTTCTTTTTCTTTCGTTCTCGTTGTGTCTTCATTTTGTGTTGTGTTGTGTGTCTTGTGTGTAAACCGTTTTCGAAAACCCGGTTTAGAGGCTAGTGTGCAAGTGTTTACTTTCCCATTCTAGTAGTATAATTCGAGTCTTGGTCTTTACTCTAGTAGAATGACCCTAAATCAATGATTTCGTTGGTCCTGTACCTTGAGTCCACCTAGCTTACTAGGAATTTACTGCGGGATTTGCACCTTTGACCATTATGACCACCCACGGTGTGAAAAGGCCTTGGTTACCGAGTCTCGTCCCTTAGGTGACCTCCTACACACATCCACTCAATAAGATTGCAAATTGTTGAATTCTCTCTTTCTTGTTATACAATGAAAATGCCAAAAAGCCAAATCTTGCCAAAAAGGGCAAAGAAAAGAAAAAAAAATGAAAGAAAGAAAAGAAATGAAGAAAAAGAAAAGGCACAAAAGCCAAAAAGAAAATAGAAAAGAAGAAAAAGAATGGCATGGCAAAACAAATCAAAATGTCGAAAAGAAAGAAAATGCCAAAAGAAAACCCGTCTCACAAAAAGAAATCCCCACAAAATAAGCCTTTTTCCGATTTTTGCCGTGAAGAGCCTACCAAAGGACCGAGTCCCGAGGAAGGATGATAGCGGCATTAGTCGGTCTTCCCTCATTTTGCATGTTTTCCACCTTTTTACTTGGACTAGTTAGGCGGTTTTGGACACGGGACGACCCTCTTGGCTCACGCTAAAGGGGGCGGGGTCTCACTTACCTACAGTGTCGACTAACACCGTGGCTCTTCAATTTTCCACTCCGCCGATCGTCCCGTAGTACGTTTTTAGAAAGTTAGGAGGACCTAGGTAAGTTACCAACGTTTTTGTTGCTTTATCGTCACACTATTAGGGTTTGGTCCACCTTGGTTTGTATTGCTAGCTTGGGAACGTTGTCACTTACCTCGAGTCCTAAACCGGTGCTTCTTTCACCGCTTTTAGAGGGAAGCGGTATTTCTTTTGTTTTGGGTGCAACCGTCTAAGTGTTTGTTTGTGTGTTTGTTTGTTTGTGTGTTTTGTTTCCGGTTGCATCCACAGTTTTGTCGCAAGACCTGACTTGCCTTGCGGAGTGCACTTTTCCTCTAAGTGAATTCGCGTGAGTTGAAGGGGCGTAGGGTGCGCTAATACCCATTCGTCTAGTATAGTAGTTAGTATGTGCTTACTCGAGGGCGAGTAAGGGTTAAGTGTGGGAGAGTTGATAAATGTAGTTTGTAGTGCCTATTTGTTGTGT
>OY288258.1:32170606-32220606 GCA_958450325.1 Agrostemma githago
GCTACTTCGGAGGACACCACCCCTCCGTTCGTTCTCCTAGATCCATACGACCCCGCCATCCCGGGGCCCCCAACTGTCGACGCGGCCCACAAATCACCGGCCGGAAAAATGGTACCCATGTCGCGCCTAGTCGGGTGGGGGGAGCAACCATCATTCACCTTAGCCTGACCATGACTGGTCACCCTAGGGTGACCGGTCACCCTCCTAACCCACCCTCAAGCAACTGCTCCCCCTTATAGAGCAATATTTGATTTTTCTGCTCTGCCCACAGTAGACATTGAAAAGTGAGAATCACGATATGAAATTGGGGTGCCCTAAATGACTGATCACTCTAATGCCATGACCGATCACCTTCCCATGGCCACGCCCAAGGTGCCCTGGGCTAGCCCAAGGTGCGCGACCGACATGCGCCCGGCTCGCCCACGGTCCCAAGCACCCGCGCCCTCGTCTTTGATCATTCGATATGCACGCTAGGGACGGTCCTACTAGATCCGCAGGACCCACCTCCCGATGCGGGCCGGGGCCCGGGTACCGATTTACGCCCAAGCGTCTCAAGCGTCCCAAGTGCCCGCACCCGCGCCTGCGTCTTTTGATCATTAGATATGCACGCTTGGGACGCTTCTATTAGATCCGTAGGCGACCGTCGACGGGGCCCACTGATCGCCGGCCCGGAAAGCGGTTTCGCTCCTGGGCCTACCTTAGCCTGACCATGACCGATCACCCTAGGGTGACCGGTCACCGGTCACCCGCCTCACCCATCTTCTCCCCCTTATAGAGCAATATTTGATTTTTCTGCTCTGTCCACAGTAGACATTGAACAGTGGGAATCACGATATGAAACTGGGGTGCCCCAAATGACCGATCACCCGCCTGACCATGACCGATCACCTTCCCGTGGCCACGCCCACGGTGCCTGACAGGGGTTAGTCGTATCCCTAATCAAAGATACCCTAAGGTCAGAAAGTAATGTAGATAGCGAAGTCAGAGGTCGAACCACAAGGAGATGAGAATTCAATTATTTATCCTAAGAATTAGATTCTAGATTATAGGTCACAGTTTTGGTTGGTTTGGTAAACTAAGAACTAATTACTGAAAGATAAATCAATAAGGAAAAAGTCTAGGGTCTCAGGTTCACAATGAATATTACTCGGGTGAGGGAGTCAACTAACAGGTCAATAATCGAACTACCTAAGGTGTAGGTCCGGTCGGTACACTACAACATTTAGATCTAAACTTAACCTGCGGTCGCTAGCATTAAGTCAGTCTACCCAAACTATCGTGGCCTAATTAGTTCTTAACCCGGTCTGTGAAAAGTCCTAATTTGCAATACTAATTAATTGAATTATGCATCAAACAATTAATCAGAGTTAAAACGATATTCAGGCAATAGTTCATACGATTAGAAACAAGTCAATTGACTATAACCCTAATAGTACGCATCGATCGCCCTAAACCCTAGATGAGAAATTAGCTACGCATAATAAAACTAATCAGACAAGAAAGAAAGAAATCAAATCTAAACATATCAAGATGAATTAACAATCAATTGAAGGAAATAACAATACTAGAACAATAAATAAAGATGAATTGAAAGAGAATTGAAATTCAATACCGAATAATGAAGGAAATTGTAAAGATCACTAGGTAGGCTAACTAAACTATGAAAACTGAATAATGAAAAGTGTGTAAAAAAAGGTAAAAGAAAAGTGTAGAATGAAAAGTTTAAGGAAAAAAGTCTGATACAAGTCAGGAAAACTAATTTAAAGAGTATCAGTTGGGCTCGAAAACAAGCCCAAAATCTATGCTGAAATCGGGAATGACGCTTGGCCCGGATTGGGTGCACTCGATCAAGTGCTTGATGGCACTCTATCGAGTGACAAACCAAAATATGGGCAGGAGCTTCACGGAGTGGCACTCGATCGAGTGCAGTAGGGGCACTCGATCGAGTGTCGTTGTAGATCACAGCATCGCGCGTTCGACTTCAAACGACTGCCATTTCTTCGTTACTTGTTCAAATTGGACGTATAATATACCGTTGGAAAGCTAAGAGAAATATATTTCCAACGCCACTAAAATCACCATGATTAAAGTTGACGAACTCAAGATATGGACGTTTGAAGTTGACCCTTGTGTAGGCGATCATTATTTCTTCTCAATTTGCATTTGTTTCCTTCTTTGTTCCTTCTCGATTCCCATTCTCGTCTTCGGCTTAGTCTTTTTAGTTCGTCAAGACGTAAATGCGTCCAAAAAAAACATATCCTGCAAAATAACCCGAGATACGGCAGTATCGACTTTCTAGAAAATATCGACAGTTAAGGCATAATCAGAAGAAGAAAACGCGATAAATCGACGATCGGGGGACGAAATAAATAGATATAAAATGTGTTGATGAAACTCCCCCAAACCAAACCTTTGCTTGTCCTCAAGCAAACCAAACATATAATACAATAGAGGACAAGTGATGCGAAGCACGACCCAAAGCAAACTTACAATCATGCTCCTAAAATCATCTTAAACCGGCTAGAAAACACGGGATGTCAAAGAATAAAACTAAATCAATAATCATGCCATGAATAAATGATCGCTTGCCAAACTTTCAACCTTGCGAGACCATCAATGTCGGACTTCCTCGCGGTTATTGATAAGTGTAGTTTGTAGTGCTTATTTGCATGTGTTTTGGTCCCATTTTCCTTACGGAATCGCTCCTTGGGAGCGATTTATGGGCCTCTTATGCTTCCTATAGTTCGTTTCAGGTTCCCGAGACCGATTTGGAAGAGTTGGAGCGATTCCGACTCTATACATACACTTATTGGAGCCAACGAAGCTAAGGAACGATCACTCGATGCCTTGGAGTCGACTCCGAGACCTTGGGACCCAATCCCGAGCCTCCGAGACCCGATCCCGAGTCCCGAGAATCAACGAGAAGCCCATGAGAAGGCAAGGAAGGACCAAAGAGTGCTTAAGGGAGGCCTACAAGACCCATCCCGTTCGGGATGGCCTCTTCCCGTTCGGGATGGGGTGCACGTTGAAGGGTGCCACTGTGAGCCCATCCCGGTCGGGACCAACCCCTCCCGATCGGGATGACAGAGTCGTCCCGGTCGGGATGGTCCGTCCCGGTCGGGACGAAGAGCTGGCAGCACGGGCTTCTTCTTTTCTTTCTCCTTCATTCTTGTACCCATATATATACTCCCTTCTTGTAATATTAAGACATCTTATCTTTCCCTAGACTAGTTTAAGCCTCCATTAACATTAAAAACCCTAGATTATTGCTACTCTTTTTAGTTTAATCATCTATTTAATCCTTAGTTAATTATTGTAATTAGTCTTGGATTAAGGGATTCTTGAAGATTGTTCCAAGATTGATAACCTTGGGATTGTATTTGGGTTTCTCATTAATACAAGCTTTCATCTTTTCTTCATCCTATTGTTGGTATAATCTTTACATCCCTAGTCTTTGTTATTTATTCAAGTTTCTTTCTTATTGTTATTGTTTTTGTTATTGTTCTTGTTAATGATAATGGATGCTTGTTTTGTGACATTGATTTCCCTTATTATTGTTCGTTTTCTCTTAATGATGAGTGAGTAGTCTTCTTGTGGGGTTAGTAGGGGGATTAGGGGTAGATTATGGATGATTAGGGTTGATTAAGGGGAAAAGGTTACATCTTTGTTGTTAGTCACATTGTGGGCACTCTATGTGTTTGTTGATATGCTTGTGTGAGTTGTAGTGGCCATGCTTCCCATACTTATGTTCATCTTCTCATTGGTTGTTTATTTTGTGGAAATGTCGAGAACAGTTTAGTCGCGAGAGCGCGGACTAGGGTCTAAGTTGCGAGAGCCCGGACCCACCTTGGCATCAGTCTAAGTTGCGAGAGCCCGGACCGACCCTAGCAATTAGGAGACACCTATACCCTTGATCACCCCAATTATCCTTCTACTCCTATGAACCCGACCTACCCCACTTCCTTTCCATATTTGAGTTCATCTCCTTAGTTAGCCATCGTTCTTTTAGTTTACTTGTTAGTTCGATCATTAGCTTAGTTCATCATTAGTCTAGTTCTTATTCCTCCTCCTTAATAGTTTTCCTTTTATCGCTTCTTTGTGTTTGTTTGGTAATCTAGTCTCGTTGTAGGCCAACCTTGTCTAAACCTTGATATAATGTCCTCGTGGATACGATCCCGACTTGCCCTAGCTACCCACTAGGTTAGTCGGTGTTTTATTGATCGGCTAGGGACGTGACAAATCCCTTACCATCAATTTGGCGCCGTTGCCGGGGACGGTGCATTGTTTAGACTTAGTTTGCTTATTTCTAGACTTAGTTACCCTTCTTTGTGTTCTCCCATCTTCTCTTGTGAATATTCTCTAGATTTTTCTTCTTTCCTTAGTTTTATTTCTTCTTTTTCTCTTTGTCTCTAGTTGTGTTTGTTTATTGTCGTTGCCTAGTGCCCATAAAGCACTAGGTGTTCTTACGTTTGTTCTAGTGTGTAGTGTATGCCTAGGAGAGGAGGCGACTTCTATCTCTTTAATCCAGAGTCGGAGAGACTCTTTCGAGCCTTTCGCCAACGGACGATTAATCGGGTTAGGATCTCTCAACCAAGTGCAAGCACCACTCATCAAGGGCAAGCCCAAGGAGCCGACTTTAGCGAGTCACCTCGAGAGACGGCCGGAGGGACCTTCATCAATCCCTTCGGTAATTCTTCTTCTCCTAGTTCCCCCTCTTCATCTACATCAACACCGTCTACACCACCATCTTCTCCCTTATATCCAATCATGCCTAAGTTCTCTTCTCACTCAACCTTTACGAAAGACGTTTTGCCGGGTCCATCCACTTTACCGGAGGCATATACCGGGAAATTTGTGGCGAAAACACAATTTATCCAATTGGTCGAGAGAAGTCAATTTAGTGGGTTACCAACCGAAGATCCTCATCAACACATGGAAACCTTTTCGGATTATTGTGACGCTATTTCGCAAACGGGAATAACTCAAGACCAAATCCGGTGGGTATTATTTCCTTTCTCTCTTATTGGTAAAGCGAAGCAATGGTTTAAGGGGTTGGACAAAGCAAGACTTGGCATTGACACTTGGAAGAAGCTAGCCTTAGCCTTCTACCAACAATTCTATCCCCCGGAGAAGACTAACCTATTGAGAGCTTCTATCACGGGTTTCCAACAACGTGATGATGAAATCCTCTACGAATCGTGGGAAAGATTCAAAGCCTTGATCCGCTCTTGTCCACACCATGGCTTATCACAATGGTTCTTCGTACAACAATTTTGGAACGGGCTATATGAAGACTCGAGGGCCATACTCAACATGGGATCTAACGTAGGTTTACCGAAGTGGAGGATGACCAAACTTGGTCAAGGATCGAAGAGATGGCGGTGCATAATTCACAATACTCAAGGCCTAGGAAGGCAAATCGGGGAGGTAGGCATGAGGTTGATGCCATTACACAATTGAGCATTGATCTTGGGGCTCAACTAAGAACTCACATGGAGACCATTGACAAGAAGCTCCAAAGCCACCTCAACCAAGTTCAAAGCTCTAGTTCCTCCAACCAACACTCGATCCATGATGTTAATGCTTTGGAGTTTGCACCTCCTTTGCCATATTTTGCGATGTGTGATACTTGTGGAATCGTTGGTCATGATCCTATGTATTGTAGAGGGAGTATTGAGCAAGTGAACGCCTTTCAAGCGTTCAAGCAAGGTGCCTCCTACTCTAATCAATACCAAGCTTCCAATCAAGTCCCTCAACAACAAGCCTTTCAACATCAACAACAACATCGTCCCTATGTTCCACCTCCCTTAAGGGACAACAACCAAGGTTACCAAGGTAACATGGGTAATCCAAGACCCTTCAACAACTTCAAACAAAATAACCAAGGTACCTTTCACAACAACAATCAAGGGTTCCAACAAGGGAACTTCAATCAAGGCGGTTTCAAAGGAAACCAAGGCTTCCAACAACAACAAAACCACAATCAAGGCCTTAATCAAGGCAATTCTCATGGGTTCCAAGGGAACCATCAACAACAAGCAAATCAATGTCATCAACAACAAAGCAAGCCTAGGAGCCGGTCTCCTATTCATGACTATGGTACTCCGTTAGCCCTCACCGATACTCCGCATAATCCATCATCTCCACCACGGGATTTCGACGTACAAAAGTATATGATGGATATGCAAAGGAGTAATCAAGAGATGGCAAGAAATCAACAAGAGTTCTTTGCTTACGCTCAAAAGGACAACCTAGAAAGAGATGCTCATGCGAAGTCGATGGAAACCCGAATATCTCAACTTGCTTCGAAGATCTCTACAAGACAAAAGGGGCAACTCCCTCCTCAAGGCGAAACACCAAAATTTGAGCATGTAAATGCTATTACTACGAGGGGTGGTACGTCCTATGAACCCCCTTTTTCCCCTAGTGAGCAAGAACCAAGACAAGAAGTCATACCCCCATCTCAAGACGGTGCAAGCTATGAAAATCCAATTGAGGAGCAAGTTTTATGGGAAGTTGAAAGACCCCAAGGAGACAACCCTCCCCCACTTCAAGAGAAAGACAAGGGTAAAAGGAAAGTGTCCTTTTAAGAGTCCACCCCTATTGAGCAAAGCAAGTACCAAATCAAGTTGCCTTACCCATCAAGGCAAATGAAGACTAAGGTGGACACTCAATACGACAAGTTCCTTAGTATTGTGAAGAAGTTGGATGTTAGTGTCCCGTTCACCGAATTACTTACCCAAATTCCAGCATATGGAAGATTTATCAGAGAAATCTTAGCTAGGAAGAGATCCGTCGACAAGGAAGAGACCGTAGCGTTCACGAGGGTGGTGAGCGAGCTTATCCAAGGTTCCACGCTTCCGAAATTGAAGGATCCGGGTAGTTTTTCGATCCCTTGCACCATAGGCAACTTCTTGATCAAGAATGCGTTATGCGACTTGGGCGCGAGTGTGAGCATCATTCCCTATTCTATTTGTTGCCGACTCGGAATGAAGGAGTTGAAATGTACGTCCCTCACCCTCCAAATGGCCGATAAATCATTCAATCGACCATTAGGAATGTTAGAGGACGTACCGGTACGAGTGGGGAAATACTTCATTGTGCTTGACATGCCGGAGGATGACAACACTCCCATTATTCTTGGGCGCCCATTTCTACACACCGCGGGTACCATGATCGATGTGAAGAACGGTAAGATCACATTTGAGTTAGGCGAGGAAAAGATAGTGTTCGACCTCCAAGGCAACACTACGCCTACTAAGGATGAATCATGCAATATGATCCAAGCCAAGAAAGACATCGATCTAGGGGGTGAACCGGAACAAAGCTTGAAGAAGTACTCTTATGTACTTGAGGATGACGACTCCGATATGGAGGAAGATGAGTGCCCAAATCATGGGTTGGATGACAAGTGCAATGACAAGGAAGAAGATGAGCCTCCCTTGGGGCCACATGAGGATCGTTGGACGTTTGGGTATATCCCGAAGGATCGTAAGTACAAGTTCAAGCCATTGAACTTAGTAGATCGGGATGCCCCGGGAACGTCGATGCAAGGTCATGAAGAGCCTTGGTTTGTGGACGGTTATATTTGAGCCTAATTGAAGACTTTGCTAGGGCCTTCGACTTGTTCTTACGTACCCTTGATGGAGATGGAATTGGTCGTGGTTGTTGAAAAAGAATAAAGATGCACCACCCTTGGTTTGACGGAGTTCCACAAGAACCGTCTCATCGTATATATTTCTTACTTGTAGTTAGTTTGGTTTTTCTTGGTGAATTCTTGTAATATTGGATTATTGATGAGCGTTGTGAGGGAGAGAGTTTGATGTGTGTTTGAGTATTGCTTGATAGGTGAAGTGAGAATGCTCCTAGAGAAGAATGGCTATGATATACCTTGGGTTGTAAGCACGAGGATCGGGTTTTTGAAGCTTAGAGCGAGCTTTTGGGATTGTGGAAGTGAAGAAGGCCAATCTCGACCGGGATGAGGCGTCCCGACCGGGAAGGGTGAGGCTTCCCAACCGGGAAGGGTGTCATCCCGATCGGGAAGGGTGCACCTGTTTTCGAGCTTGCTGTGAGTCCGTCCCGACCGGGATGAGGGCGTCCCGACCGGGACGGGTGAGGTAACCCGATCGGGATCAATCTTACCGACCGGGATGGTCCTCTGCTCCCCCTTTGTGATTCTTCTTCGCAAATCGAGTCCACCCAACCGTTTTATGCCCCCTCCCAACCTCCCTAGCTACCCTAGCCTTATCATATGCCCCATGTACGTCATTGTCATGCCCTCATTCTATTTCCTACTCACTTTACATCGACTCTTACATCAAATACCATCCCCTCACACCATTACTACCCTGACCGTGAGTCCTTCTTGAGTGTGAAGCGAGATGGCAACCGAGAAGACAAGCGACGAGCCTCTAATGATCATCAAGACGATGGAGCAAGTGAGTTACTAGCCGCTCGGTTTGGGTAACTATCCTTACTTTTCCGTCTTTTTATCGCTTGTGTTTCATTGTTTGCCCCCTTCCCTTGAGTCATGGTATCTAGTGGCCTTCGAGGCCATAGTATGGTTGCTCCCGACTCCCGAAGACGTGATTACGTCGAGAGTCAATCGATTAGTCTATTTTACAAGATTTTCACCCCTTTTTAGGAGTTAGTCGGATTTGGACGGAATCCGGGCTAGGTGATTTGATTACACCTAGCCCTGCCCTCCCATTTCCTTTTATTTCTTTCTTTTTATTTTTCTTCCCCCTTCCATATATTTTTCTCGTCTCGGCCCATGGTGACTTGACTACACCCCGGCCGGACACCTTCTATTTTTTCTTCACTTTATTTTTGATTTTTAGCATTATTTTCGTAGTTTCTTTTCCTTTTCTTTTGTCTCTCCGCACACTATGATTGAGCATATGAGGACATTGCTCGGTTTAAGTGTGGGGGAGCGATGTTCTAGTATAGCTTAGTTTATTTTCTTAGTTTTTCGAAAAAAATCTTCAAAAATCCTAAAAATTTGAAAAATTGTCACAAAAATCAAAAAGATTTTCTCCTTTGTGTTTTCATTTTGTGTCTTTGTGTCGTATATTTGTTTATGTGCGTGTTTTGCCTCCCTTTGTCCTTATAGGTTGCTTTAATCGCCAATGACTTTGGAAAGCTCTAAAGACATCCGGTAACATCTTCTAACCCTCTTTCCCTCTTTATTCCTTGTGATTTTTGGAGAAGGTTGTGTTGAGGAGTGCTCGGGTGGAGCTTGTACATTCTTGTGGTGGATTTGATAGCTTGTTTGGAAAATTAGGGGTGGTGTTTGCTTGTTTATGTGTTTGCTTTATTTTGTTTTGTTTTATATTGTTGATTTTTTGTTTCTTTTGTTTCGATTCGTTTTCGCCGTGTCTGTGTTTCGTGTTTTGTTGTGTTTCTTGTGTATAAATGGTTTTCGAAAACCCGGTTTACAGGCTAGTGTGTAAGCGTTTACTTTCCCTTCCTAGTAGTGTAAATCGAGTCTTGGACTTTAATTTAGTAGAATGACCCTAAATCAATGATTTCGTTGGTCCTTTACATTGAGTCCACCTAGCTTACTAGGAATTTACTACGGGATTTGCACTTTTGACCATTATAACCACCCACGGAGTGAAAAGGCCTTGGTTACCGAGTCTCGTCCCCTAGGTGACCGTGTTTAGGATTGTTTGATTAGTCCAAGGTCTCCACTTTTTGTGGGTTTAAAGGGAAATCGCGACCCCCGACTTACCCATTACCCTACCTTCCTTACATACACACACAATAAAATGCAATTTGTTGATTCTCTCTTTCTTGATTGTCGAGAAATGCCCAAAAAAGCCAAATCATGCGAAAAGGGCAAAGAAAAGAAAAAGAAAGAAAAAAATGAAAGAAAGAAAAGAAATGAAGAAAAAGAAAAGGCACAAAAGCCAAAAAGAAAATAGAAAAGAAGAAAAAGAATGGCATGGCAAAACAAATCAAAACGTCGAAAAGAAAGAAAGTGCCAAAAGAAAACCCGTCTCACAAAAAGAAATCCCCACAAAAATAAGCCTTTTTCAGACTTTTGCCGTGAAGAGCCTACCAAAGGACCGAGTCCCGAAGAAGGATGATAGCGGCATTAGTCGGCCTTCCCTCATTTTGCATATTTTCCACTTTTTTACTTGGATTAGTTAGGCGGTTTTGGACACGGGACGACCCTCTTGGCTCACGCTAAAGGGGGCGGGGTCTCACCTACCTACAGTGTCGACTAACACCGTGGTTCTTCACTTTTCCACTCCGCCGATCGTCCCGTAGTACGTTTTTAGAAAGTTAGGAGGACCTAGGTAAGTTACCAACGTTTTGGTTGCTTTATCGTCATACTATTAGGGTTCAGTCCACCTTGGTTTGTATTGCTAGCTTGGGAACGTTCTCCCTTACCTCGAGTCCTAAACCGGTGTTTCATTCACCGCTTTTAGAGGGAAGCGGTACTTCTTTTGTTTTGGGTGCAACCGTCTATGTGTTTGTTTGTGTGTTTGTTTATGATAAGTGTCGTTTGTAGTGCCTATTTCGTAGTGTTTTGGTCCCATTTTCCTTGTGGAATCGCTCCTTTGGAGCGGTTTATGGGCTTCTTATGCTTCCTTTAGTTCGTTTCAGGTTCCCGAGACCGATTTGGAAGAGTTGGAGCGATTCCGACTCGATACATACACTTTTAGGAGCCAACAAAGCTAAGGAACGATCACTTGATGCCTTGGAGTCGACCCCGAGCCCTTGGGACCCAATACCGAGTCTCCGAGACCCGATCCCGAGTCCCGAGAATCGATGGGAAGCCCATGAGAAGCAAGGAGGGACCAAAAAGTTCATATTTCACTACTACAAAATTAGTCATAGACATGACCTAATAGACATAGGTTAAACGAAAAACCCACTTCTATTTTTAATAGACATAGGTTATTTAAAAAACGTATGTATATAATAGAGAATGTACATAGGTCAAATTAAAATCCATGTCTATAAATTATAGACATAGGTCAAAATAAAACCTATGTCTACAATATATGAATAGATGGAGGACATGTAGTATATTGAAATAAGACTAATAACCTTGTGCCCCCGATCTATTACTCCTACACTAATAAACCCTAAAATTACTCCTACTTCCTCCAAAATTCTTCAGGCAGCCTCGTTAGTCGTTCCTCCAAAAAATTAAACTTTTTTTTTCTGGGTTTCATTCAATCATTCAATACCCTTCTATCATCTTCATTTCCCGATTTCCCTAATTTATTCCTCATCCAACTGATCTCCACTCCATCCTCAATCAACAACACTGTCGCCACGCTCGTCGCATCATCAACCTCTGCTGATGCCACCCACCAATAACCACAACTTCCTTCTCATTTCTCCGACCTTACTCTCTTCATCAATGGCGAAAACCCTAATTTCGTCATCGCCATTCACAGGAACACTTCTCCCTTCGAAAAACCTCTACTCTCTACCTCGCCGAAGTAAATTACCAAGAACGACGAGAGTTAATTTCAGCTTACAGCAAATTCCTCTGATTTTTCAGCAATCGATTGATGTCGATTTGAGCTCGGTGTTCGGTAGATCTGAAGGATTGTTGTATACGGTTGCTGATGCGGTGGTCGCCGCCACACCTGACGCCGCTGGTGCAGCTCCTACTAAGAGTGGCGGATGGTTCGGTTTCATCTCAGACGCCATGGAAGTCGTCTTGAAGGTGAGGAGCTCCTTCATTTCGTTTAGTTTAGTTTTCTTACGGTTTTCGTAATTTGCGAGTATGATTTTGAAAAATTGCGTACAATTGTTTTAGTGATTTCGTTTGATTTTTATTAGTGAATTTGTTTGCTGTTTGTTGATTATTATAGTAATTACCTGTTGTTTAGTAATATATGATTGTTGTTTCGTGTTTATTATTAGTTTCCGACGCCATGGAAGGCTTGTTGAAGGTTATACGGTTTTTCTAATTATGCGATGATATTTCGATAAATATCCGAAGATTATCACAGTAATCTGTAATTCAGTGTTGTTTAGTAATATATGATTGTTGTTTCGTGGTTATTATTCGTTCCGACGCCATGGAAGGCGTGTTGAAGGTGATTAGGAGTTGCTTTGCTTTGTTGAGTTGTATACGGTTTTTCTATCTAGGCGATGAAGATTTTGAAAAATGTACGAAGATTATCGCAATAATTCAGTATTTCGTTATGGGGTGGAATGTATTTGTTGTTTATTGATTTGATTGATTTCTCGTACTTCGTTTTAGTGATTTCTATGCTTGTTTTAGAATATGTGAGCGAGATTTTCGAAAATTGCTGGTAGTTCATTAGAACAGAGGTTAATTTACACGAGTATTACAGATCTACTGTCATTTAGCGTGTTTAATAGGGATATATCTGCTGTTGATCGATTTAGCTGCCGGAAATCTGGTGCAGTGTTTAATTGATTAGTGTTTGAAAGCTGGAGTAGTTCATTATTGATCTACTGTAATTTATACGAGTATTACAGATTTACTGTAATGTAGTGTGTTTACTGTTTAATAGGAATATATGTGTTGCTGTTGTTGATTGATTTAGCAGCCGGAAATCTGGTGCGGTATTTGAAGGCTAGTTCAGTTATTGATCTACTGGAATCGATTTATATAGAGTAGCATTCTTGTAGTTTGTGTGGTTATTTGTTGAAGGAGATGAAAGAAGGTTAAACTAGTAGTCCGTATTTAGGATCTTTTCACACCATTGTAGGTCGAAGATCATGCTAGATTGCTAGTACTTTGAATAGATTTGAAGCTTAGTATTAGGTGTGTGGATAGTGTCAATAAACTAGTATAATCTACTCCGAGAATAGGTATCTTATTATATAGTGTTATTTTAATCGTGTATCGTATTGTGATATTCAACTAATACTCTTGCTAATGATGATTGTCGAAGGAAATGTAAGAATATTATGATAGTGTATAGGATGTTCTTGTGCCATTGTAGGTCGAAGATTATGCCAGTACTTTGAATCACGGTTTTTAGAATCGTGATTCGGAGTGTAGTATCGCATGTTCATACGATCCAAAATACGACTAGATATGAATCGTCATAGGATCGTTTTAGTGCGATCTTAAATAGTTATGCTTGCTTTAACTCATTTATAAAAATTATATATTTATATGATGCATTTCACAAGAAAATAATGTCAGTATTTACTTGTTTACTGTTTCCGACGTACTTGGTGAGTTTGTGATGAATCCTTTGGATACATCTCAAATTCAAACGACTTCACATAGCATATTCATATGGATTTATTAGATTTATATTTTCCCTCCATGGATCAGATTTTGAAGGATGGGCTTTCATCATCTGTACACGTGCCTTATTCATATGGATTTGCGATCATATTACTCACTGTCATCATCTAAGTTGCTCAGTATGTTTGTAGGTTGAATCCACATTGGCAATGCAGAATCTTCAACCGAAGATCAAAGCCATACAAGAAAGATATGCAGGAAATCAGGTAAGCAGCATTTGGTAAATCGTATCGCTTCTAAGGTAACTTCCCCTCCTCTCCTAAAACAGGTGAACAAAAAGGGTGAACCTCGTACAAGTATTTTCCTAATCCTAAAAGGAAAGATGAGATCTGATTATATTATGCTAAATAAATATAGGGTCTTCTTCTACTTCTACTTGTACTCTTGGAGGGAACACACACCAACCAACCAAGTACCACTACTACAACACAATTACGAGTAATAAACCTTACAAATCCCCAATTACTCAACCAAACTTTCAATTAGGGTTCATCTTTCCTCTTTAATTTACCCTTTTCCCAATTCACACTACATATAAATATACAATCATACAATGCCGCAACTTTGAATCTTTCTTCGCTTCCATTCAATTTTTGGTATGTTTTCTCTCCCCATTCTTCAACTCCCATTTATCCCTAATTCATGCGCATATCTTTATGTATAGCTTTCTTACACTCTAAATTCTCTGATTTATATCTATGTGTGTCAAAATATAGAGTCGGCTGATTCCAATTTTTATGCTGCAGGTTTTAATTTCAAGACGCTTGCTGTTTATATAATTTTTACTGCTGTCTTGGACAATTAGGGTTTCCTCTAGGTTAATTTTAATCTTAGGTACGTTTCTACTCCTTGACTGATTCATTGATTGATTTCTACGGTTTTATTACATTATGATATTAGCTAGCTTCATTAGTGGATGTATATGTTGTTGCGTTGCTTATAAATTTGAATTCGTGTCATCTTTGTGAATTTGAATTCGTGTAGGCCTCCTTCCTTCCTATATATTCTTATTCTGCCCTTTGCCTCTTTTATCTTTCTCCCCAGTCGTAGGCCTAGGCCACTCTCTTCCCTTCTTCTTAGCTCTCTTGTTTCTTGTCTTAATCTTCTGTTATTATTATATATGCTGCTAGTAACAGTTTTATCAAAGTTTGAATCTATTTTGAAGCTTGGTTGACTATGATAATGGAGGACATATCATATCATTGTGATATAAATCTTGCTAAATACTAATCACAAGGCAAAAGTGAGAGACGAGCTATCGTTTCAGTCGTCATTATCAAATTGACGATTTGATTGTTGACTCGCCCACATTCTTTCTTTTATAGTATAGGAGCGTAAATGATGGTTTTACAAAAATTTGAAACGAATGGAGATAAAACTGTTTCCTTGTGGAAGATTTATTCTTGCTGATATGCTTGCTCTTACAATACAACTACATTTCCGTTATCCGATTTGTATGCAGCTTAAATAAATGAGATGGGGATGCTTAGGTTGTCCCAAACAGTAATCCTGACTCAAGTGATGATGGGAGATCGAAATCTGGATTAATGATGGATCACATTCCAAAAGACAATACATACATAAAAAAAAAAATTGATTCACAAAGATGACACGAATTCAAACAGCGTCAAAGGTATGATTGTCTTCTACAGCGTCTTACTGTAAATTTCAAACAGCGTAAATGTGATCTCCTGTAATCCAGTGGTTTTAGGATGTGGTACAGGCATTTAGCAAGGAAGATAAAGCACGTTTTCTACAGGCTATAGTGTGCGTGTCAGCCGGGTAACACAGAATGTGGCTACTACATAATGAAGTACATGACCGACTTAATCACTTCTTCTACTTTGAAAGGAACTATTGATAAGGTAATAAGACTTTGAGCACATACACATTTTTTCTATGTTATAATCAAAGTATTTATGTTCTTGAAGTATTCGCTTTCAATTATATTGAAATTGTTGCAGCACTTCAAAGTACTTGCCATGTATTCACAAGAAGACATCGATGAGGTTCGCGATTGGTGGGCTAACTATTATCTTCAAAATTAGAAGTATGAGACATGCATGTGGTATTCAATGTATTAGCTAAAAAGATTGGTTGTAGTAGGAAGAGATTTTATTATTGGTACATCGCGTACTTGTGTAGTTTTTTCATCTTAGCTATTTATTTGTTTGGGAGGATGACTACTTTTATGAAATATGGAACGTTTGATCGTCCAATTGGGTGTTGTACAATTTATGAGATTTATTTTGGTTTCGGTTGGATTGCAGTTTCTTATAAAAAATACGGAAAGCATTAATAATTGATATCTTTTTCGGATTGATTACTATGACAATAAACATGGGGCAGACAAAAAACCCATGTCTGTACTATGGCAATAAACATGGGGCAGACAAAAAACCCATGTCTGTACTATGGCAATAAACATGGGGCGAACAAAAAACCCATGTCTATATCTATAATAGACATAGGGCGAGGAAAAAACCCATGTCTATAGTTTTTATAGACATGGGTTAATTGTATAAAGACACGGGTTAATTGAAAAACCTATGTCTATGTTTTCGATAGACATAGGACATACGACCCATGTCTAAGTATTGGACAATAGATGTCACTCAACTTAACATGGGTCGCGAAACCCATGACTATTAGTTAAAACGACCCATGTCTATGTCATCTTTTGTAGTAGTTTGAGGCCTACAAGACTCATCCCGGACGGGTATGGCCTCATCCCGTCCGGGATGAAGGAGCAATTGAAAGAGCTGCTGTCCGTGGCTCATCCCGACCGGGAGCAGTTCATCCCGATCGGGACCACCTCAAACCCGCATTGTTTCCTTCCTTCTCCTTTCCACTTGTAACCTTATATATATACCTCCCTCTTGTATTAAGAGAGGAGGGGATGTTATATACTTCATTAGACCTTAAAACCTAGACTACTTTAGGTTAGATTAGATTAGATTAGTATAGATTAGTTCTTAATTAGTTGTTAATCTTAGTTCAATCTTGTATTATTGGATCTCTTGAAGAATCCATTCAAGCTTGACAACCTTGGTGTTATTTGGGTTTTCTTCTATACAAGTGTTTTCCTTTTCATCCCTTGTAGTTGGTATAATCTTTCCTTCCTCTTTTCCCTTAATCTTTCATGTTTAATCATTCAAGTTTTAGTCTTTGATTGTTGTTTATTGTTTTCACTAGTTTGTTTATGTTAGTTTTGTGTTCTTATGTTGATTCCTTTTGTTCTTGTTAGTATTAGTTTGATTATGTTAGAGTAGTGTCCTTGCTAGGGTTAGTAGGGTGATTAGGGTGTTAATTGGGTGATTAAGGGTTTGTTGGAGATGTTGGTGGAAGATTTGGGTTTCCTCTTGGTTTGATGCATATCACATGTTTGTTGAAATGCTTGAATGACTAATATGTGCATATGCTTGTTTTTCTTGCTTTTCTCTTGTGGGTGATAGTTGTTTGTGGGTTCGGTTCCCTCACTAAGTCGCGAGAGCCCGGTGAGGACGACTCATAGGTCGGTCTACGTAGCGAGAGCCCGGATTCGACCTAGGCTTATAGCGTGCTAGTAACCCCGTTTGTCATGTGTGTCGCCGAGACCGGTTTTAGATGAAACCTCTAGGTGGGTCTAAGTTGCGAGAGCCCGGGCATTACCTAGATTACCCTACTACCTCCTTCACTCTGACTCTCCCTCGACCATTCCATTACCCCTTTGACCCCGACCTAATCCTAGCCCGTTTTCCTTATTTGCTCTTGCTTTAGACCTAGCTTAGTCCTAGTCTCCCCCTCCTTAGATTAGCTCGTCTCGAACCTAGTCCTAGACCCGAGCATACCTTAGTCCATCCTCCCGTCCCTGTGGATTCGACCCGACTTACCCTAGCTACCTTAGTTAGGTTAGTTGGTTTTATTTGACGGTTGGGATTCACGACAAATCCCACCCATCAAATTGGCGCCGTTGCCGGGGACGGCGTAGTTTAGGTTTTTGTTTGCTTAGTTGTGGACTTTGTTCTTGACTTTTGTGTTCTCTTCTCCTTGTGTACCTCCGTTCTTCTTCTAGTGTGTTACTCTCCCTTCCTAGTGCCTCAAAAGCACTAGGATACTAACGTTTGCTCAAGTGCTTCTAGCTTATCCTAGGTACCTAAGCGACGTTTTGGACATGGCGCGTCCAAGCTACCATCAATCATCACGGGACAACTTTGGGGCGAATTACCAAAACCCACAACTTTACCAACCATATCAACCTCATCAACAATCTTATGAATCCTCTTCTTATGGTTATCAAGAAAGTTCTCAAGGATCGTTCCAACATCCTAACAACTACCAAACACCCTCACATAACCCACAACCAAATATCCTTGAGACATGTCAAATGTTGGCCCAAACACAAGGGAGCCAACATGAGATGATGATGTTATTGCAAAAGGGTCAACAATTGTTGTTGACTCAAATACAAGGGGTTAGGGAGGAGTTCAAGGCCCAAATAGAGGTGCAAGATGCTCGCATCAATGCACTCATGGCTCATATCACGATGTCGGCCGCTCGAACTCCACTACATGTTGAGGAAGGTTCATTTGGGCAAGAAGGTCGGTTGCCTCCACAAGAAAGTCAACCCGATTGTGAAGCTACAAATGAAGAAGAGGGGGTCGATCAAGAGACCATTGTTGAGTGTTGCTTAGGTGGTGAGGATAGGGAAAGAGTAGAGGAAGTTGAAGCTTCAAGGGTCGACAATGAGGAGGGAGTTGAACATGATTATCAAGATAGCTCTTGGGGAGCCAATGTATTGGCTATCAAGTTGGATTTGTTTGATTTTCCTCGTGATGAACCGGGTGTTGACAATCAAAACCCAAGTGAAGAGATGACCCCTCATAACCATTTGACAAGGTGAGTGAAAATGAGCCCAATACTTGGGAAAAAGAAGTAGATGCCTTGGAATTTGCTTTGTATGGGAATTTGGAGGATCCTAAACCCTCCAATGAAGAAAACTTGATGCCTTCTCCTCCTCTACCGCACTCGATGTCTAGCCCTTTGTCTTGTGAGACGGTTGGTGAAGAGGATCCTTTTCGGGCGGTGGAAAAGAGTTCCACTCTCGACCCCGTAGAAGAAGCGACACCCCTAGGGTGTGATCTCCCGCATCTTAATACCGAGCATGACTCTAGACCACTATACCTACCGGATGGTCATAAGAGTCGTCGCTATCATGGTTCCGAAGACCCGGAAGATCACGAGAACCCCGAGCATAATGAAGATGATCGCTTCTTCCCTCCGACTTGGAAACTTTTGGGAGTGGCTAGGCTCGGCCATGTGAGCTTAATTGAAGATGTTGCTAGAGCATTTGACTTACTCCTTCGAGCTCTTGATGGCTATGGAGGCGTTGTTGGTGAGAGTATTTAGTGTAAATATCTCTTTTTCTTTTCTTTTGTGCTTGTATTTGTGTTTATGTTTATATAGTTTGGTTTCTAGGTTTGTTAGCCTTTGTGGAACTCTTGTTCATTTGGATTTTTGATGAGCGATGTAAGGGAGGGAATTTGATGTTGTATTTGAGTTCATTGTGATAGGTGTGAAGGAAAGGTGATTCCTAGAGGAGAGTAGATAATGATAGAGCATGGATCTTGAGTTTGGAAGTCGGTTTTTGAAGCTTCGGTGAAGCTTTTGAGATTTTGGGAGTCATGAAGACCCTTCCCGACCGAGAAGGAGGTTTCCCGACCGGGAAGGGTATGCCATCCCGACCGGGAAGGAGCCGTCCCGATCGGGATGGAGGTGCAAAAATTGGAGCTTGCTGGAGTGTCGTCCCGACCGGGAAGGGAGCTTCCCGATCGGGACGGGTATGTCATCCCGATCGGGACCATCCATCCCGACCGGGATGGTCTCTTTTCTCCTCTTTTGGCCTCTTCTTTGACATTTGAGCCCACCCAACCATTGTATACCCCCACCCAACCTCCCTACCCATCCTTGCTCATGTCATATGACCATTACACTTCATTTACATACCCTCACCTCATTTCTCTTCCCTTTACACCGAGTTTCACATCGAATCCCACCCCCCCTCACACCATTACTACCTTAACCATGCGTACTTATTGAGTTTGAAGAGGAATAGCAATGATGAAGACTAGCTATGTGCTTTCATTGATCATCGAGACGATGGAGCGAGTGAGTTGCCAACCATTCGGTATGGGAACTATCCTTTCTTTTCCGTTTTTTATAGCTTATCTCCCTTTGCAGGTTCCTCTTCCCATTATTTTGTGTCATGGTGGCCCTCGGGGCCTTGGTATACGTTGCTCCCGACTCTCGATGATGTGACTACATCGAGAGTCATTTTAAAAATCCAAATTTTACAAGTTTTTCACTTTCTTTTTTGAGGATTTAGTCGGATTTAGGCGGAATACGGGCTAGGTGACTTGATTACACCTAGCCCTCCCTCCCATTTCCTTTTATTTCCTTCTTTTTATTTTCTTCTCCCATCCATATCTTTTCTTGTCTCGGTCCATGGTGACTTGATTACACCCCGGCCGGACACCTTCTACCTTTTCTTCACCTTATTCTTTGTTTTGTAGCTTTATTTTCGTAGTTTCTTTTCTTTTTCTTTTGTCTCTCCGCACCCTATGATCGAGCATGAGGACATGGCTCGATTTAAGTGTGGGGGAGCGATATTCTAGTATAATTAGTTTTATTTTCGTAGTTTTTCTGAAAAAATCTTAAAAACCCTAAAAATTTGAAAAAATTTCAAAAAAATCAAAAAGATTTTTCTTTTGTGTGTTTTCATTTTGTGTCTTTGTGTCGTATATTTGTTTGTGTGCGTGTTTTGCCTCCCTTTTTCCTCATAGGTTGCTTTAATCGCCAATGACTTGGGAAAGCTCTAAAGACATCCCGGTAACATCTTTTCAACCCTTTTTCCTCTTTGTTTCTTATGGAGTTTGGAGGAGATATGTGTTGTGGTGTGCTCGGGTGGAGCTTTGTAAAGTTTGTGGATGATTGGTTGCTCATTTGAAAGTTCGGGGTGGTGTGTGTTTTGTATGTGTTTGTTTTGTTATGTTTTGTTTTTGTTGCTTTTATTTCTTTTTCTTCCGTTTTCGTTGAGTCTTGGTTTTGTGTGCGTAGTTGTGCCTTGTTTGTAAACATTTTGCGAAAACCCGGTTTAGAGGCTAGTGTGCGAGTGTTTACTTTCCCTTTTTAGTAGTGTAAATCGAGTCTTGGACCTTAGCCTAGTAGAATGACCCTAAATCAGTGAGTTCGTTGGTCTTTTACCTTGTGTCCACCTAGCTTACTAGGGATTTACTACGGGATTTGCACTTTTGACCATTATGACCACCCACGGTGTGAAAAGGCCTTGGTTACCGAGTCTCGTCCCTTAGGTGACCGTGTTTGGGATTGTTTGATTAGTCCAAGTTCTCCCCTTTTTGTGAGTATGAAGGGAAGACGTCGTCCCGACATACCCATTTCCCTACTCCCTACACAAATCCACACAATAAAAATGTAATTTGTTGATCTCTCTTTCTTATTACTAAGGAATGCTAAAAAGCCGAATCAAGCCAAAAAGGGCTAAGAAAAGAAAAAGAAAGAAAGAAAAGAATGAAGAAAAAGAAAAGGCACAAAAGCCAAAAAGAAAATAGAAAAGAAGAAAAAGAACGACATGGCAAAACAAAGAAAAAATGCAAAAGAAAAGAGAAAATGCCAAAAGAAAACCCGAATCACAAAAAAAGAAATCCCCACAAAAATAAGTCTTTTTCCGACTTTTTCCGTGAAGAGCCTACCAAAGGACCGAGTCCCTAGGAAGGATGATAGCGGCATTAGTCGGTCTTCCCTCATTTTTCATGTTTTCCACCTTTTTACTTGGACTAGTTAGGCGGTCTTGGACACGAGACGACCCTCTTGGCTCACGCTAAAGGGGGCGGGGTCTCACTTACCTACAATGTCGACTAACACCGTGGTTCTTCACTTTTCCACTCCGCCGATCGTCCCGTAGTACGTTTTTAGAAAGTTAGGAGGACCTAGGTAAGTTAGCAACGTTTTTGTTGCTTTATCGTCATACTATTAGGGTTTAGTTCACCTTGATTTGTATTGCTAGCTTGGGAACGTTGTCACTTACCTCGAGTCCTAAACCGGTGTTTCATTCACCGCTTTTAGAGGGAAGCGGTATTTCTTTTGTTTTGGGTGCAACCGTCTATGTGTTCGCTTGTGTGTTTGTTTGCTTATGTGTTTTGTGTCCGGTTGCATCCACAGTTTTGTCGCAAGACCCAACTTGCCTTGCGGAGTGCACTTGTCCTCTAAGTGCACTCGCGTGAGTTGAAGGGGCGTAGGGTGCGCTAATACCCACTCGGATAGTTTAGTAGTAGTATGTGCTTACTCGAGGGCGAGTAAGGGTTAAGTGTGGGGGAGTTGATAAGTGTCGTTTGTAGTGCCTATTTCGTAGTGTTTTGGTCCCATTTTCCTTGTGGAATCGCTCCTTTGGAGCGGTTTATGGGCTTCTTATGCTTCCTTTAGTTCGTTTCAGGTTCCCGAGACCGATTTGGAAGAGTTGGAGCGATTCCGACTCGATACATACACTTTTAGGAGCCAACGAAGCTAAGGAACGAACACTCGATGCCTTGGAGTCGACCCCGAGACCTTGGGACCCAATACCAAGCCTCCGAGACCCGATCCCGAGTCCCGAGAATCGATGGGAAGCCCATGAGAAGCAAGGAGGGACCAAAAAGTTCATATTTGAGGCCTACAAGACTCATCCCGGACGGGTATGGCCTAATCCCGTCCGGGATGAAGGAGCAATTGAAGGAGCTGCTGTCTGTGGCTCATCCCGACCGGGAGCAGTTCATCCCGATCGGGACCAACTCATCCCGACCGTGATGAACCCAGTTCAGCCCCGCATTGTTTCCTTCCTTCTCCTTTCCACTTGTAACCCTATATATATACCTCCCTCTTGTATTAAGAGAGGAGGGGATGTTATATACTTCATTAGACCTTAAACCCTAGACTACTTTAGGTTAGATTAGATTAGATTAGTATAGATTAGTTCTTAATTAGTTGTTAATCTTAGTTTAATCTTGTATTATTGGATCTCTTGAAGAATCCATTCAAGCTTGACAACCTTGGTGGAATTATTTGGGTTTTCTTCTATACAAGTGTTCTCCTTTTCATCCCTTGTAGTTGGTATAATCTTTCCTTCCTCTTTTCCCTTAATCTTTCATGTTTAATCATTCAAGTTTTAGTCTTTGATTGTTGTTTATTGTTTTCACTAGTTTGTTTATGTTAGTTTTGTGTTCTTATGTTGATTCCTTTTGTTCTTGTTAGTATTAGTTTGATTATGTTAGAGTAGTGTCCTTGCTAGGGTTAGTAGGGTGATTAGGGTGTTAATTGGGTGATTAAGGGTTTGTTGGAGATGTTGGTGGAAGATTTGGGTTTCCTCTTGGTTTGATGCATATCACATGTTTGTTGAAATGCTTGAATGACTAATATGTGCACATGCTTGTTTTTCTTGCTTTTCTCTTGTGGGTGATAGTTGTTTGTGGGTTCGGTTCCCTCACTAAGTCGCGAGAGCCCGGTGAGGACGACCCCTAGGTCGGTCTACGTAGCGAGAGCCCGGATTCGACCTAGGCCTATAGCGTGCTAGTAACCCCGTTTGTCATGTGTGTCGCCGAGACGGGTTTTAGGTGAAACCTCTAGGTGGGTCTAAGTTGCGAGAGCCCGGGCATTACCTAGATTACCCTACTACCTCCTTCACTCTGACTCTCCCTCGACCATTCCATTACCCCTTTGACCCCGACCTAATCCTAGCCCGTTTTCCTTATTTGCTCTTGCTTTAGACCTAGCTTAGTCCTAGTCTCCCCCTCCTTAGATTAGCTCGTCTCGAACCTAGTCCTAGACCCGAGCATACCTTAGTCCATCCTCCCATCCCTGTGGATTCGACCCGACTTACCCTAGCTACCTTAGTTAGGTTAGTTGGTTTTATTTGACGGTTGGGATTCACGACAAATCCCACCCATCAGTTTGTTTATGTGTTTTGTGTCCGGTTGCATCCACAGTTTTGTCGCAAGACCCAGCTTGCCTTGCGGAGTGCACTTTTTCTCTAAGTGCACTCGCGTGAGTTGAAGGGGCATAGGGTGCGCTAATACCCGCTCGGATAGTTTAGTAGTTAGTATGTGCTTACTCGAGGGCGAGTAAGGGTTAAGTGTGGGGGAGTTTATAAGTGTAGTTTGTAGTGCTTATTTGCATGTGTTTTGGTCCCATTTTCCTTGCGGAATCGCTCCTTGGGAGCGATTTATGGGCTTCTTATGCTTCCTTTAGTTCGTTTCAGGTTCCCGAGACCGATTTGGAAGAGTTGGAGCGATTCCGACTCTATACATACACTTTTTGGAGCCAACGAGGCTAAGGAACGATCACTCGATGCCTTGGAGTCGACCCCGAGACCTTGGGACCCAATCCCGAGCCTCCGAGACCCGATCTTGAGTCCCGAGAATCGACGAGAAGCCCATGAGAGGCAAGGAAGGACCAAAGAGTGCTTAAGGGAGGCCTACAAGACCCATCCCGTTCGGGATGGCCTCTTCCCGTTCGAGATGGCCTCTTCCCGTTCGGGATGGGGTGCACGTTGAAGGGTGCCACTGTGAGCCTATCCCGGTCGGGACCAACCCGTCCCGATCGGGATGACAGAGCCGTCCCTGTCGGGATGATCCGTCCCGGTCGGGACGAAGAGCTGGCAGCACGGGCTTCTTCTTTTCTTTCTCCTTCATTCTTGTACCCATATATATACTCCCTTCTTGTAATATTAAGACATATTATCTTACCCTAGACTAGTTTAAGCCTCCATTAACATTAAAAACCCTAGATTATTGCTACTCTCATTAGTTTAATCATCTATTTAATCATTAGTTAATTATTGTAATTAGTCTTGGATTAAGGGATTCTTGAAGATTGTTCCAAGATTGACAACCTTGGGATTGTATTTGGGTTTCTCATTAATACAAGCTTTCATCTTTTCTTCATCCTATTGTTGGTATAATCTTTACATCCCTAGTCTTTGTTATTTATTCAAGTTTCTTTCTTATTGTTATTGTTTTTGTTATTGTTCTTGTTAATGATAATGGATGCTTGTTTTGTGACATTGATTTCCCTTATTATTGTTGGTTTTCTCTTAATGATGAGTGAGTAGTCTTCTTGTGGGGTTAGTAGGGGGATTAGGGGTAGATTATGGATGATTAGGGTTGATTAAGGGGAAAAGGTTACATCTTTGTTGTTAGTCACATTGTGGGCACTCTATGTGTTTGTTGATATGCTTGTGTGAGTTGTAGTGACCATGCTTCCCATACTTGTGTTCATCTTCTCATTGGTTGTTTATTTTGTGGAAATGTCGAGAACAGTTTAGTCGCGAGAGCGCGGACTAGGGTCTAAGTTGCGAGAGCCCGGACCCACCTTGGCATCGGTCTAAGTTGCGAGAGCCCGGACCGACCCTAGCAATTAGGAGACACCGATACCCTTGATCACCCCAATTATCCTTCTACCCCTATGAACCCGACCTACCCCACTTCCTTTCCATATTTGAGTTCATCTCCTTAGTTAGCCATCGTTCTTTTAGTTTACTTGTTAGTTCGATCATTAGCTTAGTTCATCATTAGTCTAGTTCTTATTCCTCCTCCTTAATAGTTTTCCTTTTATCGCTTCTTTGTGTTTGTTTGGTAATCTAGTCTCGTTGTAGGCCAACCTAGTCTAAACCTTGATATACCGTCCTCGTGGATACGATCCCGACTTGCCCTCGCTACCCACTAGGTTAGTCGGTGTTTTATTGATCGGCTAGGGACGTGACAAATCCCTTACCATCAGTTATCGCTCAACACTCATAAGAACGGGTGAGTATATAAATGTGAAGATAAGAAGGAATAAGAACACTCACTCGACTTATAAAACATGCATGCAATCCAATATGAAATCAATCTCTCCAATCAAATACGGGTTCCACTAATCAGGACCATAGTATATGCCAAGGACTTACAAAGGGTGGCTAAATGAGTAAGGGAAGAAAATGGATTGTGCCTAAGCACGTATGGGAATGTGGAGCTAAAACCGGGCCCAGTCACAGCTACACAATAAAAACTACCCATCAAAAATCCCGAATATATAACGTCGAACCACCAACTAGAGATATAAATTCAAGATTAGGTGTAAGAGAAATTTTGTTCATCCTCACTATTGATCTCTAGTTTCAATCTTTTCGACCATTCCCCGAAATATTACAAGAAGCATATATGTTTTTCTTTTCTTTTTCTTGGAATTTTTCTTCTTTTTCTAATTCCATTTTCTTTCTTTCTTTCTTTTTTCATGCTTCTATATTTTTCCCAATTTTTGATTAGGGGGAAGACAAATACAAAGTCTCACAACAATATTACACAGTACATGACCAAATAGTGAATAATTCCAATTAAGTTCACCGCGACTGTCCCGACAGGGTAGGCTATTCTGGGTTGTGGCTAATTAATGTAGGCAATGAAAACCGGCTACAACAACTGAAATGGGCTAAACAAAGTAAAATGACCTAAATCTACAAGGTAGTAAAAAAGGTAATTTTTGGCTATGTGGAGCTCATCAAAAACAAAAAATGCCTTTCCTCATGTACCTCCTCCTCAAACCAAACACGTATTCAATATAAAGAGACAGACGTCATATTTATGCAAATTGATGTTACACACTCCACAAGGAGAAAACTACTCAATCCTAAATAATAATGAGACCAGTTATGGATGTTACTGGCCTAGGAAGCTCTAAATCCTTAGAATTTTGTGGTTTGCCGACAAGTGATCAAATCTACTCATTTGGCAATTAAAAGTTCAAATAGGCATATCATATCAATTTAATCAAATCTTAAGACAAACCACGTTTTCAAGCACGAAATAAGATGAAAATTAGGAGAAATCATTCTAAGAGCATTATCATCATTGTCGTTTGCACGCTTCTACATCAGAGACACACACAAAAACACACAAAAAATTAAAATATTTTTGGATTTTTCTGATTTTTCAATTTTTATTTTTTTGGATTTTTAGAACTTTTTGAAAGCGGTAAAACACACGACACAAAATAAAACACACAAAAGCACACAAACTCTCCCCCAAACCTAAATGTCACAGTGTCCTCAATGTGACTCTAAAGTTGATAAGACAACAAATCCACAGCCAATCCTAAGGACAACGTAACCTAGGGGAAGACAAAAATCTAAGAAAACGAATAATAAAAGAAAAATAAAAAAAAAATGGAAGGAAACTACCGTAGACACAACACAGCTCCCCCAAACCAGCTGCAAAGTGGGGGTTCGTCTTATAGATCAGTTGTCCACAGATGACTGTGATCAAAACAGCTTAAAGCTCTCAAGAGTCGATCAAATATCTGCGCATGTGCTACACAAAAGCATAAGGAGCACCAAGATATAAAGAAGACAAATAGAGACAAAGTCAATGATCGCCTTAGCCTATCAAACGAGCTAGACCAATCCTCAGCTTGGTGGTCATAGTGCATAAGAAGAGTAAGAATGTTAATAGGCGGCTCGTAAGACAAGACATACACATCAAATATCTCAGATTCACCCCAAGGCTTATCATCGGGTATAGATTGCACAAAAGAAGAGTTAGAACTCCTAAGACTACTCAAAGGATCAATCTTACCGATCTCCGTGAAAGATTTATCACAATCCTCCCCACTAATCATAAGCTCAAACAAAGGGTCAAGAGAAATATAATCAAAACAATCAATAGGTGGAAGTGGGTCGTCCTCAATATAAGGGAAAAACTCAAATGTCTCTAAAATTGGTGTTTCAAAGAAATCATTCTCTCTATCCCATGTAGCCACACTTCTTCCACTCAAGAAATCGTCAAAAAGTGTATTCTTCTCGTCCCTTTGATTTTTCCTATCAAGCTCAAGATCCTCTCTTTTGTTCAATTCCGTCTCCAAAACCTCATAATTGACATCAAATGACACTCTCTCAAAATCACACAAATAAAAATCCTTAATGTTATCCTCAATTAAAAGAGCATCATTCAAAGCATCCAAACACACGTTTTCCTCAAAAAACAACATTCTAGCTCACCGTCATTCATGGCGGTTTGGTGATCTTGAATAGATTGAACATTATACCCATCATTTTCATCATCATCATCAATTATGTTCGCAAGAGATCGGCATGATTCACTTACCTGGAGGTTCTTCACTACTTCCTTAGGCGTACCCGGTTGACTTTGTTGCTTTTGGCTTGCTAATTGGGCAATTTGATTGTTCAAGATTTCATAATGATCTAGCAATTGGCCTATTTGAGTATCTTGTTTTTGTCGAGCTTGCATGAATTGTAGCAATAAAGCCTTGAGTTCCGCCTTGTCATTATTCCGCCTCAACTCTAATTCAGCACTATTTCGTGCTAAATATTTAAGGATTTCCAATCGTTCCTCGTAAGAGATATAATTAAACTTTCCTCCGCAATTTTCCTCAATTCTAGCCCGTGACTCATCATCAACATGTGAACATGACATAGGTCCACCCCGACGCGGCCACGCGCGGGTTTGAGTAGGCGAATGAATCTCCATATGAGAATGGATCGAATTGAAATTTAGGTCTATGTGGAGTCGCCACCGAATTTTATGATTATTCGGAACCATTCGAGCCCACTCTATGTCGTAGTGGGCCGTATACAAAATACGGCCCATTTCCGATGTCAGAGTTTATTGGGCTTGTCCCTTTGCATTGCGATACCGATACCGACATTATCGGATATCGTGTATTGATTGACTCTCGTGCGCCAACGGTTTCGGGCATCCGGAAACCGAGGTTCTGAGTAAGGGGTGAGGGTACCTGTTGGGAAGCCCACAAAGGACACCCAACCCCGCCCGCACATTAGCGGCCTCTACTAAGAACTCGAGTGACTTTCTAATACGCGTGCTAGTAAAACGGGAAAAATGCTTATGCAAACATTGTTTTTCCTAGGCACGTGAATGAAATTGAAACGGGTTTCTAAGTCAATTTAATGCAATTAATTCTACGTCAAAGTGGAATTTTAGCATGCGGGTTCATTTAGTATAATAAACGAACAATAATTAAATTGACAAAAGAAATAACAAACGCATTAGTAACGATATAGTAATATAACGAATAATAACGGTTTGCGCGAATATTGAATGAGATGAATGATGCAAATATGAGAGGTATGTTTTGAAAAGATAGTATACACGTGATTAATTATGCACGTGTTGACCTAAGTCGAGAAATACTATCAGGTTTTGAAAATAGAATTATGTAAGACTCGTAATTTGAGTCGTTATGAGGTTGCTCGATCGAGTAGTCGACAGACTCGATCGAGTAGACCTAAAAAAGGTGATTCTGCTTCGCGCTACAGACCGTACTCGGCCGAGTTATTGACCAACTCGGTCGAGTACATGGCCACTCGACCGAGTCACTGTGAGACTCGATCGAGTGGTGGTCGTCATTAACGTTCTGACTTGATTTTAGGGTGTCACTCGATCGAGTGACTAAGGCACTCGGTCGAGTGGCACCTGTACGAACTTGGTTCGTTTGCAATTTAATTGTTGATTTTGAAATTGCTTTTGATTTTTGATAGTTCGACGATTTTACCGAATCGGACATAAATATTGCACAATTTATGTTCGACTTGGTTTTTTATAAATCGCGAATTTGTTGAACCGAATATAAATATTGTTGAATTTATACTCGATTCTAATTTTGAATACTCGTTATATCCCATATTCGATTATTTGAATCGATATAGAATATTAGAGTGAAATAATAAAAAAAGAAAAAAAAGATAAATTGATTTTAGCCGTTTTAAATTAATTATCGTGATATGAACAAATCATGCTAATTAATTCATGTGACTTGATTGTTAGATTCGATATCCAATTACGGAATTGGTATCGAATCTAAAATCGACGTTTTACTTGAATAAAAACTTGATTCCCTCGACTTCTCCGACATCGAAATAAATCCCTTGGGATTGTGATGTCGGATCCGTGTCAACGGGTTTCGACCCTTATTAAAATTGATTTTAGAAAAAGATGAATGTAAAAATCGATGATGAGGATGACGAGAAATAATAACGAATTGTTGTTTAAGTTGATTTATCTCAATAATCAAATAATCGGGGTACCGGGATAAGCGACCGACGACGCGTGTGCAGTACACTTGTATATGCGGTTTTCCTTATCCCGGTATCCTTTTTACTCGACACAAATCGATAAATATTTTAGTATTTTAATATTAGTAGTATTATCGATATTAGTGATATTAGGATGCGATAATAACAATAAGATAAAATAAACAAAAAAACGGAAGAAAAAGATGAAAAAAAGAAGATGGACGACGAGAGGAAAAAGAGAAGAAGAAAGAGGTTTTGTCACCCTCAACCTACATGTTCTTGTCTCGGAATAAGGCTCGTAAACGCGGCTACAACACGGGAGTCTTCGAGGTGTATGGAGGCTAAGTTGTGGTGGCTCGGGTTGAATTCCTAAAACTAGGTTTAGGGTTTGCTAATGTCGATTTTCCTAGGGTTTGTAAAGGATGTAGCGTAGGATTGCTCTTAGGATGTATTAGGGTTGTCAAAGATTTTGTAATTGTGTTGCATGGGGGTTGCTTATATAGGCATGGCTAGGGCACCGGTTTAGGGTTACTCGACCGAGTATGGGGCTAACTCGGTCGAGTGGCCCGTGAAGCCTGCCGTTGGGCTCAAAACAAGCCCACTCGATCGAGTGGGTGGGTCACTCGATCGAGTGGCCCAGTCGGGTTGCACGGGTCCTTTGTTTTGGACCTTGACTTTGGGTGTTTGATGGGTTTTGTGTTTGACTTGGACTTTTGATGGTTGTATGGCTGTTTTTGTGTGTCTCAGAAACGACTTTGACCGGGATTGACCCAATCGCAAAAAGTCGGTTTTATTTCCGGTGTTGGTTTCGGCCAAAATTAGTCTTGTTTGACTCGGAATGATCCACTGGGCCTGGATTTGAGGTCCGTTTGGTGAGATTTGTACTCCGTAAGTGTGTTAGCCAACGATTAATGAATTTGAGCCCGTATCCGAGCGCATAGAAACACGTTAGCGTCCGATCATCATCGGGTATTTTTTGGAAACTGCCATAGACACCTGGCGGTCAAAATGCGGGTGTCTACACAACACCATTATATATTATATGACACATATCCCGCATATCAACATTAAAGCCACTTTGAATAATGAAAGATTCAAGTCTATCCCAATAGTTATGTAGTGACCCATTCTTGAATTGTGGGAAGTAAAAATTGGTCATAATGGTGAATGATAAAAAAAAAATATACAAAATAAAAAAATTATATACAAATAAATAACCTAGAACCTAAAAAAGATAAACAACTAAATGATAAGTGTCATTTGTAGTGCCTATTTTGTAGTGTTTTGGTCCCATTTTCCTTGTAGAATCGCTCCTTGGGAGCGGTTTAGGGGCTTCTTATGCTTCCTTTAGTTCGTTTCAGGTTCCCGAGACCGATTTGGAAGAGTTGGAGCGATTCCGACTCGGTACATACACATTTTGGAGCCAACGAAGCTAAGGAACGATGACTCGATGCCTTGGAGTCGACCCCGAGACCTTGGGATCCAATCCCGAGCCTCCGAGACCCGATTCCGAGTCCCGAGAATCGGTGAGAAGCCCATGAGAACCAAGGAGGGACCAAAAAGATCATAATGGAGGCCTAAAAGGCTCATCCCGTCCGGGATGAAGGAGCAAAAAGAGAAGCTGCTGTCTGTGGAACATCCCGATCGGGAAGGTGGCGTCCCGACCGGGACCGACCTCGTCCCGACCGGGACCACCCCGTCTCGGCCGGGACGGGCCACTGCTACCCCGCCTTCTATTCTTTTCTTCCCCCTTCCATTTGTAACCCTATATATACTCTTCCCTTGTTATGTTAAGCATATGCCTTTCATTAGAGACTAAACCCTAGATAGATTAGCATAGATTAGTGTAGATTAGTCGATAATTAGTAGTTAATCATAGATTAGTACTTGTATTAATGGAATTCTTCAAGATCTTCACCAAGCTTGACAACCTTGGATGTTTGTTTTGGGTTTTCTTCATTAATGCAAGTTTTGTTCTTTCTTCTCCTCTAGTGTGGTATAATCCTTTTCTCTTCTCTTAATCATTGTTTATGTTATTCAAGTTCCAATCTTTAGTTCTAGATTATTGTTTTGTTCTTCATACTTGCTACTTTGTTTTTGTTAGTTTTGTTTCTTATGTTGAATCCTCTTGATCTTGTTAGTATTAGTATGAATATGTTAGAGTAGATCTTTGCTAGGGTTAGTAAGGTGATTACGGTGTTAATTGGGTGATTAAGGGTTTGTTAGAGATGTTGGTGGAAGATTTGGGTTTCCTCTTGGTTTGGTGCACATCACTTGTTTGTTGAATTGCTTGATTGACTAAGTAGTTGAGAATGCTTGTTTTTCTTGCCTTTCTTTTGTGGGTGTTAGTTTGTTGTGGGTTTGGTCCCCTCACTAAGTTGCGAGAGCCCGGTGAGGACGACCCCTAGGCCGGTCTAAGTAGCGAGAGCCCGGATTCGGCCTAGGCCACCATAGCGCGCTAGAACCCCGTTTGTCATGTGTGTCGCCGAGATGGGTTTTAGGTGGAACCTCTAGGTAAGTCTAAGTTGCGAGAGCCCGGGCATTACCTAGATTACCCTACTACCTCCTTCACTTCTAGTTCTCCCTTGACCATTCCGTTACCCCTTTGACCCCGACCTAACCCTAGTCCGTTTCCTTTGATAGTTCTCTTGCTTTTGAACTAGCTTAGCCATAGTCTCCTCCCCTTAGATTAGCTCGTCTCGAACCTAGTCCTAGACCCGAGCACACCTTAGTCTGACTTCCCGTCCCTGTGGATTCGACCCGACTTACCCTAGCTACCCACTAGGTATAGCCGGTTTTGTTTGACGGTTGGGATTCACGACAAATCCTACCATCACTAAATAACACCGTCTCCCCGGCAACGACGCCAAAATTTGACAGGGGTTAGTCGTATCCCTAATCAAAGATACCCTAAGGTCATCAACTAATGTAGATAGCGAAGTCAGGGGTCGAACCACAAGGAGATGAGAATTCAATTATTTATCCTAAGAATTAGATTCTAGATTATAGGTCACATTTGTTGTTGGTTTGGTAAACTAATAACTAATTACTGAAAGATAAATCAATAAGGAAAAAGTCTAGGGTCTCAGGTTCACAATGAATATTACTCGGGTGAGGGAGTCAACTACCAGGTCAATAATCGAACTACCTAAGGTGCAGGTCCGGTCGGTACACTACAACCTTTAGATCTAAACTTAACCTGCGGTCGCTAGCATTAAGTCAGTCTACCCAAACTATCGTCGCCTAATTAGTTCTTAACCCGGTCGGCGAAAAGTCCTAATTTGCAATACTAATTAATTGAATTATGCATCAAACAATTAATCAGAGTTAAAACGATATTCAGGCAATAGTTCATACGATTAGAAACAAGTCAATTGACTATAACCCTAATAGTACGCATCGATCGCCCTAAACCCTAGATGAGAAATTAGCTACGCATAATAAAACTAATCAGACAAGAAAGAAAGAAATCAAATCTAAACATATCAAGATGAATTAACAATCAATTGAAGGAAATAACAATACTAGAACAATAAATAAAGATGAATTGAAAGAGAATTGAAATTCAATACCGAATGATGAAGGAAATTGTAAAGATCTCTAGGTAGGCTAACTAAACTATGAAAACTGAATAATGAAAAGTGTGTAAAAGAAGGTAAAAGAAAAGTGTAGAATGAAAAGTTTCAGGAAAAAAAGTCTGATACAAGTTAGGAAAACTGATTTAAAGAGTATCAGTTGGGCTCGAAAACAGGCCCAAAATCTATGCTGAAATCGGGAATGACGCTTGGCCCGGATTGGGTGCACTCGATCGAGTGCTTGATGGCACTCTATCGAGTGACACACCAAAATATGGGCAGGAGCTTCACGGAGTGGCACTCGATCGAGTGCAGTAGGGGCACTCGATCGAGTGTCGTTGTAGATCACAGCATCGCGCGTTCGACTTCAAATGACTGCCATTTCTTCGTTACTTGTTCAAATTGGACGTATAATATACCGTTGGAAAGCTAAGAGAAATTTATTTCCAACGCCACTGAAATAACCGTGATAGAAGGTGTAGAACTCAACATATGGATGTTTGAAGTTGACCCTTGTGTAGGCCATCATTCTTTCTTCTCAATTTGCATTTGTTTCCTTCTTTGTTCCTTCTCGATTCCCATTTTCATCCTCGGCTTAGTCTTTTTAGTTCGTCAAGACGTAATTGCGTCCAAAAAAAAACATATCCTGCAAAATAACCCGAGATACGGCAGTATCGACTTTCTAGAAAATATCGACAGTTAAGGCATAATCAGAAGAAGAAAACACGATAAATCGATGATCGGGGGACGAAATAAATAGATATAAAATGTGTTGATCAAACTCCCCCAAACCAAACCTTTTCTTGTCCTCAAGCAAACCAAACATATAATACAAGAGAGGACAAGTGATGCGAAGCACGACCCAAAGCGAACTTACAATCATGCAATCATCTTAAACCGGCTAGAAAACACGGGATGTCAAAGAATAAAACTAAATCAATAATCATGCCATGAATAAACGATCGCTTGCCAAACTTTCAACCTTGCGAGACCATCAATGTCGGACTTCCTCGAGGTTATCGCTCAACACTCATAAGAACGGGTGAGTATATAAATGTGAAGATAAGAAGGAATAAGAACACTCACTCGACTTATGAAACATGCATGCAATCGAATATGAAATCAATCTCTCCAATTAAATACGGGTTCCACCAATCAGGACCATAGTACATGCCAAGGACTTACAAAGGGTGGCTAAATGAGTAAGGGAAGAAAATGGATTGTGCCTAAGCATGTATGGGAATGTGGAGCTAAAACCGGGTCCAGTCACAGCTACACAATAAAAACTACCCATCAAAAATCCCGAATATATAACGTCGAACCACGAACTAGAGATATAAATTCAAGATTAGGTGTAAGAGGAATTTTGTTCATCCTCACAATTGATCTCTAGTTTCAATCTTTTCGACCATTCCCCGAAATATTACAAAAAGCATATATGTTTTTCTTTTCTTTTTCTTGGAATTTTTCTTCTTTTTCTAATTCCATTTTCTTTCTTTCGTTCTTTTTTCATGCTTCAATATTTTTCCCAATTTTTGAATGGGGGAAGACGAATACAAAGTCTCACAACAATATTACACAGTACATGACCAAATAGTGAATAATTCCAATTAAGTTCACTGCGACTGTTGATGGCATGGGATTTGTCGTGAATCCCAACCGTCAAATAAAACCAACTATACCTAGTGGGTAGCTAGGGTAAGTCGGGTCGAATCCACAAGGATGGGTGGTCGGACTAGGGTATGCTACTGTCTAGGACTAGGTTCGAGACAAGCTATTCTAAGGAGGGGGAGACTAGGACTAAGCTAGGTCTAAAGCAAGAAAACAATCAAAGGAAACGGGCTAGGATTAGGTCGGGGTCAAAGGGGTAATGGGAATGGTCAAGGGAGAACTAGAGTGAAGGAGGTAGTAGGGTAATCTAGGTAATGCCCGGGCTCTCGCAACTTAGACTCACCTAGAGGTTCCACCTAAAACCCACCTTGGCGACACAAACGACAAACGGGGTTACTAGCGTGATATCGGGGCCTAGGTCGCATCCGGGCTCTCGCAACTTAGACCGACCTAGGGGTCGTCCTCACCGGGCTCTCGAAACTTAATGAGGGAACCAAACCCACAAACAAACTATCACCCACAAGAGAAAAGCAAGAAGAACAAGCATATGCACATACTAGTCATTCAAGCATTTCAACAAACATGTGATATGCATCAAACCAAGGGGAAACCCAAATCTTCCACCAACATCTCCAACAATCCCTTAATCATCCAATTAACACCCTAATCGCCTTACTAACCCTAGCAAGGATCTACTCTAACATATCTATACTAAAACTAACACTAATAAGATGAACCAAAACAACAATCAAAACAAACATGAAGAAACTAACAAGAACTATGAACTATGAACAATACATTCAACAAAGAATCAAACTTTAAAGAAAGAACAAGGATTAAGAGAAAGGAAAAGAAGATTATACCATACTAGAAGATGAAAAGAAGAAAGAAACTTGCATAAATGGAAGAACCCAAAACAAACATCCAAGTTTGTCAAGCTTGGTGGAGATCTTGAGGAATTCCCAAATTACAAGCACTAATCTAAGATTAACGATAATCTAAAGACTAATCTACACTAATCTATGCTAAAACTATCTAGGGTTTAGTGTCTAATGAAGTGCATATCCTAAGATGGTGTCTTAATACAAGAGGGGGGGTATATATAGGGTTACAAGTGGAAAGGAATTGAAAGGAAACAAGGCGGAGCTGCAGCATAGCCATCCCGGCCGGGATGAGGTGGTCCCGGTCAGGACGTGGTCGGTCCCGGTCGGGACGCCATGGTCCCGGTCGGGATGGACCCTCAGTAGCTTCAACTTCGTTTCCTCCTTCATCCCGGACGGGATGAGGCCATACCCGTCCGGGATGAGCCTTGTAGGCCTCCAATATGAACTTTTTGGTCCCTCCTTTGTTCTCATGGGTTTCCCATCGATTCTCGGGACTCGGGATCGGGTCTCGGAGGCTCGTGAATGGGTACCAAGGTCTCGGGGTCGATTCCAAGGCATCGAATCATCGTTCCTTTACTCCGTTGGCTCCAAAATGTGTATGTATAGAGTCGGAATCGCTCCAACTCTTCCAAATCGGTCTCGGAAACCTGAAACGAACTAAAGGAAGCATAAGAAGCCCTAAACCGCTCCCAAGGAGCGATTCTACAAGGAAAATGGGACCAAAACACTACAAAATAGGCACTACAAACCACACTTATCAACTCCCCCACACTTAACCCTTACTCGCCCTCAAGTATGCACATACTAACTACTAAACTATCTGAGTGGGTATTAGCGCACCCTACACCCTTTCAACTCACACGAGTACACTTAGAGGAAAAGTGCACTCCGCAAGGCAAGTGGGGTCTTGCGACAAAACCGTGGATGCAACCGGACACAAAACAGACAAACAAACAAACGCACAAACAAACGCAAGGTTGCACCCAAAGAAAAACAAATACCGCTTCCCTCAAAAAGCGGTGAAAGAAGCACCGGTTTAGGACTCGAGGTAAGTGACAATGTTCCCAAGCTAGCAATACAAACAAAGGTGGACTAGACCCTAATAGTATGACGATAAAGCAACAAAAACGTTGGTAACTTACCTAGGTCCTCCTAACTTTCTAAAAACGTACTACGGGACGATCGGCGAAGTGGAAAAGTAAACCACGGTGTTAGTCGACACTGTAGGTAAGTGAGACCCCGCCCACTTTAGCGTGAGCCAAGAGGGTCGTCCAGTGTCCAAAACCGCCTAACTAGTCCAAGTAAAAAGGTGGAAATATGCAAAATGAGGGAAGACCGACTAATGCCGCTATCATCCTTCCTAGGGACTCGGTCCTTTGGTAGGCTCTTCACGGCAAAAGTCGGAAAAAGGCTTATTTTGAGATGTTGGGATTATTTTTGTGAGACGGGTTTTCTTTTGGCATTTTTCTTTCTTTCTTTTTGACATTTTTGCTTTGCTTGTCGCCATGCCATTTCTTTTTCTTCTTTTCTATTTTATTTTTGGCTTTTGTTCCTTTTCTTTTTCTTCATTTCTTTTCTATCTTTCATTTTTTTCTTTCTTTTCTTTTCTTTGCCCTTTTGGCTTGTGTTGACTTTTTGGCATTCCTTAGGGTAATAAGAAAGAGAGAATTCAACAAATGCAAATTATTGTGTGGATATGTGTAGGAGGTAGGGTAATGGGTGAGTTGGGACGGCGCCTTCCCCTCAAACCCACAAAAAGTGTAGAACTTGGACTAATCAAACAATCCTAAACACGGTCACCTAAGGGACGAGACTCGGTAACCAAGGCCTTTTCACACCGTGGGTGGTCATAATGGTCAAAATGCAAATCCCGTAGTAAATCCCTAGTAAGCAAGGTGGACTCAAGGTAAAGGACCAACGAACTCATTGATTTAGGGTCATTCTACTAGATTAAAGTCCAAAGCTCGATTTATACAACTAGGAAGGGAAAAATAGACACTCACACACTAGCCTCTAAACCGGGTTTTGAAAACGGTTTACGCACACGACATACTACACAACACAAAACAAAGACACGACAAAGAACGAAAGAAAGAAACAAAAGGCAACAAAAAAAAACATGAACAAACAAACACCACCCCAAACTTCCAAACATATCACCAAATCAACCACAAGTATGTACAAGCTCCACCCGAGCACACCTCAACACAACCTTCTCCAAACATCACAAGGAATAAAGAGGGAAAGAGGGTTAGAGGATGTTACCGGATGTCTTCAAAGCCTTCCAAACAACGGTGATTAAGCAACCTATAAGGAAAAGGGAGGCAAAACAAACACAATACAACAAATACACGACACAAAGACACAAAGGGAAAACACACAAGAAAAATCTTTTTGATTTTTGTGAAATTTTTTCAAATTTTTAGGGATTTTTTAAGATTTTTGTTTTCGAAAAACTAAGAAAATAAAACTAACTATGATAGAATATCGCTCCCCCACACTTAAATCAAGCAATGTCCTCATATGCTCAATCGTAGTGTGCGGAGAGACAAAAGAAAAGAAACTACGAAAATAAAGCTAAAAATCAAAAATAAAGTGAAGAAGAGGGTAGAAGGCGTCCGACCGGGGTGTAGTCAAGTCACCATGGGCCGAGACAAGAAAAGATATGGATGGGGGAAGAAATAAAAAGAAGGAAATAATAGGAAATGGGAGGGGAGGGCTAGGTGTAATCAAGTCACCTAGCCCGGATTCCGCCTAAATCCGACTAAATCCAACAAAAAGGGGTGAAAAACTTGTAAATTTTGGATTTTGAAATGACTCTCGATGTAGTCACGTCATCGAGAGTTGGGAGCAACCATATACCAAGGCCTCGAAGGCCACCATGACACAAAATAATGGGAAGGGGAACATGCAAAGGGAGATAAGCTATAAAAGACGGAAAAGAAAGGATAGTTGCCATACCGGTTGGTTGGCAACTCACTCACTCCATCGTCTCAAAGATCAATGCAAGCACATAGCTAGTCTTCATCATTGCTATTCCTCTTCAAACTCGATAAGTACGCATGGTTAAGGTAGTAATGGTGTGAGGGGTGGAAATTGATGTGATGGTCGGTGCCAAGTGGATAGAAGATGAAGTAAGGGTATGAAAATGAAGTATATGGATGGTATGATATGAGAAAGAATAAGTAGGGAGGTTGGGTGGGGGTATACAATGGTTGGGTGGGCTTAAATGTCGAAGAAGAGGCACCAAAAAGGAGTAGGGGACCATCCCGGTCGGGATAGATGATCCCGATCGGGATGATAAACCCTTTTCGATCGGGAAGCCTCCTTCCCGGTCGGGAAGCCACTCCAGAAATCTCGAAATATGGCACCATCATCCCGATTGGGACGGCTCCTTCCCGGTCGGGATGACACACTCGTCCCGGTCGGGAAGATCCCTTCCCATCCGGGATGGGTCCTCTTGACCACCAAAACCCCAAAAGCTTCACCAAAGCTTCAAAAACCGATTCCCATACTCACGATCCAAGCTCTATCATTAGCCATTCCTTTCTAGGAATCGCCTTCACTTCACCTATCAAACAAAGCTCAAACACACATCAAAATCCATCCCTCACATCGCTCATCAAAATACCAAATCAATTACAAGCGCTCCACAAAAGCTAACAAATACTAGAAACCAAACTATCCAAACATAAACACAAATACAAGCACAAAAGAAAGGGAAAAGATATTTACACTAAAATACTCTCTCCAACTACACCTCCATAGCCATCAAGAGCTCGAAGGAGTAAGTCAAATGCTCAAGCAACATCTTCAATTAAGCTCACATGGCCGAGCCTAGCCTCTCCTAAGAGCTTCCAAGTCGGAGGGAAGAAGCGATCATCTTCATTATGCTCGGGGTTATTGTGATCTTCCGGGTCTTCGGAACCAACATAGCTACGACTCTTATGACCATCCGGTAGGTATAGTGGTCTAGAGTCGTGCTCGGTGTCATGATGTGGGAGATCACACCCTAGGGGTGTCGCTTCTTCTACGGGGTCGGGAGTGGAACTCTTTTTGCACCGCCCGACAAGGATCCTCTTCACCAATCGTCTCACAAGACAAGGTACTAGACATCGAGTGTGGTAGAGGAGGATAAGGCATCAACTTTTCTTCATTGGAGGGTTTAGGATCCTCCAATTTCCCGTTCAAGGCAAGTTCCAAGGCATCTACGTCTTTTTCCCAAGTATTGCGCTCCTTTTCACTCACCTTGTCTATATGGCCTAGAGGAGGTATGTCTTCATTTGGCTTTGGATTGTCTAGTGGTTCATCAAGAAGAAAATCGAACAAATCCAATTTTATCGCCAATACATTGGCTCCCCAAGAGTTATCTCGAGAATCATGTTCACTCCCCTCCCCATTGTTGGCCCTTGAAGCTTCAACTTCCTCTATTCTCTTCCTATCTTCACCACCCAAGCAACACTCAACAATGGTCTCTTGATCGACCCTCTCTTCTTCATTTGTAGCTTCAAGGTTGGGTTGACTTTCTTGTGGAGGCACCCGACCTTCTTGCCCAAATGAACCTTCCTCAACATGTAGTGGAGCTCGAGTGGCCAACATCGTGATATGAGCCATGAGTGCATTGATGCGAGCATCTTGCACCTCTATTTGGGCCTTGAACTCCTCCCTAACCCCTTGTATTTGAGTCAACATCAATTGTTGACCCTTTTGCAATAACATCATCGTCTCATGTTGGCTCCCTTGTGTTTGGACCAACATTTGACAAGTCTCAAAGTTAGGGATATTTGGTTGTGGGTTATGTGAGGGTGTTTGGTAGTTGTTAGGATGTGGGAATGATCCTTGACAACTTTCTTGGTAACCATAAGAAGAGGGTTCAAAAGATTGTTGATGAGGTTGATATGGTTGGTAAAGTTGTGGGTTTTGGTAATTCGCCCCATAGTTGTCCCGTGTTGATTGATGGTAGCTTGGACGCGCCATGTCCATAACGTTGCTTTGGTACCTAGGATGAGCTAGAAGCACTTGAGCAAACGTTAGTATCCTAGTGCTTTTGAGGCACTAGGAAGGGAGATTAACACACAAAAAGAAAAACAGAGATACACAAGGAGAAGAGAACACAAAAGTCAAGAACAAAGTCCAAAACTAAGCAAACAAAAGTCTAAACTACGCCGTCCCCGACAACGGCGCCAATTTGATGGCATGGGATTTGTCGTGAATCCCAACCGTCAAATAAAACAAACTATACCTAGTGGGTAGCTAGGGTAAGTCGGGTCGAATCCACAGGGACGGGAGGTCGGACTAGGGTATGCTATGGTCTAGGACTAGGTTCGAGACAAGCTATTCTAAGGAGGGGGAGACTAGGACTAAGCTAGGTCTAAAGCAAGAAAACAATCAAAGGAAACGGGCTAGGATTAGGTCGGGGTCAAAGGGGTAATGGAATGGTCAAGGGAGAACTAGAGTGAAGGAGGTAGTAGGGTAATCTAGGTAATGCCCGGGCTCTCGCAACTTAGACTCACCTAGAGGTTCCACCTAAAACCCACCTTGGCGACACAAACGACAAACGGGGTTACTAGCGTGATATTGGGGCCTAGGTCGCATCCGGGCTCTCGCAACTTAGACCGACCTAGGGGTCGTCCTCACCGGGCTCTCGCAACTTAATGAGGGAACCAAACCCACAAGCAAACTATCACCCACAAGAGAAAAGCAAGAAGAACAAGCATATGCACATACTAGTCATTCAAGCATTTCAACAAACATGTGATATGAATCAAACCAAGGGGAAACCCAAATCTTCCACCAACATCTCCAACAATCCCTTAATCATCCAATTAACACCCTAATCGCCTTACTAACCCTAGCAAGGATCTACTCTAACATATCTATACTAAAACTAACACTAATAAGATGAACCAAAACAACAATCAAAACAAACATGAAGAAACTAACAAGAACTATGAACTATGAACAATACATTCAACAAAGAGTCAAACTTTAAAGAAAGAACAAGGATTAAGAGAAAGGAAAAGAAGATTATACCATACTAGAAGATGAAAAGAAGAAAGAAACTTGCATAAATGGAAGAACCCAAAACAAACATCCAAGTTTGTCAAGCTTGGTGGAGATCTTGAGGAATTCCCAAATTACAAGCACTAATCTAAGATTAACGATAATCTAAAGACTAATCTACACTAATCTATGCTAAAACTATCTAGGGTTTAGTGTCTAATGAAGTACATATCCTAAGATGGTGTCTTAATACAAGAGGGGGGGTATATAAAGGGTTACAAGTGGAAAGGATTTGAAAGGAAACAAGGCGGAGCTGCAGCATAGCCATCCCGGCCGGGATGAGGTGGTCGCGGTCGGGACGTGGTCGGTCCCGGTCAGGACGCCATGGTCCCGGTCGGGATGGACCCTCAGTAGCTTCAACTTCGTTTCCTCCTTCATCCCGGACGGGATGAGGCCATACCCGTCCGGGATGAGCCTTGTAGGCCTCCAATATGAACTTTTTGGTCCCTCCTTTGTTCTCATGGGTTTCCCATCGATTCTCGGGACCCGGGATCGGGTCTCGGAGGCTCGGGAATGGGTCCCAAGGTCTCGGGGTCGATTCCAAGGCATCGAATCATCGTTCCTTTACTCCGTTGGCTCCAAAATGTGTATGTATAGAGTCGGAATCGCTCCAACTCTTCCAAATCGGTCTCGGGAACCTGAAACGAACTAAAGGAAGCATAAGAAGCCCCTAAACCGCTCCCAAGGAGCGATTCTACAAGGAAAATGGGACCAAAACACTACAAAATAGGTACTACAAACCACACTTATCAACTGTCCCGACAGGGTAGGCTATTCTGGGTTGTGGCTAATTAATGTAGGCAATGAAAACCGGCTACAACAACTGAAATGGGCTAAACAAAGTAAAATGACCTAAATCTACAAGGTAGTAAAAAAGGTCATTTTTGGCTATGTGGAGCTCATCAAAAACAAAAAATGCCTTTCCTCATGTACCTCCTCCTCAAACCAAACACGTATTCAATATAAAGAGACAGACGTCATATTTATGCAAATTGATGTTACACATTCCACAAGGAGAAAACCACTCAATCCTAAATAATAATGAGACCAGTTATGGATGTTACTGGCCTAGGAAGCTCTAAATCCTTAGAATTTTGTGGTTTGCCGACAAGTGGTCAAATCTACTCATTTGGCAATTAAAAGTTCAAATAGGCATATCATATCAATTTAATCAAATCTTAAGACAAACCACGTTTTCAGGTACGAAATAAGCTGAAAATTAGGAGAAATCATGTTAAGAGCATTATCATCATTGTCGTTTGCACGCTTCTACATCAGAGACACACAAAAACACACAAAAAATTAAAATATTTTTGGATTTTTCTGATTTTTCAATTTTTATTTTTTTGGATTTTTAGAACTTTTTGAAAGAGGTAAAACACACGACACAAAATAAAACACACAAAAGCACACAAACTCTCCCCCAAACCTAAATGTCACAGTCTCCTCAATGTGACTCTAAAGTAGATAAGACAACAAATCCACAGCCAATCCTAAGGACAACGTAACCTAGGGGAAGACAAAAATCTAAGAAATCGAATAATAAAAGAAAAATAAAAAAAATTAAAATGGAAGGAAACTACCATATGCACAACACAGCTCCCCCAAACCAGCTGCAAAGTGGGGGTTCGTCTTATAGATCAGTTGTCCACAGATGACTGTGATCAAAACAGCTTAAAGCTCTCAAGATTCGATCAAACATCTTCGCATGTGCTACACAAAAGCATAAGTAGCACCAAGATATAAAGAAGACAAATAGAGACAAAGTCAATGATCGTCTTAGCCTATCAGACGAGCTAGACCAATCCTCAGCATCGTGGTCATAGTGCATAAGAAGAGTAAGAATGTTAATAGGCGGCTCGTAAGACAAGACATACACATCAAATATCTCAGATTCACCCCAAGGATTATCATCGGGTATAGATTGCACAAAAGAAGAGTTAAAACTCCTAAGACTACTCAAAGGATCAATCTTACCGATCTCCGTGAAAGATTTATCACAAACTCCCCACTAATCATAAGCTCAAACAAAGGGTCAAGAGAAATATAATCAAGACAATCAATAGGTGGAAGTGGGTCGTCCTCAATATAAGGGAAAAACTCAAATGTCTCTAAAATTGGTGTTTCAAAGAAATCATTCTCTCTATCCCATGTAGCCACACTTCTTCCACTCAAGAAATCGTCAAAAAGTGTATTCTTCTCGTCCCTTTGATTTTTCCTATCCAGCTCAAGATCCTCTCTTTTGTTCAATTCCGTCTCCAAAACCTCATAATTGACATCAAATGACACTCTTTCAAAATCACACAAATAAAAATTCTTAATGTTATCATCAATTAAAAGAGCATCATTCAGAGCACCCAAACACACGTTTTCCTCAAAAAACACAATTCTAGCTCACCGTCATTCATGGCGGTTTGGTGATCTTGAATAGATTGAACATTATACCCATCATTTTCATCATCATCATCAATTATGTTCACAAGAGATGGGCATGATTCACTTACCTCGAGGTTCTTCACTACTTCCTTAGGCGTACCCGGTAGACTTTGTTGCTTTTGGCTTGCTAATTGGGCAATTTGATTGTTCAAGATTTCATAATGATCTAGCAATTGGCCTATTTGAGTATCTTGTTTTTGTCGAGCTTGCATGAATTGTAGCAATAAAGCCTTGAGATCTGCCTTGTCATTATTCTGCCTCAACTCTAATTCAACACTATTTCGGGCAAAATATTTAAGGATTTCCAATCGTTCCTCGTAAGAGATATAATTAAACATCCCTCCGCAATTTTCCTAAATTTTAGTCCGTGACTCATCATCAACACCATTATATATTATATGACACATATACCGCATATCAACATTAAAGCCACTTTGAATAATGAAAGACTCAAGTCTATCCCAATAGTTATGTAGTGACTCATTCTTGAATTGTGGGAAGTAAAAATTGGTCATAATGGTGAATGATAAAAAAAAATATACAAAATAAAAAAATTATATACAAAAAAATAACCTAGAACCTAAAAAAGATAAACAACTAAATAACACTGTCTCCCCGGCAACGACGCCAAAATTTGACAGGGGTTAGTCGTATCCCTAATCAAAGATACCCTAAGGTCACTAACTAATGTAGATAGCGAAGTCAGGGGTCGAACCACAAGGAGATGAGAATTCAATTATTTATCCTAAGAATTAGATTCTAGAATTATAGGTCACAGTTTTGGTTGGTTTGGTAAACTAATAACTAATTACTGAAAGATAAATCAATAAGGAAAAAGTCTAGGGTCTCGGGTTTACAATGAATATTACTCGGGTGAGGGAGTTAACTAACAGGTCAATAATCGAACTACCTAAGGTGCAGGTCCGGTCGGTACACTACAACCTTTAGATCTAAACTTAACCTACGGTCGCTAGCATTAAGTTAGTCTACCCAAACTATCTTGGCCTAATTAGTTCTTAACCCGGTCGGCGAAAAGTCCTAATTTGCAATACTAATTAATTGAATTATGCATCAAACAATTAATCAGAGTTAAAACGATGTTCAGGCAATAGTTCATACGATTAGAAACAGGTCAATTGACTATAACCCTAATAGTACGCATCGATCGCCCTAAACCCTAGATGAGAAATTAGCTACGCATAATAAAACTAATCAGACAAGAAAGAAAGAGATCAAATCTAAACATATCAAGATGAATTAACAATCAATTGAAGGAAATAACAATACTAGAACAATAAATAAAGATGAATTGAAAGAGAATTGAAATTCAATACCGAATGATGAAGGAAATTGTAAAGATCTGTAGGTAGGCTAACTAAACTATGAAAACTGAATAATGAAAAGTGTGTAAAAGAAGGTAAAAGAAAAGTGTAGAATGAAAAGTTTCAGGAAAAAAGTCTGATACAAGTCAGCAAAACTGATTTAAAGAGTATCAGTTGGGCTCGAAAACAGGCCCAAAATCTATGCTAAAATCGGGAATGACGCTTGTCCCGGATTGGGTGCACTCGATCGAGTGCTTGATGGCACTCTATCGAGTGACACACCAAAATAAAGGCAGGAGCTTCACGGAGTGGCAGTCTATCGAGTGCAGTAGGGGCACTCGATCGAGTGTCGTTGTAGATCCTAGCATCGCGCGTTCGACTTCAAACGACTGCCGTTTCTTCGTTACATGTTCAAATTGGACGTATAATATACCGTTGGAAAGCTAAGAGAAATATATTTCCAAAGCCACTGAAATCACCATGATTGAAGTTGTAGAACTCAAGATATGGACGTTTGAAGTTGACCCTTGTGTAGGCGATCATTCTTTCTCCTCAATTAGCATTTGTTTCCTTCTTTGTTCCTTCTCGATTCTCATTCTCGTCCTCGGCTTAGTCTTTTTAGTTCGTCAAGACGTAAATGCGTCCAAAAAAATACGTATCCTGCAAAATAACCCGAGATACGGCAGTATCGACTTTCTAGAAAATATCGACAGTTAAGGCATAATCAGAAGAAGAAAACGCGATAAATCGACGATCGGGGGACGAAATAAAAAGATATAAAATGTGTTGATCAAACTCCCCCAAACCAAACCTTTGCTTGTCCTCAAGCAAACCAAACATATAATACAAGAGAGGACAAGTGATGCGAAGCACGACCCAAAGCAAACTTACAATCATGCTCCTAAAAATCATCTTAAACCGGCTAGAAAACACGGGATGTCAAAGAATAAAACTAAATCAATAATCATGCCATGAATAATTGATCGCTTGCCAAACTTTCAACCTTGCGAGACCATCAATGTCGGACTTCCTCGAGGTTATCGCTCAACACTCATAAGAACGGGTGAGTATATAAATGTGAAGATAAGAAGGAATAAGAACACTCACTCGACTTATGAAACATGCATGCAATCGAATATGAAATCAATCTCTCCAATCAAATACGGGTTCCACCAATCAGGACCATAGTACATGCCAAGGACTTACAAAGGGTGGCTAAATGAGTAAGGGAAGAAAATGGATTGTGCCTAAGCACGTATGGGAATGAGGAGCTAAAACCGGGCCCAGTCACAGCTACACAATAAAAACTACCCATCAAAAATCCCGAATATATAACGTCGAACCACGAACTAGAGATATAAATTCAAGATTAGGTGTAAGAGGAATTTTGTTCATCCTCACAATTGATCTCTAGTTTCAATCTTTTCGACCATTCCCCGAAATATTACAAGAAGCATATATGTTTTTCTTTTCTTTTTCTTGGAATTTTTCTTCTTTTTCTAATTCCATTTTCTTTCTTTCTTTTTTCATGCTTCTATATTTTTCCCAATTTTTGAATAGGAGGAAGACGAATACAAAGTCTCACAACAATATTACACAGTACATGACCAAATAGTGAATAATTCCAATTAAGTTCACTGCGACTGTCCCGACAGGGTAGGCTATTCTGGGTTGTGGCTAATTAATGTAGGCAATGAAAACCGGCTACAACAACTGAAATGGGCTAAACAAAGTAAAATGACCTAAATCTACAAGGTAGTAAAAAAGGTAATTTTTGGCTATGTGGAGCTCATCAAAAACAAAAAATGCCTTTCCTCATGTACCTCCTCCTCAAACCAAACACGTATTCAATATAAATAGACAGACGTCATATTTATGCAAATTGATGTTACACATTCCACAAGGAGAAAACCACTCAATCCTAAATAATAATGAGACCAGTTATGGATGTTACTGGCCTAGGAAGCTCTAAATCCTTAGAATTTTGTGGTTTGCCGACAAGTGGTCAAATCTACTCATTTGGCAATTAAAAGTTCAAATAGGCATATCATATCAATTTAATCAAATCTTAAGACAAACCACGTTTTCAGGTACGAAATAAGCTGAAAATTAGGAGAAATCATGTTAAGAGCATTATCATTATTGTCGTTTGCACGCTTCTACATCAGAGACACACAAAAACACACAAAAAATTAAAATATTTTTGGATTTTTCTGATTTTTCAATTTTTATTTTTTTTGGATTTTTAGAACTTTTTGAAAGCGGTAAAACACACGACACAAAATAAAACACACAAAAGCACACAAACTGTTCCCCAAACCTAAATGTCACAGTGTCCTCAATGTGTCTCTAAAGTAGATAAGACAACAAACCCACAGCCAATCCTAAGAACAACGTAACCTAGGGGAAGATAAAAATCTAAGAAATCGAATAATATGAGAAAAATAAAAAAAATAAAAAATGGAAGGAAACTACCATATACACAACACAGCTCCCCCAAACCAGCTGCAAAGTGGGGATTCGTCTTATATATCAGTTGTCCACAGATGACTGTGATCAAAACAGCTTAAAGCTCTCAAGAGTCGATCAAACATCTGCGCATGTGGTACACAAAAGCATAAATAGCACCCAGATATAAAGAAGACAAATAGAGACAAAGTCAATGATCGTCTTAGCCTATCAGACGAGCTAGACCAATCCTCAGCATGGTGGTCATAGTGCATAAGAAGAGTAAGAATGTTAATAGGCGGCTCGTAAGACAAGACATACACATTAAATATCTCAGATTCACCCCAAGGCTTATCATCGGGTATAGATTGCACAAAAGAAGAGTTAGAACTCCTAAGACTACTCAAAGGATCAATCTTACCGATCTCCGTGAAAGATTTATCACAATCCTCCCCACTAATCATAAGCTCAAACAAAGGGTCAAGAGAAATATAATCAAGACAATCAATAGGTGGAAGTGGGTCGTCCTCAATATAAGGGAAAAACTCAAATGTCTCTAAAATTGGTGTTTCAAAGAAATCATTCTCTCTATCCCATGTAGCCACACTTCTTCCACTCAAGAAATCGTCAAAAAGTGTATTCTTCTCGTCCCTTTGATTTTTCCTATCAAGCTCAAGATCCTCTCTTTTGTTCAATTCCGTCTCCAAAACCTCATAATTGACATCAAATGACACTCTCTCAAAATCACACAAATAAAAATCCTTAATGTTATCCTCAATTAAAAGAGCATCATTCAGAGCATCCAAGCACACGTTTTCCTCAAAAAACACACATTCTAGCTCACCGTCATTCATGGCGGTTTGGTGATCTTGAATAGATTGAACATTATACCCATCATTTTCATCATCATCATCAATTATGTTCACAAGAGATGGGTATGATTCACTTACCTGGAGGTTCTTCACTACTTCCTTAGGCGTACCCGGTTGACTTTGTTGCTTTTGGCTTGCTAATTGGGCAATTTGATTGTTCAAGATTTCATAATGATCTAGTAATTGGCCTATTTGAGTATCTTGTTTTTGTCGAGCTTGCATGAATTGTAGCAATAAAGCCTTGAGTTCCGCCTTGTCATTATTCCGCCTCAACTCTAATTCAGCACTATTTCGGGCTCAATATTTAAGGATTTCCAATCGTTCCTCGTAAGAGATATAATTAAACATCCCTTTGCAATTTTCCTCAATTCTAGCCCGTGACTCATCATCAATACCATTATATATCATATGACACATATCCCGCATATCAACGTTAAAGCCACTTTGAATAATGAAAGACTCAAGTTTATCCCAATAGTTATGTAGTGACTCATTCTTGAATTGTGGGAAGTAAAAATTGGTCATAATGGTGAATGATAAAAATTATATACAAAATAAAAAAATTATATACAAAAAAATAACCTAGAACCTAAAAAAGATAAACAACTAAATAACACCGTCTCCCAGGCAACGGCTCCAAAATTTGACAGGGGTTAGTCGTATCCCTAATCAAAGATACCCTAAGGTCACTAACTAATGTAGATAGCGAAGTCAGGGGTCGAACCACAAGGAGATGAGAATTCAATTATTTATCCTAAGAATTAGATTCTAGATTATAGGTCACAGTTTTGGTTGGTTTGGTAAACTAATAACTAATTACTGAAAGATAAATCAATAAAGAAAAAGTCTAGGGTCTCAGGTTCACAATGAATATTACTCGGGTGAGGGAGTCAACTAACAGGTCAATAATCGAAGTACCTAATGTGCAGGTCCGGTCGGTACACTACAACCTTTAGATCTAAACTTAACCTGCGGTCGCTAGCATTAGGTCAGTCTACCCAAACTATCGTGGCCTAATTAGTTCTTAACCCGGTCGGCGAAAAGTCCTAATTTGCGATACTAACTTATTGAATTATGCATCAAACAATTACTCAGAGTTAAAACGATATTCAGGCAATTGTTCATACGATTAGAAACAGGTCAATTGACTATAACCTTAATAGTACGCATCGATCGCCCTAAACCCTAGATGAGAAATTAGCTACGCATAATAAAACTAATCAGACAAGAAAGAAAGAAATCAAATCTAAACATATAAAGATGAATTAACAATCAATTGAAGGAAATAACAATACTAGAACAATAAATAAAGATGAATTGAAAGAGAATTGAAATTCAATACCGAATGATGAAGGAAATTGTAAAGATCTCTAGGTAGGCTAACTAACTATGAAAACTGAATAATGAAAAGTGTTTA
>OY288258.1:32230606-32240606 GCA_958450325.1 Agrostemma githago
CCAATCGGGACAACGATCAAGACTCAATCCCTTGCAACCCATCCAACGAGGCCACCGACGGACCAGCGCCACCTTGCTCAACTTTATCGGACTCGCTACTCCGGAGGACACCACCCCTCCGTTCGTTCTCCTAAATCCATACGACCCCGCCATCCCGGGGCCCCCAACTGTCGACGCGGCCCACAATTCACCGGCCGGAAAAATGTTACCTATGCCGCGCCTAGTCGGGTGGGGGGGAGCAACCATCCTTCACCTTAGCCTGACCATGATCGGTCACCCTAGGGTGACCAGTCACCCTCCTAACCCACCCACAAGCAGCTGCTCCCCCTTATAGAGCAATATTTGATTATTCTGCTCTGCCCACAGTAGACATTGAAAAGTGAGAATCACGATATGAAATTGGGGTGCCCCAAATGACCGATCACCCTAATGCCATGACCGATCACCTTCCCATGGCCACGCCCAAGGTGCCCTGGGCTAGCCCAAGGTGCGCGACCGACATGCGCCCGGCTCGCCCGCGGTCCCGATGCGGGCCGCGGCCCGGGTCTCGATTTACGCCCATGCGCCCAAGCGCCCTTGAGTGCCCAAGCACCCGCGCCCTCGTCTTTGATCATTCGATATGCACGCTAGGGACGGTCCTACTAGATCCGTAGGACCCACCTCTCGATGCGGGCCGGGGCCCGGGTCCTGATTTACGCCCAAGCGTCCCAAGTGCCCCAAGTGCCCAAGTGCCCGCACCCGCGCCTGCGTCTTTTGATCATTAGATATGCACGCTTGGGACGCTCTTACTAGATCCGTAGGCGACCGTCGACGGGGCCCACTGATCGTCGGCCCGGAAAGCGGTTCCGCTCCCGGGCCTACCTTAGCCTGACCATGACCGGTCACCCTCCTAACCCCCCCTCAAGCAGCTGCTCCCCCTTATAGAGCAATATTTGATTTTTCTTCTCTGCCCACAGTAGACATTGAAAAGTGAGAATCACGATATGAAATTGGGGTGCCCCAAATGACCGATCACCCTAATGCCATGACCGATCAACTTCCCATGGCCACGCCCAAGGTGCGCGACCGACATGCGCCCGGCTCACCCGCGGTCCCTATGTGGGCCGGGGCCCGGGTATCGATTTACGCCCATGCGCCCAAGCGCCCTTGAGTGCCCAAGCACCCGCGCCCTCGTCTTTGATCATTCGATATGCACGCTAGGGACGGTCCTACTAGATCCGTAGGACCCACCTCCCTATGCGGGCCGGGGCCCGGGTCCCGATTTACGCCCAAGCGTCCCAAGTGCCCGTACCCGCGCCTGCGTCTCTTGATCATTAGATATGCACGCTTGGGACGCTCCTACTAGATCCGTAGGCGATCGTCGACGGGGCCCATTGATCGCCGGCCCGGAAAGCGGTTCCGCTACCGCGCCTACCTTAGCCAGACCATGACCAGTCACCCTAGGGTGACCGGTCACCCGCCTCACCCAGCTTCTCCCCCTTATAGAGCAATATTTGATTTTTCTGCTCTGCCCACAGTAGACATTGAAAAGTGAGAATCACGATATGAAACTGGGGTGCCCCACGGTGCCCTGGGCTAGCCCACGTTTCCAACTCATCCGATTGGGACGCTTGAGGTGTCAATGGACAGCTAACCGGGAGCAGTTGATGCCGGGCTCGAGAAACTCCGGATTCCCACCAGTTTCGGTCCCGTAAATCCCTCTCGAAATGAGGGTAATTCTCGGACGGCGAGCCGAAAACGTTAATTAGGGCCACCAAACACACATCCGATCTGGACGGTAGAGGCACGTATGGAGTGGGTGGTTTTGTTGGAGCAAGTGTCCTCCACAATAGTGCATTGATATATTAAATCTCATGGACGGAATATACTTGGGATAATTAGTACATTGATACTCCACGTCAGTTGATTAACGTAAATCGGTAACGCTCAGCTGACTAGAGTTAGACGTTATTGTCGTATGACGGCGGTGATCAACTGATCCCTTTCGGTCACACCTATAGGATGAGACCCAAATAGAAAACTAATTTCTTGTATTTGATACAGTTAATTAGTTCCTTGCGTATATATTTGATATATGCTTGGTAATAAGAGTTATTTATTGGAGATAGAGTTTAGAACTCAGTCCGATTAAGTTTATTAGTCTATTATACGATAATTGACTGAATAAATTTTACGTCTTATTTTAATACGATTAAATAAGACCTAATTTAGTATTTAATAGTTAATTACTAAATTAGTTGAGGTTTTGTATGCTTTTATGGGTAATGGTAATTAGCCATTAATATTTACAAGGAGTTGTAAATTAAGCTAAGTAATTATTATTATGGGACCTATTATATATAGATATAATAGTAATGTACTACTTAAAGAGTTAAGAGTATATTATTTATTTGATGTGATCAATTATATGAGATGATTGATCATGTCACACATTAGCATTTGTATGACAAATGACAAAAATAAAATGGACCCATTTTATGTATATGCACTTGGCACACATAGGAAATTGAGACTTGGTAGCTATTCTCTATGTGCATGCAACTTGCAACAAACATAATAATTACATTACTTAACCCATGTTTGCATGCAATTAATGATGAGTGCAAGTTGCCTTCCCTTGGATAGGGTGGCCGGACAAAAGGAGCTATTTAGGGGACATTTGGTTCTCATATTTTATATAAGTGAACCTCTTGTTTTTGAAGACTTGCATTATCTCTCAAAAACTCTCTTGCACTAATATTCTCTATTATTACTGTAGTAGTAATACTTATTATATTGGTGTAGTTTTATCACTACTATTATCTAGTTAATAATCGTGGTGATTATTTGGGTTGAATTTTGGTGCAACTAGAAGGAGATCTTCTTCTTTGGAGATTCAAGATTTTGGAGGATCATCCATACTAGTATAAGCTCAAGAACAATAAGAAAAGGAGTTTTCTTATTGTGCCCCTTATTTCCTCATTGTTTATGTAAGGAAATCTCTTCTTGTATCGAGTTTTGTCATTTTATGTCATGCATGTAACTAGATCTTCATATACTAAATTAATAAGTAATTTAGTAACTAATTAGAGGAGTCTAATTAGAGGGTTACGAACCTATCATGTGGAATCAGAGCTTTGTTGTTGCATGCATGTCGATTTTTGACATTTTTTCGGGTTATATGATAACTTTGTAAAAATCGGAAATTTTGTGTAAAATGTATTTCACACGAAATTTTTGGGTACATGCATACCTAATGACCTGAAAATGGTTGTGGTCGAGTTTGGTAATTTTTGGAATTAATTTGCTAATTTATAATCATTTATGCCTTAAAAATCGAGTTTTTATGCCTATTTGATGTTAAAAGTTAACTAAAAATAGTTGCATGTTGTTTTTGGGCATGGTTTTTTGGTGTACATATCTTCATATGTTGAAGGACTTATTTGTAAATTTTTGAAATTTATTTTGTCCTTTTGGGATGTTTATTGTTTTTTATTAGATAAAAATCGATAAACATGCATTTATTTGTTCCAAATTTATTCGAAATTTTTTGTGGACAAATTTTTGTTTTTTGAGTTCCTGGAAATGTTCCAGAATGTACAAAATTTTTCATTTTATATTTTTGGTGTTTTATGATTTAATTTGAATTTATTTCATAAAATTGACCGTTTACCGATTAAATTAGCAAATTAAATCAATTCAAACTAATTTTTACTTTTCAAATTAGTGGAGAGTAATTCTTGAAATTCCAAATTGGTTTGGAAAAATTAGTTTGAGCTTAATTGAGAATTAAGTGTTGATTAATGATTTTTAATGGTTAAAAATCGATAAATTCCATAAACACCGAGCTAGGATGAACTTGATAAATTGTAGGGCGATTTTGGCATGATTTTTACAGCATTTTATTTATTTTAATGTTGTTGAATGAATGAATGTCATTTATTGTTTATTTTGCAAGATTGTACCTAGTATGGCCTAGTCTTTTAATCGGTATTACCCGTAATGTAAGGGAATATCGATTTGGTTGTAATTAATTGCGATCTCGTATCGCCCGTTTGTAATAATTAATAGTTTTATTTATAAAAATGTATAATAGGAAATGCTATGTATCATTTGTATCATTTGTAATTAATTATTATGAAGACGGAGATTACACAAGACGGTGGACAAAAGACGTTGCCTTTTGGTGGTGTTCCATTGAAGAGGCCAGGGACCAAGGAGTTGGTTTCCGATTTTGTAATAGTCTAGTTAATTAGATTAGCTAGATGGCCATACTAGGATTTATTTTGTTTGATGCTTGCTTTATATTCGCTCATGCCAAAATCGCCAATCATGCATTTTATTCATCGATTGTCAATTCACCAATTTACGTAATCACCAACTTAGTTCACTTATAAGTGATTAGTAACTTAATATTGACAAGACCTCTCACATGCATCGTAAGAATTGAGATTTAGCCTTACCAATTAAAGCACCTATGAACCCCTTGTTCATTAGGGCAACCACAACGTGGACCCTTTTTACGTAGGGTAAGTAGGGTGATAAGATCACATGCCAAGATTGGGTTGGACTCAACGAGATAAAAGTTATTTCGGGGCTAGGGGATGGATTTGGTTGAAATCCGTCGACCGAGAGTTCTAGGGTAGAATTGGTCGAGTAATGACTTACCGTTTTTACATAAGGATTGCATGCGATGTTGGTTCTTATCTAAACACGGGTCTCGGAATCACTTATATAATTTCGTGAGGGGTCATTATATGAGTGACTTGTTAAAATTGTTTTGAAAGTAAATTATATAACAATGAATGTTAATATTTCCTAAACTTTGTTGTAGTGTTTATAATTCGCTATGGCTACCAATGCAACCATTCAACTCGGAAAGGATTCTTGGCTTAGGTCCATTATGGACAAATGTATCTTGAAAGACGATGGAAGTAATTTCATCGAGTGGGAGTCTACCATAAAAGGTGCGGCGTTGTCCGACAACGTCCTTCGTTACTTGAACGAGCCACCACCCAACGAACCCGGTCCTAGGGCCACCGCGGCACAAAGGACCGCCTATGAGGAGTTTTTGAAGATATCTAACGATATCATGAATGTGTTGATACGGTCAATGTCTCCAAAACTCAAGCTTCAATACATTACCCTTAATGCATATGAGATATTCTCAAGGGTTACGACGGCTTTTTCCCAATCACCCGATATTCATCAATATGAGGCTATGATGAAATTCTTCGAGGGTAAGCTAGAAAAGGGCCAAAAAGTTGGTCCCCATGTGCTCAAGATGATTGAGCATATTGACATTCTAGAGCGTCTAGGGTGTAGCATTCCCAAGAAGCTTGCGATAGGTCGCATTCTTCACTCACTCCCCTCCAAGTTCTCCCAAATTAGGGTGAACTACAATATGCATGGCATGGACAAGAGTTTCCAAGAGCTTCATGCACTCCTCAACCAAGCGGAGAGGGACATGGAGGCTAGTGGGAGTGAGAAGAGAGACATGCTCTCCATGAAAATGAAGAATCTCAATCTTAGGGTTCAAAAGGGTAAAAACAAGGGTAAGACCAAATTCAAGAGACAAGGAAAAGACAAGAACAAAGGGAAAGCTATTGAGAATAGCAAACCTAAGGCTAAGGTTAACAAACATGCCGACGCCGATTGCTATTATTGTAATGGCAATGGACATTGGAAGCGCAATTGTCCCAAATATTTGAAAGATTTGAAGAACAAGAAAGACGAGAGTGAGACTCCGTCAGGTATTGTCCTCACTTCCCTCTATACGATAGACATTAACTATACTTGCATTTCCACTTGGGTATTAGATACCGGATGTGGTTCTCATCTTTGTAATTATTTACAGGGGTTGAGGGACGTGCGAGCACTAGCCAAGGGTGATGTGGACCTACGCATGGGAAATGGAGCTAGAGTAGCCGCTATATCCGTAGGCACTTATGTACTCACTCTAGCTAGTGGTTTTGAGTTGTATTTGAATAATTGTTATTTCATACCAACTTTAACTAAGAACATTATCTCCATTTCCGTACTTGATATGGAAGGTTTTTCCTTTATGATTAAGGACAATTGTCGTACTTTTTCATTTAATGACATGGTTTATGGTAAAGCTACGTCTATCGGAGGTATTTATGTTCTAGATAATGTTAATGATGTATATCATGTAGAAAACAAGAAGCTCAAAACGGGTGAACTTAATAAATCCTACCTTTGGCATTGTCGTTTAGGACACATAAACGAACGACGCATAAAGAGACTTTTTTCAACGAAACTTCTCAAACCGTTTGATTACGAATCTTATGGGGTATGCGAGTCTTGCCTATTAGGCAAGATGACTCGTGCTCCTTTCTCAAGTAAAGGAACACGAGAAAGTGAGGTATTGGGCCTATACATACCGATGTGTGTGGCACAATGACTATCACCGCTAGGGGTGGTTACAACTACTTCATCACTTTTACCGATGACTTAAGTAGATATGGGTATGTCTACTTAATGAGACACAAGAGCGATGTTTTTGAAAAGTTCAAAGAGTTTCAAAGTGAAGTAGAGAACCAATTGGATAAAAAGATTAAAGTACTACGATCCGATCGTGGTGGTGAATACCTAAATAATGAATTTGATTCACACCTAAAAGATTGTGGCATAGTATCACAATGGACTCCTCCTGGCACACCACAATTTAATGGTGTGGCCGAAAGGAGAAACCAAACTTTATTAGATATGGTTCGGTCCATGATGAGTCTCACTGAGCTTCCTGATTCATTTTGGGGTTTTGTCATTTTGTCCGCAATATTTTCACTAAATCGAAGCCCGACTAAAGCAGCCAATAAGACACCATATGAGATATGGAAGGGAAGGGTTCCTTATTTGTCGTTTATGAGAATATGGGGTTGTGAGGCATATGTTCAGAACAAGTCTGACAACAAACTCGCACCAAGATCCGACAAATGTCTATTTGTAGGGTATCCAAAGGAAACACAAGGTTATTACTTCTACAATCGTCACGAAAACAATGTGTTTGTGGCACGTGACGCTGTCTTTCTAGAAAATGACTTCATTTCTAGAAGACAGAGTGGGAGAAAATTTGAACTTGATGAAGTCCAAGAGCCACAAACCGAAAATGAAGTGGAGGAAAGCGTTCCCTCCTCCTCGGACACGGTTGTTGTTCCCTTTGAACCTAGGAAATCCACAAGGATTAGTCATCCTCCTGATCGATACCTTGGTATTGTCGAGGAAGATGCGTTAGATATGTTACTTTGCGAAAGTGACGAACCTACAACCTACAAGGCGGCCATATCTAGTCGTGATTCCACGCAATGGCTTGGAACCATGCGATCCGAAATGGACTCTATGCACGAAAACCAAGTGTGGGATTTGGTTGATTTACCCGAAAAGGTGAGACCTCTTCAATGTAAGTGGATCTTTAAGATCAAGAATGGCATAGATGGACATAAAGATGTCTAGAAAGCCAGATTGGTGGCAAAGGGTTTTACTCAAGTTCATGGTCTTCACTATGACGAAACCTTTGCTCCAGTCGCAATGCTTCGCTCCATAAGGATCATCCTAGCAATTGTCGCATTTCATGATTATGAGATTTGACAAATGGATGTCAAAACCGCCTTCTTGAATGGGATTCTAGAAGAGGAAGTGTATATGACACAACCAGAAGGTTTTGTAGATACATCTAATCCTAGGAAAGTATGCAAGCTTAAGAAATCCATTTATGGTCTTAAGCAAGCGTCCAGAAGTTGAAATCATCGCTTTGATCATGTTATCAAACAGTATGGTTTTGTTCGAAGTTTCGAGGAACCTTGTTTGTACATGAAGTTTAGTGGGAGTAAAGTAACCTTTCTTGTCTTGTATGTGGATGACATACTTCTTATCGGGAATGACGTTCCGATGCTTGCTTCCGTAAAGGAGTAGCTAGGAAAACACTTCCAAATGAAAGATTTGGGAAATGCACAATGCATTTTGGGTATTCGGATCCATAGAGATAGGTCCAAAAGGACGTTGGTATTAAGTCAAGAATCTTATATAGATATGATTCTTGATAGATTCAAAATGAAAGACTCTAAGAGAGGCTTTCTTCCCATGAGTCAAGGTACCATTTTTTGCAAGTCACAGTGTCCTACCACACCCGAAGAGATTGAACGCATGAAGTTGATCCCATATGCTTCCACTGTTGGATCAATCATGTATGCCATGACGTGCACTCGTCCCGATGTTTCGTATGCTTTGAGCATGACGAGTCGTTATAAGGCCAATCCAGGTGAAAGTCACTGGACAGCCGTGAAGAACATCCTTAAGTACTTGCGAAGGACCAAGGATTCGTTCTTAGTGTTTGCAGGGGATACTGAATTACGTGTAAGAGGTTACACGGATGCCAGTTTCCAATCCGATCGGGATGATTTGAAATCCCAATCCGGCTATGTTTATATATTGAATGGAGGAGCCATTAGTTGGAAGAGCTTCAAGCAAAGTGTCACCGCGGATTCTACAACAGAAGCTGAGTACATCGCGGCTTCGGAAGCTGCAAAGGAAGCTGTTTGGATTCGTCAGTTTTTGGAAGGACTAGGAGTAGTCCACTCCGTCGAAGATCCTATCACCATATATTGTGATAACAGCGGGGCCATTTTTCAAGCAAAACAGCCCAAGTCTAGCAATAAGTCTAGACATGTACTTAGGAAATACCACGTGATAAGAGATCTCGAGGAAACGAAGGAAATCGATATATGTAAGGTTGGGACAGACGAGAACATCGCTGATCCTTAACCAAACCTCTTTCAAAGGCTAAACATGATGGTCATGTTGTTGCAATGGGATTGAGAAAAGTCCCAGATTTTCTTTAAGTTATCTAAGATGTAATAATTGGATATTGTAGCAATTTTTACATTTCTGATAATAGCATTCATTGTTCGAGTTTCAATATGAACTCTTTTATTTAGTTTAACTAAAACCTATACTTTGTTCATCAGAATGGATTGTGAGACAATCTTGAACCCTATTCAAGTGAACATTTGAACATAGTATTTTTGCCCCTTGTCACTTAATGAGGTGACGACTCGGAGTGACAAGATTTTAAGTTGATCGATAGTTAGTTCAAGACCATTGGGTCATGGAGATGACTGGTCATTTACATAAGCAGACTGATTGTCACTCTGCCGGGCAGTGACCACAATAGAATCCCTTATCAAAATAGTTGAGGCCTGGTGGTGGCGGGGATTTCTATTTTATTCCTATGAGTCGATTCTTTAGACTGGCGACCATTTATCTGAGTCGGTGCAGTTTCCGTTTGGCTTTGGTTGGTGTCCTAGGGCATACCGTGAAAGGAGGAAGATGGGCATCTTCTGGGTCATGGTGATCTGCATTATACAGTATAAGTTGGGTCAACAGGAATTGTCCACCCACGTCGGGTACAAACATCCATAGGCCACTCGAGGAGAAGTAACTGGAAATGCGTGGCCACGCTCGGAAATAGATCTATGGTAGATTTTCCAATCAGACAGTTATTCTCCAGATCGAGAAAACCACTTTAATCATAATTAAATCACAAGTGCGACCTGAAAGACACCTTGTGATGAGTGGGAGGATGTGAAATCAAAGAGACAAGAGAATCGGTAGCGCACAACTTGTGTAGACAAGTGGGAGATAATGATGGGGTAGGAGTCCTCCGCAATATAGTGGCTACATGCACAACTTGTATCGGACAAGTGGGAGATTGTTGGAGCAAGTCTCCTCCACAATAGTGCATTGATATATTAAATCTCATGGACGGAATATACTTGGGATAATTAGTACATTGATACTCCACGTCAGTTGATTAACGTAAATCGGTAACGCTCAGCTGACTAGAGTTAGACGTTATTGTCGTATGACGGCGGTGATCAACTGATCCCTTTCGGTCACAGCTATAGGATGAGACCCAAATAGAAAACTAATTTCTTGTATTTGATACAGTTAATTAGTTCCTTGCGTATATATTTGATATATGCTTGGTAATGAGAGTTATTTA
>OY288258.1:32245606-32248106 GCA_958450325.1 Agrostemma githago
AATGAGGATAAGCATCAAGAGCCCCTTGCTAGTACACCGAGAGATGGTTTGGAAGAGATTGAAACCGTCGGTAGAAGTTTCGATTCTCTCCTCCATGATGATGTGGGGCCGAGTGATGAAGATGGGGAACCACAACTTGAGGCAAGTGTGGGGGTGTGTAACGAGGAAATGAGGCCAAAACCGCTCTTTGTGCCTCGTTTCTTGGAGATGAAGCTTGCTTGTGATTGGAGGCGATGCTTAGGGAGGAAGAGATCGGTGGAGCTCGTAGGATGGATAGACCCCGGAGACGATTTGGAAGATGATTTTGGGTCTTGGGATTCCTACTTCTTGCCTCCACCTTGGAGGCCGTGGAGGTTGGCTAGGCTCGAGCGCTTCTTGGGCCTTCATTACTATGTCGGTAGCGCGTTCGACTTGCTCCTCCATGCCCTTGAGGGCTACGGTTGAAGAAGAGTCCACCATCCTAGGTTTGACGAAGTCCCTAAAGAACCGTCATGTTGTATATTCCCCTCTCTTCTTCTTTAGAGTACTTGTGCTTGTATTTGTGATTTTTGTTTCTAGGACTCTTTTGTTTTTGTGGGATTCTTGTAATTGTTTTGGTATTTTGATGAGCGATGTGAGGGAGTGAATTTGATGTGTATCTTGAGTTTATTGTGATAGGTGAAGTAAAGGTGACTCCTAGAAAGGAGTGGTTAGTGATAGAGCTTGGATCGTGAGTAAGGGAGTCGGTTTTTGGGGTCATGGGAGTCATGAAGACCCTTCCCGACCCGGAAGGGTGTGTCCTCTCGACCGGGATGGGGCCGTCCCGATCGGGATGAGAGTGCCAAAAATCGAGTCCACTGGAGTGTCATCTCGATCGGGAAGGAGGCTTCCCGACCGGGAAGGGTTTATCAACCCGACCGGGATCATCCATCCCGACCGGGATGATCCCCTACTCCTTTTTGGTGCTTCTTCTTCGACATTTAAGCCCACCCAACCATTGTATACCCCCACCTAACCTCCCTACCTTCCTTTCTCATATCATACCACCCATGTACCTCATTTACATACCTTAACCTCATTTCCTCCTCACTTTAGACCGATATTCACATCAAATCCCACCCCCTCGCACCATTACTACCTCTACCATGTGGTTCTATCAAGCTTGAAGCGGGATAGCAATGATGAAGACAAGAAAGTGCCTATATTGATCTATGAGACGATGGAGAGAGTGAGTTGCTAACCTATGGTACGGCAACTATCCTTTCTTTTCCGTTTTTGTTGTTGCTTGTTTTCCTTTGTTTATTCCCTTCCCCTTATAGTTGTGTCATGGTGGCCTTCGAGGCCTTGGTATATGGTTGCTCCCGACTCTCGATGACGTGACTACATCGAGAGTCATTTCAAAATCCAAATTTTACAAGATTTTCACTTTCTTTTTGAGGATTTAGTCGGATTTAGGCGGAATCCGGGCTACGTGACTTGATTACACCTAGCCCTCTCCTCCCATTTCCTTTTATTTCCTTCTTTTATTTCTTCCCCCATCCATATCTTTTTCTCATCTCGGCCCATGGTGACTTGACTACACCCCGGCCGGACACCTTCTACCCTTTTTCTCCACTTTATTTTTGATTTTTAGCTTTATTTTCGTAGTTTCTTTTCTTTTTCTTTTGTCTCTCCGCACACTACGATTGAGCATATGAGGACATTGCTCGGTTAAAGTGTGGGGGAGCGATATTCTATCGTAGTTAGTTTTGTTTCCGTAGTTTCTTCGAAAAATCTTGAAAACCCTGAAAATTTGAAAAATTTTCACAAAAATCAAAATGACTTTCTTTTTTTGTCTTTTTCTTTTGTGTCGTTGTCTCGTATATTTGTTTTGTTGTGTGTGTTTGCCCCCCTTTTCCTTATAGGTTGCATAAACCACCGATGGCTTTGGAAAGCTTTCAAGATGTCCGGTATCATCTTCTATCCCTTTTTCCTTTTTTGTCTCTTGCGGAATTTGGAGGAGATTGTGATGTGGTGTGCTCGGGAGGAGCTTTGTAAAGTTTGATGTCGGTTGGTTGCTCATTTGGAAGCTAGGGGTGGTGTTTGTGTTATGTATGTGTTCGTTTTCTGTTGTTCTTGTTTTGTTGCTTTTGTTTCTTTTTCTTTCATTTTCGTTGAGTCTTTGTTTTGTGTTTTGTTGTGTGTCTTGTGTGTAAATGGTTTTCGAAAACCCGGTTTAGAGGCTAGTGTGTGAGTTCTTACTTTCCCTTCCTAGTAGTATGAATCGAGTCTCGGACTCTAGTCTAGTAGAATGACCCTAAATCAATGAATTCGTTAGTCTTTTACCTTGAGTCCACCTAGCTTACTAGGGATTTACTACGGGATTTGCATTTTGACCACTATGACCACCCACGGTGTGAAAATGCCTTGGTTACCGAGTCTCGTCCCCTAGGTGACCGTGTTTAGGATTGTTTTGATTAGTCCAAGTTCTCCACTTTTTGTGGGTTTGAAGGGAAGGGCTCGTCCCGACTCACCCATTACC
>OY288258.1:32255606-32270606 GCA_958450325.1 Agrostemma githago
GTCAAGGGAGGACTAGAGTGAAGGAGGTAGTAGGGTAATCTAGGTTGGTCCGGGCTCTCGCAACTTAGACCCACCTAGAGGTTCCACCTAGAACCCATCTCGGCGACACACACGACAAACGGGGTTCTAGCGCGCTATGGTCCTAGGTCGAATCCGGGCTCTCGCTACTTAGACCGGCCTAGGGGTCGTCCTCACCGGGCTCTCGCAACTTAGTGAGGGGACCGAACCCACAACAAACTAACACCCACAAAGAAAGGCAAGAAAACAAGCATTCGTACATACTTAGTCATTCAAGCAATTCAACAAATATGTGATGTGTATCAAACAAGAGGAAACCCAAATCTTCCACCAACATCTCTAACAAACCCTCAATCACCCAATTAACACCCTAATCACCTTACTAACCCTAGCAAGAACACTGCTCTAACATATCTAATCTAGAACTAACAAGAACAAGAAGATCTAACCTAAGAAACCAAACACACATTATGAAACTAACAAGAACAATAGCAAAACAATAACAAAGATTCAAACTTGAACAACATAAACAAGATTAAGAGGAAAAGGAGAGGATTGTACCAAACTAGAGGAAGAAGAAAGAACAAAACTTGCATTAATGAAGAAAACCCAAAACAAACATCCAAGGTTGTCAAGCTTGGTGAAGATCTTGAAGAATTCCCTTAATACAAGGCTAATCTACGATTAACAACTAATTACCGACTAATCTACACTAATCTAATCTAATCTAAACTAAAGTAGTCTAGGGTTTTAAGGATCTAACATAACATGGTGTCTTAATACAAGAGGGGGGTATATATAGGGTTACAAATGAAAGGAAGAAGAAAGAAAACAAGTGCGGGCTACAGCAAGCCTGTCCCGGCCGAGACGGGTTGGTCCCGGTCGGGACGCCACCATCCCGATCGGGATGGGCCCTGGTCAGTGGCTTCCTTGTTTGTGCACCTCATCCCGAACGGGATGAGCCTTGTAGGCCTCCATTATGATCTTTTTGGTCCCTCCTTGGTTCTCATGGACTTCTCACCGATTCTCGGGTCTCGGGATCGGGTCTCGGAGGCTCGGGATTGGGTCCCAAGGTCTCGGGGTCGATTCCAAGGCCTCGAGTCATCGTTCCTTTATCTCGTTGGCTCTAAAATGCGCATGTATCGAGTCGGAATCGCTCCAACTCTTCCAAATCGGTCTCGGGAAACTGAAACGAACTAAAGGAAGCATAAGAAGCCCTAAACCGCTCCCAAGGAGCGATTCTACAAGGAAAATGGGACCAAAACACTACGAAATAGGCACTACAAATGACACTTATCAACTCCCCCACACTTAACCCTTACTCGCCCTCGAGTAAGCACACACTAACTACTAAAACTAGCCGAATGGGTATTAGCGCACCCTACGCCCCTTCAACTCACGCGAGTGCACTTAGAGGACAAGTGCACTCCGCGAGGCAAGTTGGGTCTTGCGACAAAACTGTGGATGCAACCGGACACAAAACACATAGACAAACAAACACACAAACAAACACATAATCGGTTGCACCCAAAACAAAAGAAATACCGCTTCCCTCTAAAAGCGGTGAAAGAAGCACCGGTTTAGGACTCGAGGCAAGTGAAAACGTTCCCAAGATAGACATAGAAACCAAGGTGAACTAAACCCTAATAGTATGACGATAAAGCAACAAAAACGTTGGTAACTTACCTAGGTCCTCCTAACTTTCTAAAAACGTACTACGGGACGATTGGCGGAGTGGAAAAGTTAAGAACCACGGTGTTAGTCGACACTGTAGGTAAGTGAGACCCCGCCCCCTTTAGCGTGAGCCGAGAGGGTCGTCCCGTGTCCAAGACCGCCTAACTAGTCCATGTAAAAAGGTGGAAAACATGCAAAATGAGGGAAGACCGACTAGTGCCGCTATCATCCTTCCTAGGGACTCGGTCCTTTGGTAGGCTCTTCATGGCAAAAGTCGGAAAAAGGCTTATTTTTGTGGGGATTTCTTTTTGTGAGACAGGTTTTCTATTGGCATTTTCTTTCCTTTTGACGTTTTTGCTTTGTTTTGCCATGCCATTTCTTTTTCTTCTTTTCTATTTTCTTTTTGGCTTTTGTGCCTATTCTTTTTCTTCATTTCTTTTCTTTCTTTCATTTTTCTTTCTTTTCTTTTCATTGTCCTTTTGGCAAGATTTGGCGTTTTGGCATTTCATTGTGTAACAAGAATGAGAGAATCAACAATTTGCAATATATTGTGTGTATATGTGTAGAAGGTAGGGGAAATGGGTAAGTCGGGACGGGCCCTTCCCTTCTAACCCACAAAAAGTGGATAACTTGGACTAATCAAACGATCCTAAACACGGTCACCTAGGGGACGAGACTCGGTAACCAAGGCCTTTTCACACCGTGGGTGGTCATAATGGTCAAAAGTGCAAATCCCGTAGTAAATTCCTAGGAAGCTAGGTGGACACAAGGTAAAGGACCAACGAATTCATTGATTTAAGGTCATTCTACTAGACTAAAGCCCAAGACTCGATTTACACTACTAAAAAGGGAAAGTACACACGCACACACTAGCCTCTAAACCGGGTTTTCGAAAACGGTTTACGCACATGATGGTAGGGATTTGTCACGTCCCTAGCCACTCAATATAACACTGACTAACCTAGTGAGTAGCTAGGGTAAGTCGGGATCGTATCCACGAGGACGGTATATCAAAGTTTAGACTAGGTCGGCCTAAAACGAGACTAGATTACCAACAAACACGAAGAAGCGATAAATGGAAAACTATTGAGGAGGAGGAATAAGAACTAGACTATCAATGCTAAACAATGCTAATGATCGATCTAACAAATAAACTAGAGTAAACGATGTCTAAGTAAAGGGTTGAACTCAAATATGGAAAGAAGTGGGGTAGGTCGGGTTCATAGAGGTAGAAGGGTAACTGGGGTGATCAAGGGTATAGGTGTCTCCAAATGGCTAGAGTCGGTCCGGGCTCTCGCAACTTAGACCGATGTCAAGGAGGGTCCGGGCTCTCGCAACTTAGACCCTAGTCGGCACTCTCGTGACTATGACTATTCTCAACATTTCCACAAAATAAGCAATCAATGAGAAGACGAACACAAGCATGGGAAGCATGGCCACTACAACTCACACAAGCATATCAACAAACACATAGAGTGCCTACAATGTGACTAACAACAAAGATACAACCTTTTCCCCTTAATCAACCCTAATCATCCATAATCTACCCCTAATCACCCTACTAACCCCACAAAGAAACTACTCACTCATTATCAATGAGAAACTAACAATCACAAGAGAAAACAAACTCATAAACCAAACATCCATTATGAACAATGAGAACAATGATAAGAACAATATAAAAAGATTGAAACTAGAATGAATAAACAAGGATTAGAGTAGAGAAGATTATACTAACAACACTATGATGAAAAAGATGAAAACTTGCATTAATGAGAAACCCAAATACAATCCCAAGGTTGTCAAGCTTGGAACAATCTTCAAGAGTCCCTTAATACAAGAACTAATTACAATAATTAACTAAGGATTAACTAAGATTAAGGGAAGATTAAAGCTAATGAGTGAGAGTAAATCTAGGGTTTTTGGAGGCTTAAACTAGTGTAGGTTAACATAAGATGTCTTAAAATTACAAGAAGGGAGTATATATATGGGTACAAGAATGAAGGAGAAGAAATAAAAAGAGTCGTGCAGCAGCATCACGGTCCCGACCGGGACGGATCATCCCGATCGGGACGGCTCTGTCATCCCGATCGGGACGGGTTGGTCCCGACCGGGATGGGCTCACAGCAGCCATCCTAATGTAGCACCCCATCCCGAACGGGATGAGGCCATCCCGAATGGGATGGGCCTTGTATGCCTTCCTTAAACGCTCCTTGGTCCTTCCTTGCCTCTCATGGGCTTCCCACCGATTCTCGGGACTCGGAATCGGGTCTCGGAGGCTCGGGATTGGGTCCCAAGGTCTCGGGGTCGATTCCAAGGCCTCGAGTCATCGTTCCTTTATCTCGTTGGCTCCAAAATGTGTATGTATTGAGTCGGAATCGCTCCAACTCTTCCAAATTGGTCTCGGGAACCTGAAACGAACTAAAGGAAGCATAAGAAGCCCATGAATCGCTCCAAAGGAGCGATTCCACAAGGAAAAAGGGACCAAAACACAACAAATAGGCACTACAAACTACACTTATCAGCACAAGACACACAACACAACACAGAACAAAGACACGACGAAAACGAACGAAAGAAAAAGAAGTAAAAGCAACGAAACAAAAACAACACAAAATGAGCACACACACAACAAAAACACCACCCCGATCATCCAAACAAGCCACCAAATCAACCACACTTTACAAAGCTCCACCCGAGCATACAACATCACAATCTCCTCCAAACTCCGCAAGAGGTAAAGAAGAAAAAGGGATAAGATGCTACCGGGAGTCTTGAAAGCCTTCCAAAGTTAACGGCGATCAAAGCAACCTATAAGGGAAAGGGAGGCAAAATACGCACACAAAACAAATATGCGACACAATGACACAAAAGGAAAACACACAAAAGAAAAATCTTTTTTTTGATTTTTGTGAAAATTTTTCAAATTTTTACAGATTTTTAAGATTTTTTTCGAAAAACTAAGAAAATAAAACTAACTATGCTAGAATATCGCTCCCCCACACTTAAATCGAGCCATGTCCTCATGCTCGATCGTAGGGTGCGGAGAGACAAAAAGAAAGAAAAAGAAACTACGAAAATAAAACTAAAAATCAAAAATAAGGTGAAGAAAACGGTAGAAGGTGTCCGGCCGGGGTGTAGTCAAGTCACCATGGGCCGAGACGAGAAGAAGATATGGATGGGAGAAGAAATAAAAGAAGGAAATAAAAGGAAATGGGAGGGGAGGGCTAGGTGTAATCAAGTCACCTAGCCCGGATTCCGCCTAAATCCGACTAAATCCTCAAAAAGAAAGTGAAAATCTTGCAAAATTTGGATTTTGAAAATGACTCTCGATGTAGTCACATCATCGAGAGTCGGGAGCAACAACTACCGAGGCCTAGAAGGCCACCAAGGTACCATGACTTAAGGGGAAGGGGGCAAACAAGAGAAAAACAAGCAATAAAAGACGGAAAAGAAAGGATAGTTGCCGTACCGACCGGTTAGCAACTCACTTGCTCCATCGTCTCAATGATCAATATAGGCGCTTGCTTGTTGTCGTCGTTGTCATCCTCTTTCAAGCTTGATAAAACCGCATGGTTGGGGTAGTAATGGTAGGGCATGGGATTTGATGTGGATCTCGGTGTGTAAAGTGAGGTGTACGGGTCATATGATAGGAGTAAGGAGGAGTAGGGAGGTTGGGAGGGGGTATAATGGATGGGTGGAGTCAAAGGGACCATCCCGATCGGGATGGATGGTCCCGATCGGGTTGATAAACCCTTCCCGATCGGGAAGCCCTCGTCCCGGTCGGGAACGCACTCCAGTGAATCCGAATTTCAGCACCTTCATCCCGATCGGGATGGCTCCTTCCCGGTCGGGATTCCTCATCCTTCCCAGTCGGGAAGCCCTCTTCCCGGTTGACTCCATTCTTCAACCATAGCCCTCAAGGGCATGGAGGAGCAAGTCGAACGCGCTACCGAAATCGTAGTGAAGGCCCAAGAAGCGCTCGAGCTTAACCGACCTCCACGGCCTCCAAGGAGGAGGCAAGAAGTTGGAATCCCAAGACCCGACATCATCTTCAAAGTAGTCTCCGGGGTCTCTCCATCCTACGAGCTTCACCGGTCTCTTCCTCCCTAAGCATTGCCTCCAATCACAAGCAAGCTTCATCTCCAAGAATCGAGGCACAAAAAGCGGTTTTGGCCTCATCTCTTCATTGCACACCCCCACACTTGCCTCAAGTTGTGGTTCCCCATCTTCATCACTCGGCCCCACATCATCTTGGAGGATAGGATCGAAACTTCTACCGGCGGTTTCAATCTCCTCCAAGTCATTGCTTGGCTCACTTTCTAGGGGCTCTTGATGCTTATCCACATTCTCGGACAAGGGCAACTCGAGGCTCACAATTTCACCCAACAACTCTACAAACTCCACCAAACCATCCCACTCACTATCCTCCTCCAATTCTTCACCAACGATGCCTTCACCAAGAGTCATCTCCTCACTCGTCTCTTTTTGGGTAGACGATTGAGGTTCTTCAAAGCAAACTTCTCTATCAAAGGGAACTGCATCGGCGACTTCGTAATTCGTTGCTCCTCTTTCTCAAGTGGGCACCCTCCATCTAAATACGATGCTCGGGATAAAGACATTACGGCTTGAACCGATAATGCATTTTATTGAGCATTCCTCGCCTCGTTTGCCCTTCGCATTTGGGCCATTAAATCATCTTGTTCCTTTTTTAATTGAATGGCCGTTTCTTGAAGGCTCCTTTGCATTTGAAGCATCGATTGATGTAACTCTAGGTTTGACGATTGGTGGTCATTGGGGTCTTGTAAAGCTCCTTGATAATCTTGATGATGCCCATAGGGTGGGGCATCATATTGTTGGTAGCAAGGTTGGGGTAATTGGTAGTATTGTGGGTCATAGGGTTCATATTGTGGTTGGGGTGGATAATATTGTGGGTCTTGGGGGTATTGGCTTCCATAAGGTGAATCTTGATTGATCATGGTGGGTTCACAATCATAGCTCGAGTAATAGCCACCATGATCGTAGGAGTGATAATCATTCACTTGTCGGTAGCCGTTTTCATACTCTTGAGGATCATACCCATCTTGATTACCCCAAGAAGCTTGATAATGGTAGGGGGACGTCATGTCATGGCTTTGGTTCATGGAAGAAGAGTGGTAGCTCATATCGGCTCCCGAGTGTGTGGAGTTTAGATCAAACCCCATGCTCGCTCGAAAATCGTAGCTCATACCCGGTTGAAAACCACTCAATCTAGCAACCGTCCGTTTAAGCGGCTCTAATTTGCAAGAAGAAGATAGTCACCACCTCTAAGCACAAACTGTAGACTAAGAACAAACGTCAGATGCCTAGTGCTTTTTGGGCACTAGACAAGAGAGAAATAAACTTCACACACACAAGAAGCAAGGTAACAAAAAGAAAAAAAAACACAAACACAAAGACTAAGTCAAGCAAATAGGAAAACAAAGTCCAAACTAGCACCGTCCCCGGCAACGGCGCCAAATTGATGGTAGGGATTTGTCGTGGAATCCCAACCGATCAAATAAATAACCGGCTATTCCTACGGTAGATAGGGAAAGTCGGGTCGAATCCACGGGGACGGTAATGTAAAGTCTAGACCAAGGTCGCCTAAATACGAGACTAAGTCAACGAGCTAAACTAAAGAATGAAAGGAGGGAAAAGGCTAAACTACTACTAAGGTGCCGGAGAAAACAACTAAGGGAAACGGGCTAGGATTAGGTCGGGGTCAAAGGGGTAACGGAATGGTCAAGGGAGGACTAGAGTGAAGGAGGTAGTAGGGTAATATAGGTTGGTCCGGGCTCTCGCAACTTAGACCCACCTAGAGGTTCCACCTAGAACCCATCTCGGCGACACACATGACAAACGGGGTTCTAGCGCGCTATGGTCGTAGGTCGAATCCGGGCTCTCGCTACTTAGACCGGCCTAGGGGTCGTCCTCACCGGGCTCTCGCAACTTAGTGAGGGGACCGAACCCACAACAAACTAACACCCACAAAGAAAGGGAAGAAAACAAGCATTCGTACATACTTAGTCATTCAAGCAATTCAACAAACATGTGATGTGTATCAAACAAGAGGAAACCCAAATCTTCCACCAACATCTCTAAAAAACCCTTAATCACCCAATTAACACCCTAATCACCTTACTAACCCTAGCAAGAACACTGCTCTAACATATCTAATCTAGAACTAACAAGAACAAGAAGATATAACCTAAGAAACCAAACACACATTATGAAACTAACAAGAACAATAGCAAAACAATAACAAAGATTCAAACTTGAACAACATAAACAAGATTAAGAGGAAAAGGAGAGGATTGTATCAAACTAGAGGAAGAAGAAAGAACAAAACTTCCATTAATGAAGAAAACCCGAAACAAACATCCAAGGTTGTCAAGCTTGGTGAAGATCTTGAAGAATTCCCTTAATACAAGGCTAATCTACGATTAACAACTAATTACCGACTAATCTACACTAATCTAATCTAATCTAACCTAAAGTAGTCTAGCGTTTTAAGGATCTAACATAACATGGTGTCTTAATACAAGAGGGGGGTATATATAGGGTTACAAATGAAAGGAAGAAGAAAGAAAACAAGTGCGGGCTACAGCAGGCCCGTCCCGGCCGAGACGGGTTGGTCCCGGTCGGGACGAGGTCGGTCCCGTTCGGGACGCCACCCTCCCGATCGGGATGGGCCCTGGTCAGTGGCTTCCTTGTTTATGCACCTCATCCCGAACGGGATGTGCTTTTCCCGAACGGGATAAGCCTTGTAGGCCTCCATTATGATCTTTTTGGTCCCTCCTTGGTTCTCATGGACTTCTCACCGATTCTCGGGTCTCGGGATCGGGTCTCGGAGGCTCGGGATTGGGTCTTAAGGTCTCGGGGTCGATTCCAAGGCCTCGAGTCATCGTTCCTTTATCTCGTTGGCTCTAAAATGCGCATGTATCGGAATCGCTCCAACTCTTCCAAATCGGTCTCGGGAACCTGAAAAGAACTAAAGGAAGCATAAGAAGCCCTAAACCGCTCCCAAGGAGCGATTCTACAAGGAAAATGGACCAAAACACTACGAAATAGGCACTACAAATGACACTTATCAACAATTACTACGGTTAATTATCAAGCACGTACCATCAAACAAACTATAACTGATTTAATGAGCCATTCGCAGTTTCACAGTCTGAATTAGTTCATACTTACACATGCATGGCTTAGTCTTTGAGACAAGCATATGACTACTGGCAGGATCAACCAAGTAGCATTCCTCAATCGACATCAGCACGCATGAGACATTCGAGAAACAAGTGGTCAACGCGAACTGAAAGTCTTTCACCTTGAGCAACAACTCGTTATTAATGGGTGAGCATCGATCACCCACAAAGCACACACCGCATCCCGGAGAGCAGTTAGGGACCTTCCCCCATTACTCCACATCATTTTACGCGGGTGGATGGAGAACGAGCCTAACACGATTAGTTCGCTAAACACCCCCGAGGGGACGCCTAGCAAAGCGACACAATTGGGGACCCTCACAATGCCGTAAAAGAAAGGGCACACAACGCAGCAAACCATGTTTGCACAAGGCAAACTACGCACATGAAGCACACCCTGAACTAGACATCGGTCAACGGTTCACCGCACAAGCAAAGAGCCCGCCAACCGAAGCAACCCGGACATCGCTCACACGATTCGTAGAACGCTATGAAGGGCTGATTTCTCTTGATCCACGAGGTTAATAATAGCCCCATGGGCGAGGAGAGCACACCCCAGCAAAGCACAACTAGGCGCAAAATGAGACGGGGTAACGCGTCTCCTTAACGGACTTCGGATTAGGGACATTTGGCCGGATTTCATTAAGGGATGTAGGAGAACCACTCGAAAGCACTACTAGGCACAAAATGAGACGGGGTAACGCCTCTCCTTAAGGGACTTCGGATTAGGCACATTTGGCCGAATTTCATTAAGGGATGTAGAAGAACCACTCGAAGGCACAACTAGGCACAAAATAAGATGGGGTAACGCCTTTCCTTAAGGGACTTCAGATTAGGGACATTTGGCCGGATTTCATTAAGAGATGTAGGAGAACCACTCGAAGGCAACAAACTCGATCGGATACATCACATCGAAGGAGGGGAGGGGAAGCTCGAGACTCGTCGCCGTCTACCACCGTAGGAACCGAAAGATCGGTTTTCCGGACGTTACGTAGGACGTACCGCATACCCATTCGGGACAACGATCAAGACTCATCTCTTCCAACCCCCCCGTGTTCCGGCCGGCTCAAGATTTTGTCCCGTCTACCACCGTAGTAACCGGAAGACCGGCTTTTCGGACGTTACGTAGACAAAGGACTCATCCCTTGCCAACCTGCCCGTGGTCCGAGAAGGGATTTCGTCGCCGTCTACCACCGTAGGAACCGAAAGATCGGTTTTCCGAACGTTACGTAGGACGTACCGCATACCCAATCGGGACAACGATCAAGACTCAATCCCCTGTAACATACAACACGGTGAACACAAGACACAGGCCCATCAACAACGGGACACGCCTCTCTCTCGTCACCGACGTAAAGCGGACCCGTTCAGAGAGGTGTTGTCCCAAGGGAGATCAGTTCAAGAAAATGAAACGACTCCCGAGGTCCTCACTCAGCATAGCAGGCCAACGATAATGTTGCAACATCGAGTTCGATTTACACCCTACCCCATTTTCCGAGAAGCTCAAGACTTTCGTCGCCGTCTACCACCGTAGGAACCGAAAGATCGGTTTTCTGGACGTTACGTAGGACGTACCGCATACCCAATCGGGACAACGATCAAGACTCAATCCCTTGCAACCCATCCAACGAGGCCACCGACGGACCAGCGCCACCTTGCTCAACTTTATCGGACTCGCTACTCTGGAGGACACCACCCCTCCGTTCGTTCTCCTAGATCCATACGACCCCGCCATCCCGGGGCCCCCAACTGTCGACGCGGCCCACAAATCACCGGCCGGAAAAATGGTACCCATGCCGCGCCTAGTCGGGTGGAGGGGAGCAACCATCCTTCACCTTAGCCTGACCATGACCGGTCACCCTCCTAACCCACCCTCAAGCAGCTGCTCCCCCTTATAGACCAATATTTGATTTTTCTGCTCTGCCCACAGTAGACATTGAAAAGTGAGAATCACGATATGAAATTGGGGTGCCCCAAATGACCGATCACCCTAATGCCATGACCGATCACCTTCCCATGGCCACGCCCAAGGTGCCCAGGGCTAGCCCAAGGTGCGCTACCGACATGCGCCCGGCTCGCCCACGGTCCCGATGTGAGCCGGGGCCCGGGTCTCGATTTACGCCCAAGCGCCCTTGAGTGCCCAAGCACCCGCGCCCTCGTCTTTGATCATTCGATATGCACGCTAGGAACGGTCCTATTAGATCCGTAGGACCCACCTCCCGATGCGGGCCGAGGCCCGGGTCCCGATTTACGCCCAAGCGTCCCAAGTGCCCAAGTGCCCGCACCCGCGCCTGCGTCTTTTGATCATTAGATATACACGCTTGGGACTCTTCTACTAGATCCGTAGGCGACCGTCGACGGGGCCCACTAATCCACGGCCCGAAAAGCAGTTCCGCTCCCGGGCCTACCTTAGCCTGACAATGATCGGTCACCCTAGGGTGACCGGTCACCATCCTAACCCACCCTCAAGCAGCTGCTCCCCCTTATAGAGCAATATTTGATTTTTCTGCTCTGCCCACAGTAGACATTGAAAAGTGAGAATCACGATATGAAATTGGGGTGCCCCAAATGACCGATCACCCTAATGCCATGACCGATCACCTTCCCATGGCCACGCCCAAGGTGCCCTGGAATAGCCCAAGGTGCGCGACCGACATGCCCCCGGCTCGCCCACGATCCCGATGCGGGCCGGGGCCCGGATCTCGATTTACGCCCATGCGCCCAAGCGCCCTTGAGTGCCCAAGAACCCGCGCCCTCGTCTTTGATCATTCGATATGCACGCTAGGGACGGTCCTTCTAGATCCGTAGGACCAACCTCCTGATGCGGGCCGGGGCCCGGGTCTCGATTTACGCCCAAGCGTCCCAACCGTCCCAAGTGCCCCAAGTGCCCAAGTGCCCGCACCCGCGCCTGCGTCTTTTGATCATTAGATATGCACGCTTGGGACTCTCCTACTAGATCCGTAGGCGACCGTCGACGAGGCCCACTAATCCACGGCCCGAAAAGCAGTTCCGCTCCCGGGCCTACCTTAGCCTGACCATGATCGGTCGCCCTAGGGTGACCGGTCACCATCCTAACCCACCCTCAAGCAGCTGCTCCCCCTTATAGAGCAATATTTGATTTTTCTGCTCTGCCCACAGTAGACATTGAAAAGTGAGAATCACGATATGAAATTGGGGTGCCCCAAATGACCGATCACCCTAATGCCATGACCGATCACCTTCCCATGGCCACGCCCAAGGTGCCTAGGGCTAGCCCAAGGTGCGCGACCGACATGCGCCCGGCTCGCCCACGGTCCCGATGTGGGCCGGGGCCCGGGTCTCGATTTACGCCCAAGCGCCCTTGAGTGCCCAAGCACCCGCGCCCTCGTCTTTGATCATTCTATATGCACGCTAGGGACGGTTCTATTAGATCCGTAGGACCCACCTCCCGATGCGGGCCGGGGCCCGGGTCCCGATTTACGCCCAAGCGTCCCAAGTGCCCAAGTGCCCGCACCCGCGCCTGCGTCTTTTGATCATTAGATACACACGCTTGGGACTCTCCTACTAGATCCGTAGGCGACCGTCGACGGGGCCCACTAATCCACGGCCCGAAAAGCAGTTCCGCTCCCGGGCCTACCTTAGCCTGACCATGATCGGTCACCATCCTAACCCAACCTCAAGCAGCTGCTCCCCCTTGTAGAGCAATATTTGATTTTTCTGCTCTGCCCACAGTAGACATTGACAAGTGAGAATCACGATATGAAATTGGGGTGCCCCAAATGACCGATCACCCTAATGCCATGACCGATCACCTTCCCATGGCCACGCCCAAGGTGCCCTGGACTAGCCCAAGGTGCTCGACTGACATGCCCCCGGCTCGCCCACGGTCCCGATGCGGGCCGGGGCCCGGATCTCGATTTACGCCCATGCGCCCAAGCGCCCTTGAGTGCCCAAGAACCCGCGCCCTCGTCTTTGATCATTCGATATGCACTCTAGGGACGGTCCTACTAGATCCGTAGGACCAACCTCCTGATGCGGGCCGGGGCCCGGGTCTCGATTTACGCCCAAGCGTCCCAAGCGTCCCAAGTGCGCCAAGTGCCCAAGTGCCCGCACCCGCGCCTGCGTCTTTTGATCATTAGATATGCACGCTTAGGACTCTCCTACTAGATCCGTAGGCGACCGTCGACGTGGCCCACTAATCCACGGCCCGAAAAGCAGTTCCGCTCCCGGGCCTACCTTAGCCTGACCATGATCGGTCGCCCTAGGGTGACCGGTCACCATCCTAACCCACCCTCAAGCAGCTGCTCCCCCTTATAGAGCAATATTTGATTTTTCTGCTCTGCCCACAGTAGACATTGAAAAGTGAGAATCACGATATGAAATTGGGGTGCCCCAAATGACCGATAACCCTAATGCCATGACCGATCACCTTCCCATGGCCACGCCCAAGGTGCCCAAAGCTAGCCCAAGGTGCGCGACCGACATGCGCCCGGCTCGCCCATGGTCCCGATGTGGGCCGGGGCCCAGGTCTCGATTTACGCCCAAGCGCCCTTGAGTGCCCAAGCACCCGCGCCCTCGTCTTTGATCATTCGATATGCACGCTAGGGACAGTCTTATTAGATCCGTAGGACCCACCTCCCGATGCGGGCCGGGGCCCGGGTCCCGATTTACGCCCAAGCGTCCCAAGTGCCCAAGTGCCCGCACCCGCGCCTGCGTCTTTTGATCATTAGATATACACGCTTGGGACTCTCCTACTAGATCCGTAGGTGACCTTCGACGGGGCCCACTAATCCACGGCCCGAAAAGCAGTTCCGCTCTCGGGCCTACCTTAGCCTGACCATGATCGGTCACCCTAGGGTTACCGGTCACCATCCTAACCCACCCTCAAGCAGCTGCTCCCCCTTATAGAGCAATATTTGATTTTTCTGCTCTGCCCACAGTAGACATTGAAAAGTGAGAATCACGATATGAAATTGGGGTGCCCCAAATGACCGATCACCCTAATGCCATGACCGATCACCTTCCCATGGCCACGCCCAAGGTGCCCTGGACTAGCCCAAGGTGCGCGACCGACATGCCCCCGGCTCGCCCACGGTCCCTATGCGGGCCGGGGCCCGGATCTCGATTTACGCCCATGCGCCCAAGCGCCCTTGAGTGCCCAAGAACCAACGCCCTCGTCTTTGATCCTTCGATATGCACGCTAGGGACGGTCCTACTAGATCCGTAGGACCAACCTCCTAATGCGGGCCGGGGCCCGGCTCTCGATTTACGCCCAAGCGTCCCAAGCGTCCCAAGTGCCCCAAGTGCCCAAGTGCCCGCACCCGCGCCTGCATCTTTTGATCATTAGATATGCACGCTTGGGACTCTCCTACTAGATCCGTAGGCGACCGTCGACGGGGCCCACTAATCCACGGCCCGAAAAGCAGTTCCGTTCCCGGGCCTACCTTAGCCTGACCATGATCGGTCGCCCTAGGGTGACCGGTCACCATCCTAACCCACCCTCAAGCAGCTGCTCCCCCTTATAGAGCAATATTTGATTTTTCTGCTCTGCCCACAGTAGACATTGAAAAGTGAGAATCACGATATGAAATTGGGGTGCCCCAAATGACCGATAACCCTAATGCCATGACCGATCACCTTCCCATGGCCACGCCCAAGGTGCCCAAAGCTAGCCCAAGGTGCGCGACCGACATGCGCCCGGCTCGCCCATGGTCCCGTTGTGGGCCGGGGCCCAGGTCTCGATTTACGCCCAAGCGCCCTTGAGTGCCCAAGCACCCGCGCCCTCGTCTTTGATCATTCGATATGCACGCTAGGGACAGTCTTATTAGATCCGTAGGACCCACCTCCCGATGCGGGCCGGGGCCCGGGTCCCGATTTACACCCAAGCGTCCCAAGTGCCCAAGTGCCCGCACCCGCGCCTGCGTCTTTTGATCATTAGATATACACGCTTGGGACTCTCCTACTAGATCCGTAGGTGACCTTCGACGGGGCCCACTAATCCACGGCCCGAAAAGCACTTCCGCTCCCGGGCCTACCTTAGCCTGACCATGATCGGTCACCCTAGGGTTACCGGTCACCATCCTAACCCACCCTCAAGCAGCTG
>OY288258.1:32278106-32328106 GCA_958450325.1 Agrostemma githago
TCGCTCATCAAAAATCCAAATGAACAAGAGTTCCACAAAGGCTAACAAATCCTAGAAACCAAACTATACAAACAACCATAAACACAATTATAAGCACAAAAGAAAAGAAAAAGAGATATTTACAATAAGATACTCTCACCAACTACACCTCCATAGCCATCAAGAGCTCGAAGGAGTAAGTCAAATGCTCTAGCAACATCTTCAATTAAGCTCTCATGGCCGAGCCTAGCCACTCCCAAAAGTTTCCAAGTCGGAGGGAAGAAGCGATCATCTTCATTATGCTCGGGGTTATTGTGATCTTCCGGGTCTTCGGAACCAATATAGCTACGACCATTATGACCCTCCGGTAGGTATAGTGGTCTAGAGTCGTGCTCGGTGTCATGATGTGGGAGATCACACCGTAGAGGTGTCGCTTCTTCTACGGGGTCGAGAGTGGAACTCTTTTCCACCGCCCGACAAGGATCCTCTTCACCAACCGTCTCACAAGACAAAGGGTTAGACATCGAGTGCGGTAGAGGAGGAGAAAGCATCAAGTTTTCTTCATTGGAGGCTTTAGGATCCTCCAATTTCCCATTCAAAGCAAGTTCCAAGGCATCTAATTCTTTTTCCCAAGTATTGCGCTCCTTTTCACTCACCTTGTCTATATGGCCTAGAGGGGTCATCTCTTCACTTGGGTTTGGATTGTCAACATCCGGTTCATCACGAAGAAAATCAAACTGATAAGTGTAGTTTGTAGTGCCTTTTTCACTATGTTTTGGTCCCATTTCCTTGTGGAATCGCTCCTTGGGAGCGATTCATGGGCTTCTTATGCTTCCTTTAGTTCGTTTCAGGTTCCCGAGACCGATTTGGAAGAGTTGGAGTGATTCCGACTCGATACATACACATTTTGGAGCCAACGAAATAAAGGAACGATGACTCGAGGCCTTGGAATCGACCCCGAGACCTTGGGACCCAATCCCGAGCCTCCGAGACCCGATCTCGAGTCCCGAGAATTGAGGAGAAACCCATGAGAGGCAAGGAAGGACCAAAAAGCTCTTAAGGGAGGCCTACAAGACCCATCCCGGTCGGGAAGGCCTCATCCCGTTCGCGATGGGGTGCACAAATGAGAGGGTTACTGACCTGGGCCCGTCCCGGTCGGGACCAACCCGTCCCGTTCGAGACCAGGCCGTCCCGGTCGGGATGACCCCGTCTCGGTCGGAACGGGGGTGCTGCAGCCCGTGTCCTCTAGTTTTCTTCTCCCTTGTTATTGTAACCCTATAAATACTCATCCTCTTGTAATCTTATGTTATGTTCTTCACCTCTCCTTAAACCCTAGACTAATTTAGGTTAGATTTGATTAGATTAGTGTAGATTAGTCGGTAAATAGTTGTTAATCTTAGATTAGTTCTTGTACTAAGGAATTCTTGAAGATCTTCACCAAGCTTGACAACCTTGGATGATTATTTTGGGGTTTTCTCTTTTATACAAGTTCTTATTCTTCCTTCCATCCACTAGTTTGGTATAATCCTTTTCCCTTTCTCTTAATCTTGTTTATGTTGTTCAAGTTTTAATCTTTGATTGTTGTTTTCTTCTTGTTCATTGTTATTACTAGTTTGTAGATGTTTCTTTTGTTTCTTTTGTTAATCCATCTTGTTCTTGTAAGTATTAGTTTGATTATGTTAGAGTAGTGTTCTTGCTAGGGTTAGTAGGGTGATTAGGGTGTTAAATGGATGATTAAGGGTTTGTTGGAGATGTTGGTGGAAAATTTGAGTTTCCTCTTGGTTTGGTGCACATCACATGTTTGTTGAAATGATTGATTGACTAAGTAGTTGCAAATACTTGTTTTTCTTGCCTTTCTCTTGTGGGTGATAGTTTGTTTGTGGGTTCGGTTCCCTCACTAAGTTGCGAGAGCCCGGTGAGGACGGCCCCTAGGTCGGTCTAAGTAGCGAGAGCCCGGATGCGACCTAGGCCACCATAGCGTGCTAGAACCCCGTTTGTCATGTGTGTCGCCGAGATGGGTTATAGCATGAACCTCTAGGTGGGTCTAAGTTGCGAGAGCCCGGACCAACCTAAATTACCCTACTACCTCCTTCGCTCTAGTTATCCCTTGACCATTCCGTTACGCCTTTGACCCCGACCTAATCCTAGCCCGTTTTCCTTGTTTGTTTCTCGGTTACCTTAGTCATAGTCTAGTTTTCTCCCCTTCTTATCATTGTTTAGTTTAGCTTAGCTCGTTGACTTAGTCTAGTATTTAGGTGACCTTAGTCTAGGCTATACATTACCGTCCCCGTGGATTCGACCCGACTTGCCCTATCTACCGTAGGAATAGCCGGTTATATTATTGACGGTTGGGATTCCACGACAAATCCCTCCCATCAATTTGGCGCCGTTGTCCGGGGACGGTGCATTGTTTAGACTTAGTTTGCTTATTTCTAGACTTAGTTACCCTTCTTTGTGTTCTCCCATCTTCTCTTGTGAATATTTTCTAGTTTTTCTTCTTTTCTTAGCTTTCTTTTCTCTGTGTCTCTAGTTGTGCTTGTTTATTGTCGTTACCTAGTGCCCATAAAGCACTAGGTGTTCTCACGTTTGTTCTAGTGTGTAGTGTATGCCTAGGAGGGGAGGCGACTTCTATCTCTTTAATCCAGAGCCGGAGAGACTCTTTTGAGCCTTTCGCCAACGGAAGATTAATCGGGTTAGGATCTCTCAACCGAGTGCAAGCAATACTCATCAAGGGCAAGCCCAAGGAGCCGACTTGAACAATCCACATCGAGAGACGGCCGAAGGGAATTTTGTAAATCCTTTTGGTGATTCTTCTTCTCCTAGTTCCCCCTCTTCATCTACATCAACACCGTCTACACCACCATCCTCTCCCTTATATCCAAGAATGCCTAAGTTTTCCTCTCACTCCACATTCACCGAGGATGTCTTGCCGGGATCGAGTGCATTACCGGATACTTATACCGGGAATTTTGTGACGAAGACTCATTTTATCCAACTTGTGGAGAGGAACCAATTTAGTGGGTTGCCCACCGAAGACCCGCACCAACACATGGAGACTTTCTCTGATTATTGTGACGCTATATCTCAAACCGGGGTTACTCAAGATCAAATTCGTTGGGTACTTTTCCCGTTCTCTCTTATTGGAAAAGCGAAGCAATGGATTAAGAGTCTCGATAGGGCAACCATGGGGATCGATACTTGGAAAAAGCTTGCCTTGGTGTTCTACCAAAAGTTTTACCCTCCGGAAAAGACGAATTTGCTTAGGGCCTCCATCACCGGGTTCCAACAAAGGGATGAAGAGAGCCTATATGAAGCTTGGGAGCAGTTTAAGTCTTTGGTAAGATCGTGCCCTCATCATGGACTCTCGCAATGGTTCTTGGTGCAACAATTTTGGAATGGTCTTTATGAGGACTCGAGAGCTATTCTTAACATGGGCTCCAATGGTAGGTTCACCGAGGTCGATGACGACCAAACTTGGGCGAGAATCGAAGAGATGGCGGTGCATAATTCGCAATACTCTAGGCCTAGGAAGGCACATCGAGGAGGCATGCATGAGGTCGATGCTATCACCAAATTAAGCATTGACCTTGGAGCTCATTTGAAAACACACATGGAGACTTTTGACAAGAAGCTCCGAAGCCACCTCAACCAAGTCCAAGGCACTAGTTCCTCACACCATCAACCAATTCAAGAAGTGAATGCTTTGGGGTTCGCACCTCCTACACCTTACTTTGGGATGTGTGACACTTGTGGAATCGTTGGTCATGACCCTATGAATTGTAGAGGGAGTATTGAGCAAGTGAACGCCTTTCAAGCGTTCAAGCAAGGTGCCTCCTACTCTAATCAATACCAAGCTTCCAACCAAGTCCCTCAACAACAAGCACTTCAACATCAACAACAACATCGTCCCTATGTTCCACCTCCCTTACGGGACAACAATGAAGGTTACCAAGGTTATGTGGGTAACCAAAGACCCTCCAACAACTTCAAGCAAAATAACCAAGGTACCTTCCACAACAACAAGCAAGGGTTCCAACAAGGGAACTTCAATCATGGTGGTTTCCAAGGAAACCAAAATTTCCAAGGAAACCGAAAGTATCAAAGCTACAACCATGGCAACAATCAAGGCCTTAACCAAGGAAATTCTCATGGGTTCCAAGGGAACCGTCAACAACAAGCTGCATAAGGTAATCAACAACAAAGCAAGCCTAGGAGCCGGTCTCCTACTCATGATTATGGCATTCCTCTCGCCATCACCGATACTCCACATAATCCATCATCCCCACCTCGGGATTTTGACATTCAAAAGACTTTGATTGAAATACAAAGGAGCAATCAAGATATGCAACAAAGTCAAATGGACATATCAAGAAACCATCATGAGCTCTTCACTTATATTCAAGGGGAAAACACGATGAGAGATACCCGTATGAAGATACTTGAGACTCAAGTATCTCAACTCGCGTCGGGGAGCTCCTCAAGGCAAAAGGGGAAACTACCTTCTCAAGGTGAAACACCGACATTTGAGCATGTAAATGCTATCACCACAAGGAGAGGTACCTCTTATGACCCCCCTCCATATCCTAATGAGCAAGAGCCAACGCAAGAACCGACAATGGAAATGGCATCTCCAAATCAAGAAGAGTCAAGCTTTGATAATCCAATTGAGGAGAAAGTCTTATGGGAGGTCGAGAAACCCCAAGAAGACAACCCTCCCCCTCTTCAAGAGAAAGACAAGGGAAAAAGGAAAGTGTCCTTTGAAGAGTCCACCCCTATTGAGCAAAACAAGTACCAAATCAAGTTGCCTTTCCCATCTAGGCAAATGAAGACTAAGGTGGACACTCAATACGACAAGTTCCTTAACATTGTGAAGAAGTTGGATGTTAGTGTCCCAATCATCGAGTTACTTACCCAAATCCCGGCATATGGAAAATTCATGCGGGAGATCCTAGCTAGGAAGCGGTCCATTGACACGGAAGAGACAATAGCGTTCACAAGGGTGGTGAGCGAGCTTATTCAAGGTTCCACGCTTCCGAAGTTGAAGGACCCGGGTAGTTTCTCTATCCCATGCACCATCAGCAATTACACGATCGAGAGAGCTATGTGTGATTTGGGGGCGAGTGTGAGCATTATTCCCTACACCATTTGTGAGCGATTGGGGATGACGGAGTTGAAATGTACGTCCATTACACTCCAAATGGCCGATAAATCTCTTAACCGACCATTGGGAATGCTTGAGGATGTGCCGGTACGAATAGGGAAATTCTTCATTCCGGTCGACTTCATTGTGCTTGATATGCCGGAGGATGTAAACACTCCCATTTTTCTTGGGCGCACATTTCTACACACCGCCGGTGCCATGATCGACGTGAAGAAGGGTAGGATCACATTTGAGTTAGGCGAGGAAAAGGTAGTGTTCGACCTCCAAGGTAACACTTCGCCTACTAGCGATGAGTCATGCAATATGATCCAAGCCACGGAAGACGTCGGTCTAGGGAAGAAATCGGAACAAAGCTTGAAGAAGTACTCCTATGTACTTGAGGATGATGACTCCGATTTGGAGGAGGATGAGTGCCCAAATCATGGACTTGATGACAAGTTGCAAAGCAAGGAAGAGGATGAGCCTCCTTTGGGGCCACATGAGGATCGTTGGACGTTTGGATATATCCCGAAGGATCGTAAGTACAAGTTCAAGCCATTGAACTTAGTAGATCGGGATACCCCGGGAACGTCTAGGCAAGGCCATGAAGAGTCTTGGGATGTGTTTTCATTTTGTGTCTTTGTGTCGTGTATTTGTTTTGTGTGCGGGTTTTGCCTCCCTTTTTCCTTATAGGTTGCTTAAATCGCCGATAGCTTTGGAGACCTTTCAAGACTTCCGGTAACATCTCTTCACCCCTTTTTCCTCTTTGTTCCTTGTGGAGTTTGGAGGATTTGTGTGTTGTGGTGTGCTCGGGTGGAGCTTTGTAAAGTTTGAGGTTGATTTGGAGACTTGTTTGGATGATAGGGGTGGTGTTTGTTTTGTCTATGTGTTTTATTTTACCTTGTTTTGTTTTTGTTGCCTTTGTTTCTTTTCCTTTTGTTTTCGTCATGTCTTCATTTTGTGTTGTGTTGTGTGTCTTGTTTGTAAATGGTTTTCGAAAACCCGGTTTAGAGGCTAGTGTGTGAGTGTGTACTTTCCCTTCCTAGTAGTGTAAATCGAGCCTTGGACTTTAATCTAGTAGAATGACCCTAAATCAATGAGTTCGTTGGCCTTTACCTTGAGTCCACCTAGCTTACTAGGGATTTACTACGGGATTTGCACTTTTGACCATTATGACAACCCACGGTGTGAAAAGGGCTTGGTTACCGAGTCTCGTTCCTTAGGTGACCGTGTTTAGGATCACTTGATTAGTCCAAGTTCTCCCCTTTTTGTGGGTTTGAAAGGGAATTCGCAACCCCGATGATAAGTGCCATTTGTAGTGCCTATTTTGTAGTGTTTTGATCCCTTTTTCCTTGTAGAATCGCTCCTTGGGAGCGATTTATGGGCTTCTTATGCTTCCTTTAGTTCGTTTCAGGTTCCCGAGACCGATTTGGAAGAGTTGGAGCGATTCCGACTCTAAACATACACATTTTGGAGCCAACGGAGTAGAGGAACCACTACAACAAAATCACCTTTTCGTGGCAATTATTTTGGTATTTCGTGGCGATTCTATTCGACGCGAAAGGTTTCCCTATCGATTGTGTATTCGTTGAGGTAGGCGGCGTTGCCGTAGCCTTTCGTGGCAAATAATCTATTCGCTGGGTTAGCTTTTTAAAATCGACACGAAAGTAGAAGAGCTTTAGTGGCGATTTTAGTGTTAATTATTATTGATACGGTAAATAATTTGATTTTCCCACTAATAAAAATTGTAACGATTGTATTTGACACGATAAGTACAATAAAATGTCATTTAATGATAATTATTGTAATTATATTCGACGCGATAAGTTTACAAAACGTCATCTATGACAACCGTAACAACTGCATTCGACACGATATGTAATATTATGGCAACCATATTGTAAATTGATATCGATTTCATTTAATACAAAATATCATTTTCTATCTCCCAAGTACAGTGAGTGGTCATTCTGATTTTCAACCGCTGGAAATTTCAAGTACAACTTGATAACAGAACAAACAATGAAGCAGGCATTTGCTCACACAAGGACCAAAACAACAGGAATAAAGGAAACACCATAGACGACTATTCCATAGAAGCGCAACCTGTGTTGTAAGTCTGCCAGCAAGAAACTCAGTACGCTGCGGCTTGTTCCCCTGATATGCAGTAAATATCAAGCAAAACGTATAACTCATCAATCATGGAACGCAGCTCGAATTTCAGCCAGAACATGCTCGATTGCGACCTATATCTGAACTGAAACAGTTTCCTTCGAGCTATCGCGAGTAGCCCTTATTCGTAAATAGGTAGTCTGCATCAAGTTTTGGGAGTTTGCATCTCATTCGAATTCATCTTGGACTAGACGATGTCCTAGAGCTCACAACACCTTCACATCTTCCTACACTCGAAACTGAACTTGCATTGTCCATTGGATTTAAAAGCAGTACAAATCTGAAACTCGCGGATTACTCTTTCTTCTAAACTGCTACCTTAAGTTCAGTAAAGTGCAACCCTGATACGGAGCCTTCAATCTCAATGCAGCCTGCTATAAGAACTAAACCAAGGTCTGGATTCGATGAATTACGTAGAGCAACCTGATTTGATGTCCACGCATATCCAGATCCTTACTTTTTAGAGCCCGATTCTCTTGAGTGAAGCCGTCTATGAAGAATAATGCAACCTGTATCGACGGAACCTGATTCCAGACAACATGAACTAAACCAACTCTGCAATAGCTGCAGCTTTACTCCGGATAATGCAGCTTGATTCGATGAAGGAGCAAATCGATTTATCACTTAACAACAGCCTGTATTACAATAATACAACATTAGCCAACCCTTGGAATGAACACGCAGCAGGTCTGAAATTCTAGCATTGCATTCATGAAGTTTAAGAAAGGCGAATAGTTATTATGGGTTATCTCATGAGCTTTGATTACAAAATAAGGGTGGCATTTACAAAACTTAAGAAATCGCATGAAGTAACCATCACTAGTTGAATAGCCATAGTCTTTGAAACCTATCTCCCCATCCAATTTCTTTTAGTTAAGCCGCGAGGAATCGCAGACAACACTATCACATTACAAGTTACTCTCTCCATATCATATTGTTCCTCAATCCTCCCCTTTCAATAAAATACACCTCACATATATTAAAGAAAGGAGAGGAACAATATGATATGGAGGGAGTATCATTAAAAGCATAAGCAAAGGTAAAGACTAATCATAAACCTTATAAAAAACATGCAAAACAAGTACTGTAACAATTAACCAAACAAAATATGAGAGTAACAAGTAACTAGGAGAGTAGCATGCATATAATAGATTGCATATGTCTGAATATATGAACCATATAAATGAAACCTGCATAGAATTTATTTCATAATATTAATGCTTATGTACTCAGATACCTCAGTAATACTGGCGAGCATAAAATTAGGTAAATTTATGCTGCAAAGTGGCTTCCAAAATCAATATCTGCACATTTTCAGTAATTAGGCAACCTCACTAATTGATTAATACAGCTAGAATACCTCAGTACTGTGCAATTATATACAGAGTAGATCCTTGTCACGGAACAAAATCTCATAATAACTGAAAAATAACTCATCCAGAATTATGTTCTTGAGGACCTGAAAGTAGAGAGAAGTCCAATTTATAACTTTCCATCTTAAATGCATGATAACAGTTCAATTATTACGGATTATTTGAGACAGCAAGTAGTACATCTATTGTTATTCAAGATATAAATGTGGAGGTGTGCGTAACCCCAATTCAGTGAATTATCAAATTGGGGCTTTAAACACCACACTAAATCATTCTTAGGAGAGCCTTAGCATGAGTAACATTAACAATGAAAGAATGCCACATAACACATTATTATGGCTACCTCCTCCATTCATGAATTAAAACAGTAATTAAAATTAGTAACCCATGATACAAAATTACATCAAAACAGAAAGATTTGGATATACTATCAGCTAAATTAAGGAGTCTTCAATTCTTTTTGAAACATTCAGAACATTAGTTAATTTTATTATAGTCAAAGCTACTAAATACTAAGTACTAGTTGAATATAAATACAAAAATAATTGAATCTGAAGGATAAATAAATGGAAAGGAGGGGTATAATAAAGCTCATATTCTATGGATGTATAATGAGTCTATCATGCCATATGATGGCAAATTTCAGTTCGAGGAGTTTTTATAATTATCACATAATTTACCCCCTAAATACAGTAATTTAAAACCCAAGAGTTTTGGCAAACTAAACAAACTTATTTGAAATCTGATCTCATTTCCAAGCAACTGTAAGAAAAAATAACTACTGGCCTAGACGATAACTTACATTAATATAAACATGGTTGAAAACTCATATTCTAGCAATCAAATACTCGTATGTACCAATTGCCTTCAAGCTCACATAACAGAAACCAAAAATATAGAAAAACACTCCACAAAAAAATAGTTGTGCAACAAACACAATGAAGTAAACTCACAAAATCGATAATAAAATCAAAACTGGTAAGCAAATAAACTGAAATTGGGTATTACTATGCAGTAAATCTTAATTTGATTGCAATACCACACATTCAAAGAGATAAACACACTAAGCGGCCGTAATAAAGGGTACCTTGACGAGGGAATTCATAAGCTGCGTGATTTATAAGTAATACTGTCGTCAACTATGATGATAACCAGGTATTTAGCAGGGATTTCTAAAAGTATTTCTTAGGGAGAAGATGAAAAACCCTAGCGCCGTGATTCTAATTCTAGGTTTAGCGAGATTTTATTTCTAATTCTATGTTGAGCGCTTGGAGAAAGTTTAAGATATACACTTAGGCGGTTCAATGAATCTTTTTGTGAGAATTAGGATATTCTAACCCATCGTTTAATGCGGTATATTAGTGTAGTTTTATGTTTGCTACGATAAGTGGTTAATTATATAAGTAATTGTGGATTAATTGTGTCAATTTTTTAATCGCCGTAAAATAATCGCCGCGAAAAGGATATTTTCTTGTAGTGAACGATGACTCGATGCCTTGGAATCGACCCCGATACCTCGGGACCCAATCCCGAGCCTCCGAGACCCGATCCCGAGTCCCGAGAATCGTCGGGGAGCCCATGAGAAGCAAGGAGGGACCAAAGAGCTCTTAAGGGAGGCCTACAAAGACCCATCCCGTCCAGGATGGCCTCATCCCGTTCGGGATGAAGGGAGCATGAAGTGCCGCTACTGTGAGCCCATCCCGATCGGGAAGGTGGCGTCCCGACCGGGACCGACCTCGTCCCGACCGGGACCACCCCGTCTCGGCCGGGACGGGCCTGCTGCTGCACGCCTTGCTTTCTTTTCTTCTCCTTTCATTCTTAAACCCTATATATACCCTTCATCTTGTAATCTTATGTTATGCCTTTCATTAGAGACTAAACCCTAGATAGATTAGCATAGATTAGTGTAGATTAGTCTTTAGATTATCGTTAATCTTAGATTAATGCTTGTAATTTGGGAATTCTTCAAGATCTTCACCAAGCTTGACAAACTTGGATGTTTGTTTTGGGTTCTTCCATTTATGCAAGTTTCTTTCTTCTTTTCATCTTCTAGTTTGGTATAATCTCTTCTCCTTTCTCTTGTTTCTTATTTTATCATTCAAGTTTGTATCTTTGTTGATGTTATTGATTGTAGTTCATAGTTCTTGTTAGTTTCTTCATGTTTGTTTTGATTGCTTTGTTGATTCATCTTATTAGTGTTAGTTTTAGTATAGATATGTTAGAGTAGTATTTTTGTTAGGGTTAGTAAGGTGATTAGGGTGTTAATTGGGTGATTAAGGGATTGTTGGAGATGTTGGTGGAAGATTTGGGTTTCCTCTTGGTTAGATACATGGTACATGTTTGTTGAAATGCTTGAATGACTAAGTAGTTGTGAATGCTTGTTTTTCTTGCCTTTCTCTTGTGGGTGATAGTTGTTTATGGGTTCGGTCCCCTCATTAAGTTGCGAGAGCCCGGTGAGGACGATCCCTAGGTCGGTCTAAGTTGCGAGAGCCCGGATTCGACCTAGGCCTATAGCGTGCTAGTAACCCCGATTGTGTTGTGTATCGCCGAGTTGGGTTTTAGGTGGAACCTCTAGGCGAGTCTAAGTTGCGAGAGCCCGGGCATTACCTAGATTACCCTACTACCTCCTTCACCTCTAGCTCTTCCTCGACCATTCCGTTACCCCTTTGACCCCGACCTAATCCAAGTCCGTTTCCTTTGATAGTTCTCTTGCTTTAGACCTAGCTTAGCCTTAGTCTCCCCCTCCTTAGAATAGCTTGTCTCGAACTTAGTCCTTGACCGTAGCATACCTTAGTTTTTTTTCGAAAAAATCTTGAAAAAATCCTAAAAATTTGAAAAATTTTCACAAAAATCAAAAAGATTGTTCTTTTGTGTGTTTTCATTTTGTGTCATTGTCTCGTATATTTGTTTTGTTGTGTGTGTTTGCCCCCCTTTTCCTTATAGGTTGCTTAAACCACCGATGGCTTTGGAAAGCTTTCAAGATGTCCTGTAACATCTTATATCCCTTTTTCCTTCTTTGTCTCTTGCGGAATTTGGAGGAGATTGTGATGTGGTGTGCTCGGGAGGAGCTTTGTAAAGTTTGATGTTGGTTGGTTGCTCATTTGGAAGCTAGGGGTGGTGTTTGTGTTATGTATGTGTTCGTTTTGTGTTGTTCTTGTTTTGTTGCTTTTGTTTCTTTTTCTTTCGTTTTCGTTGAGTCTTTGTTTTGCGTTTTGTTGTGTGTCTTGTGTGTAAATGGTTTTCGAAAACCCGGTTTAGAGGCTAGTGTGCGAGTGTGTACTTTCCCTTCCTAGTAGTGTAAATCGAGTCTTGGACTTTAATCTAGTAGAATGACCCTTAAATCAATGATTTCGTTGGTCCTTTACCTTGAGTCCACCTAGCTTACTAGGGATTTACTACGGGATTTGCATTTTGACCATTATGACCACCCACGGTGTGAAAAGGCCTTGGTTACCGAGTCTCGTCCCTTAGGTGACCGTGTTTAGGATCGTTTGATTAGTCCAAGTTCTCCCCTTTTTGTGAGTATGAAGGGAAGACGTCGTCCCGACATACCCATTACCCTACCTCCTACACATATTCACACAATAAAATGCAATTTGTTGAGTTCTCTCTTTCTCATCACCCAAAGAAATGCCAAAAAAGACAAATCGTGCCAAAAAGGGCAAAGAAAAGAAAAGAAAGAAAAATAAAAGAAAGAAAAGAAATGAAGAAAAAGAAAAGGCACAAAAGCCAAAAAGAAAATAGAAAAGAAGAAAAAGAGTGGCATGGCAAAACAAAGCGAAAATGCAAAAGAAAAGAGAAAATGCGAAAAGAAAACCCGACTCACAAAAATAACCCCTACCTCTCAAAATAAGCCTTTTTCCCGACTTTTGCCGTGAAGAGCCTACCAAAGGACCGAGTCCCAAGGAAGGATGATAGCGGCAAAGGTCAGTCTTCCCTCATTTTGCATTATTTCCACCTTTTTACTTGGACTAGTTAGGCGGTTTTGGACATGGGATGACACTCTTGGCTCACGCTAAAGGGGGCGGGGCCTCACTTACCTACAGTGTCGACTAACACCGTGGTTTTTCACTTTTCCACTCCGCCGATCGTCCCGTAGTACGTTTTTAGAAAGTTAGGAGGACCTAGGTAAGTTACCAACGTTTTTGTTGCTTTATCGTCATACTATTAGGGTTTAGTCCACCTTGGTTTGTATTGCTAGCTTGGGAACGTTGTCACTTACCTCAAGTCCTAGACCGGTGCTTCTTTCACCGCTTTTAGAGGGAAGCGGTATTTGTTTTTCTTTTGGGTGTAACCGATTATGTGTTTGTTTGTGTGTTTGTTTGTTTATGTGTTTTGTGTCCGGTTGCATCCACAGCTTTGTCGCAAGACCCAACTTGCCTTGCGGAGTGCACTTGTCCTCTGAGTGCACTCGCGTGAGTTGACGGGGCATAGGGTGCGCTAATACCCACTCGGATAGTTTAGTAGTAGTTTGTGCTTACTCGAGGGCGAGTAAGGGTTAAGTGTGGGGGAATTGATAAGTGCCATTTGTAGTGCCTATTTTGTAGTGTTTTGGTCCCTTTTTCCTTGTAGAATCGCTCCTTGGGAGCGATTTATGGGCTTCTTATGATTCCTTTAGTTCGTTTCAGGTTCCCGAGACCGATTTAGAAGAGTTGGAGCGATTCCGACTCTAAACATACACATTTTGGAGCCAACGGAGTAGAGGAACGATGACTCGATGCCTTGGAATCGACCCCGAGACCTCGGGACCCAATCCCGAGCCTCCGAGACCCGATCCCGAGTCCCGAGAATCGTCGGGGAGCCCATGAGAAGCAAGGAGGGACCAAAGAGCTCTTAAGGGAGGCCTACAAAGACCCATCCCGTCCGGGATGGCCTCATCCCGTCCGGGATGGCCTCATCCCGTCCGGGATGGCCTCATCCCGTTCGGGATGAAGGGAGCATGAAGTGCGGCTACTGTGAGCCCATCCCGATCGGGAAGGTGGCGTCCCGACCGGGACCGACCTCGTCCCGACCGGGACCACCCCGTCTCGGCCGGGACGGGCCTTCTGCTGCACGCCTTGCTTTCTTTTCTTCTCCTTTCATTCTTAAACCCTATATATACCCTTCCTCTTGTAATCTTATGTTATGCCTTTCATTAGAGACTAAACCCTAGATAGATTAGCGTAGATTAGTGTAGATTAGTCTTTAGATTATCGGTAATCTTAGATTAATGCTTGTAATTTGGGAATTCTTCAAGATCTTCACCAAGCTTGACAAACTTGGATGTTTGTTTTGGGTTCTTCCATTTATGCAAGTTTCTTTCTTCTTTTCAACTTCTAGTTTGGTATAATCTCTTCTCCTTTCTCTTGTTTCTTATTTTATCATTCAAGTTTGTATCTTTGTTGATGTTATTGATTGTAGTTCATAGTTCTTGTTAGTTTCTTCATGTTTGTTTTGATTGCTTGGTTGATTCATCTTATTAGTGTTAGTTTTAGTGTAGATATGTTAGAGTAGTATTCTTTCTAGGGTTAGTAAGGTGATTAGGGTGTTAATTGGATGATTAAGGGATTGTTGGAGATGTTGGTGGAAGATTTGGGTTTCCTCTTGGTTAGATGCATGGTACATGTTTGTTGAAATGCTTGAATGACTAAGTAGTTGTGAATGCTTGTTTTTCTTGCCTTTCTCTTGTGGGTGATAGTTGTTTGTGGGTTCGGTCCCCTCATTAAGTTGCGAGAGCTCGGTGAGGACGACCCCTAGGTCGGTCTTAGTTGCGAGAGCCCGGATTCGACCTAGGCCTATAACGTGCTAGTAACCCCGATTGTGTTGTGTATCGCCGAGTTGGGTTTTAGGTGGAACCTCTAGGTGAGTCTAAGTTGCGAGAGCCCGGGCATTACCTAGATTACCCTACTACCTCCTTCACCTCTAGCTCTTCCTCGACCATTCCGTTACCCCTTTGACCCCGACCTAATCCAAGTCCGTTTCCTTTGATAGTTCTCTTGCTTTAGACCTAGCTTAGCCTTAGTCTCCCCCTCCTTAGAATAGCTTGTCTCGAACTTAGTCCTTGACCGTAGCATACCTTAGTTTTTTTTCGAAAAAATCTTGAAAAAATCCTAAAAATTTGAAAAAATTTCACAAAAACCAAAAAGATTGTTCTTTTGTGTGTTTTCATTTTCTGTCATTGTCTCGTATATTTGTTTTGTTGTGTGTGTTTGCCCCCCTTTTCCTTATAGGTTGCTTAAACCACCGATGGCTTTGGAAAGCTTTCAAGATGTCCTGTAACATCTTATATCCCTTTTTCCTTCTTTGTCTCTTGCGGAATTTGGAGGAGATTGTGATGTGGTGTGCTCGGGAGGAGCTTTGTAAAGTTTGATGTTGGTTGGTTGCTCATTTGGAAGCTAGGGGTGGTGTTTGTGTTATGTATGTGTTCGTTTTGTGTTGTTCTTGTTTTGTTGCTTTTGTTTCTTTTTCTTTCGTTTTCGTTGAGTCTTTGTTTTGCGTTTTGTTGTGTGTCTTGTGTGTAAATGGTTTTCGAAAACCCGGTTTAGAGGCTAGTGTGCGAGTGTGTACTTTCCCTTCCTAGTAGTGTAAATCGAGTCTTGGACTTTAATCTAGTAGAATGACCCTTAAATCAATGATTTCGTTGGTCCTTTACCTTGAGTCCACCTAGCTTACTAGGGATTTACTACGGGATTTGCATTTTGACCATTATGACCACCCACGGTGTGAAAAGGCCTTGGTTACCGAGTCTCGTCCCTTAGGTGACCGTGTTTAGGATCGTTTGATTAGTCCAAGTTCTCCCCTTTTTGTGAGTATGAAGGGAAGACGTCGTCCCGACATACCCATTACCCTACCTCCTACACATATTCACACAATAAAATGCAATTTGTTGAGTTCTCTCTTTCTCATCACCCAAAGAAATGCCAAAAAAGACAAATCGTGCCAAAAAGGGCAAAGAAAAGAAAAGAAAGAAAAATAAAAGAAAGAAAAGAAATGAAGAAAAAGAAAAGGCACAAAAGCCAAAAAGAAAATAGAAAAGAAGAAAAAGAGTGGCATGGCAAAACAAAGCGAAAATGCAAAAGAAAAGAGAAAATGCCAAAAGAAAACCCGACTCACAAAAATAACCCCTACCTCTCAAAATAAGCCTTTTTCCCGACTTTTGCCGTGAAGAGCCTACCAAAGGACCGAGTCCCAAGGAAGGATGATAGCGGCAAAGGTCAGTCTTCCCTCATTTTGCATTATTTCCACCTTTTTACTTGGACTAGTTAGGCGGTTTTGGACATGGGATGACACTCTTGGCTCACGCTAAAGGGGGCGGGGCCTCACTTACCTACAGTGTCGACTAACACCGTGGTTTTTCACTTTTCCACTCCGCCGATCGTCCCGTAGTACGTTTTTAGAAAGTTAGGAGGACCTAGGTAAGTTACCAACGTTTTTGTTGCTTTATCGTCACACTATTAGGGTTTAGTCCACCTTGGTTTGTATTGCTAGCTTGGGAACGTTGTCACTTACCTCAAGTCCTAGACCGGTGCTTCTTTCACCGCTTTTAGAGGGAAGCGGTATTTGTTTTTCTTTTGGGTGTAACTGATTATGTGTTTGTTTGTGTGTTTGTTTGTTTATGTGTTTTGTGTCCGGTTGCATCCACAGCTTTGTCGCAAGACCCAACTTGCCTTGCGGAGTGCACTTGTCCTCTGAGTGCACTCGCGTGAGTTGACGGGGCATAGGGTGCGCTAATACCCACTCGGATAGTTTAGTAGTAGTTTGTGCTTACTCGAGGGCGAGTAAGGGTTAAGTGTGGGGGAATTGATAAGTGCCATTTGTAGTGCCTATTTTGTAGTGTTTTGGTCCCTTTTTCCTTGTAGAATCGCTCCTTGGGAGCGATTTATGGGCTTCTTATGATTCCTTTAGTTCGTTTCAGGTTCCCGAGACCGATTTGGAAGAGTTGGAGCGATTCCGACTCTAAACATACACATTTTGGAGCCAACGGAGTAGAGGAACGATGACTCGATGCCTTGGAATCGACCCCGAGACCTCGGGACCCAATCCCGAGCCTCCGAGACCCGATCCCGAGTCCCGAGAATCGTCGGGGAGCCCATGAGAAGCAAGGAGGGACCAAAGAGCTCTTAAGGGAGGCCTACAAAGACCCATCCCGTCCGGGATGGCCTCATCCCGTCCGGGATGGCCTCATCCCGTTCGGGATGAAGGGAGCATGAAGTGCGGCTACTGTGAGCCCATCCCGATCGGGAAGGTGGCGTCCCGACCGGGACCGACCTCGTCCCGACCGGGACCACCCCGTCTCGGCCGGGACGGGCCTTCTGCTGCACGCCTTGCTTTCTTTTCTTCTCCTTTCATTCTTAAACCCTATATATACCCTTCCTCTTGTAATCTTATGTTATGCCTTTCATTAGAGACTAAACCCTAGATAGATTAGCGTAGATTAGTGTAGATTAGTCTTTAGATTATCGGTAATCTTAGATTAATGCTTGTAATTTGGGAATTCTTCAAGATCTTCACCAAGCTTGACAAACTTGGATGTTTGTTTTGGGTTCTTCCATTTATGCAAGTTTCTTTCTTCTTTTCAACTTCTAGTTTGGTATAATCTCTTCTCCTTTCTCTTGTTTCTTATTTTATCATTCAAGTTTGTATCTTTGTTGATGTTATTGATTGTAGTTCATAGTTCTTGTTAGTTTCTTCATGTTTGTTTTGATTGCTTGGTTGATTCATCTTATTAGTGTTAGTTTTAGTGTAGATATGTTAGAGTAGTATTCTTTCTAGGGTTAGTAAGGTGATTAGGGTGTTAATTGGATGATTAAGGGATTGTTGGAGATGTTGGTGGAAGATTTGGGTTTCCTCTTGGTTAGATGCATGGTACATGTTTGTTGAAATGCTTGAATGACTAAGTAGTTGTGAATGCTTGTTTTTCTTGCCTTTCTCTTGTGGGTGATAGTTGTTTGTGGGTTCGGTCCCCTCATTAAGTTGCGAGAGCTCGGTGAGGACGACCCCTAGGTCGGTCTTAGTTGCGAGAGCCCGGATTCGACCTAGGCCTATAACGTGCTAGTAACCCCGATTGTGTTGTGTATCGCCGAGTTGGGTTTTAGGTGGAACCTCTAGGTGAGTCTAAGTTGCGAGAGCCCGGGCATTACCTAGATTACCCTACTACCTCCTTCACCTCTAGCTCTTCCTCGACCATTCTGTTACCCCTTTGACCCCGACCTAATCCTAGCCCGTTTCCTTTGATAGTTCTCTTGCTTTAGACCTAGCTTAGCCTTAGTCTCCCCCTCCTTAGAATAGCTTGTCTCGAGCTTAGTCCTTGACCGTAGCATACCTTAGTCCGACCTCCCGTCCCTGTGGATTCGACCCGACTTACCCTAGCTACCCACTAGGTATAGCCGGTTTTGTTTGACGGTTGGGATTCACGACAAATCCCACCCATCACCCGACTTACCCATTTACCTACCTACTACACATTCCATACAAATAAAATGCAATTTGCTGATTTCTCTCTTTCTCAATTGTCAAAGAAGTGCCAAAAAGCCAAATCTTGCCAAAGAGGGCAAAGGAAAGAAAAGAAAGAAAAATGAAAGAAAGAAAAGAAATGAAGAAAAAAAAAAAAAAAAGGCACAAAAGCCAAAAAGAAAATAGAAAAGAATAAAAAAAAAGAATGGCGTGGCAAAACAAATCAAAACGTCGAAAAGAAAGAAAATGCCAAAAGAAAACCCGTCTCACAAATAGAAATCCCCATAAAAATAAGCCTTTTTCCGACTTTTGCCGTGAAGAGCCTACCGAAGGACCGAGTCCCGAGGAAGGATGATAGCGGCATTAGTCGGTCTTCCCTCATTTTGCATGTTTTCCACCTTTTTACTTGGACTAGTTAGGCGGTTTTAGACACGGGACGACCCTCTTGGCTCACGCTAAAGGGGCGGGGTCTCACTTACCTACAGTGTCGACTAACACCGTGGTTCTTCACTTTTCCACTTCGCCGATCGTCCCGTAGTACGTTTTTAGAAAGTTAGAAGGACCTAGGTAAGTTACCAACGTTTTTATTGCTTTATCGTCATACTATTAGGGTTTAGTCCACCTCGGTTTGTATTGCTAGCTTGGGAACGTTGTCACTTGCCTCGAGTCCTAAACCAGTGCTTCTTTCACCGCTTGTTTGAGGGAAGCTGGTACTTGTTTTCTTTTGGGTGCAACCGATTATGTGTTTGTTTGTGTGTTTGTTTGTTTGTGTGTTTTGTGTCCGGTTGCATCCACGGTTTTGTCGCAAGACCCGACTTGCCTTGCGGAGTGCACTTTTCCTCTAAGTGCACTCGCGTGAGTTGAAGGGGCGTAGGGTTCGCTAATACCCACTCGGATAGTTTAGTACTTAGTTTGTGCTTACTCGAGGGCGAGTAAGGGTTAAGTGTGGGGGAGTTGATAAGTGTAGTTTGTAGTGCCTTTTTCACTATGTTTTGGTCCCATTTCCTTGTGGAATCGCTCCTTGGGAGCGATTCATGGGCTTCTTATGCTTCCTTTAGTTCGTTTCAGGTTCCCGAGATCGATTTGGAAGAGTTGGAGTGATTCCGACTCGATACATACACATTTTGGAGCCAACGAGATAAAGGAACGATGACTCGAGGCCTTGGAATCAATCCCGAGACCTTGGGACCCAATCCCGAGCCTCCGAGACCCGATCCCGAGTCCCGAGAATTGAGGAGAAACCCATGAGAGGCAAGGAAGGACCAAAAAGCTCTCAAGGGAGGCCTACAAGACCCATCCCGGTCGGGAAGGCCTCATCCCGTTCGGGATGGGGTGCGCAAATGAGAGGGTTACTGACCTGGGCCCGTCCCGGTCGGGACCAACCCGTCCCGGTCGGGACCAGGCCGTCCCGGTCGGGATGACCCCGTCTCGGTCGGGACGGGGGTGCTGCAGCCCGTGTCCTCTTGTTTTCTTCTCCCTTGTTATTGTAACCGTATAAATACTCATCCTCTTATAATCTTATGTTGTGTTCTTCACCTCTCCTTAAACCCTAGACTACTTTAGATTAGATTAGATTAGATTAGTGTAGATTATTCGGTAATTAGTTGTTAATCTTAGATTAGCTCTTGTATTAAGGAATTCTTGAAGATCTTCACCAAGCTTGACAACCTTGGATGATTATTTTGGGGTTTTCTCTTGTATACAAGTTCTTATTCTTCCTTCCATCCTCTAGTTTGGTATAATCCTTTTCCCTTTCTCTTAATCTTGTTTATGTTTTTCAAGTTTTAATCTTTGATTGTTGTTTTGTTCTTGTTCATTGTTATTACTAGTTTGTAGATGTTTGTTTTGTTTCTTTTGTTAATCCATCTTGTTCTTGTTAGTATTAGTTTGATTATGTTAGAGTAGTGTTCTTGCTAGGGTTAGTAGGGTGATTAGGGTGTTAATTGGATGATTAAGGGTTTGTTGGAGATGTTGGTGGAAGATTTGGGTTTCCTCTTGGTTTGGTGCACATCACATGTTTGTTGAAATGCTTGATTGACTAAGTAGTTGCAAATACTTGTTTTTCTTGCCTTTTTCTTGTGGGTGATAGTTTGTTTGTGGGTTCGGTTCCCTCACTAAGTTGCGAGAGCCCGGTGAGGACGGCCCCTAGTTCGGTCTAAATAGCGAGAGCCCGGATGCGACCTAGGCCACCATAGCGCGCTAGAACCCCGTTTGTCATGTGTGTCGCCGAGATGGGTTATAGGATGAACCTCTAGGTGGGTCTAAGTTGCGAGAGCCCGGACCAACCTAGATTACCCTACTACCTCCTTCGCTCTAGTTATCCCTTGACCATTCTGTTACCCCTTTGACCCCGACCTAATCCTAGCCCGTTTTCCTTGTTTGTTTCTCCGTTACCTTAGTCATAGTCTAGTTTTCTCCCCTTCTTATCATTGTTTAGTTTAGCTTAGCTCGTTGACTTAGTCTAGTATTTAGGTGACCTTAGTCTAGGCTATACATTACCATCCCCGTGGATTCGACCTGACTTGCCCTATCTACCGTAGGAATAGCCGGTTATATTATTGACGGTTGGGATTCCACGACAAATCCCTCCCATCACAAACAAATCCAACATTATCGCCAATACATTGGCTCCCCAAGAGTTATCTTGATAGTCGTGTTCAAATCCCTCCTCATTGTCGACCCTTGAAGCTTCAACTTCCTCTATTCTCTCCCTATCTTCACCACCCAAGCAACACTCAACAATGGTTTCTTGATCGACCCTCTCTTCTTCATTTGTAGCTTCAAGGTTGGGTTGACTTTCTTGTGGAGGCACCCGACCTTCTTGCCCAAATGAACCTTCCTCTATTTGGGCCTTGAACTCCTCCCTAACCCCTTGTATTTGAGTCAACATCAATTGTTGACCCTTTTGCAATAACATCATTATCTCATGTTGGCTCCCTTGTGTTTGGACCAACATTTGACAAGTCTCAAAGTTAGGGATATTTGGTTGTGGGTTATGTCAGGGTGTTTGGTAGTTGTTAGGATGTGGGAATGATCCTTGACAACTTTCTTGGTAACCATAAGAAGAGGGTTCATAAGATTGTTGATGAGGTTGATATGGTTGGTGAGATTACGGGACTTGGCCATTTGCCCCAAAGTTGCCCCGTGACGATTAATGGTAGCTTGGACGCGCCATGTCCATAACGTTGCTTTGTTACCTAGGATGAGCTAGAAGCACTTGAGCAAACGTTAGTATCCTAGTGCTTTTGCGGCACTAGGAAGGGAGAGTAACACACAAGAAGAAAAACGGAGATACACAAGGAGAAGAGAACACAAAAATCAAGAACAAAGTCCAAAACTAAGCAAACAAAAGTCTAAACTACGCCGTCCCCGATAACGGCGCCAATTTGATGGGTGAGATTTGTCGTGAATCCCAACCGTCAAATAAAACCAACTAACCTAACTAAGGTAGCTAGGGTAAGTCGGGTCGAATCCACAGGGACGGGAGGATGGACTAAGGTATGCTCGGGTCTAGGACTAGGTTCGAGACGACCTAATCTAAGGAGGGGGAGACTAGGACTAAGCTCGGTCTAAAGCAAGAAAACAATCAAAGGAAACGGGCTAGGATTAGGTCGGGGTCAAAGGGGTAATGGAATGGCAAGGGAGAACTAGAGTGAAGGAGGTAGTAGGGTAATCTAGGTAATGCCCGGGCTCTCGCAACTTAGACTCACCTAGAGGTTCCACCTAAAACCCACCTTGGCGACACAAACGACAAACGGGGTTACTAGCGTGATATCGGGGCCTAGGTCGCATCCGGGCTCTCGCAACTTAGAGCGACCTAGGGGTCGTCCTCACCGGGCTCTCGCAACTTAATGAGGGAACCAAACCCACAAACAAACTATCACCCACAAGAGAAAAGCAAGAAAAACAAGCATATGCACATACTAGACATTCAAGCATTTCATCAAACATGTACCATGCATCAAACCAAAGGGAAACCCAAATCTTCCACCAACATCCCCAACAAACCCTTAATCATCCAATTAACACCCTAATCACCTTACTAACCCTAGCAAGATACTACTCTACCATATCTATACTAAAACTAACACTAACAAGATGAATCAAAACAAGAACAAGAGGATGCATATGTAAAACCAACAAAGATGAAGAACAAAACAATAAACAAGAACTAAAGATTCAAACTTGAATAATAAAACAAAGATTAAGAGAAAGGAAAAGAGATTACACCATACTAGAAGATGAAAAGAAGAAAGAAACTTGCATAAATGGAAGAACCCAAAACAAACATCCAAGTTTGTCAAGCTTGAATGGAGATCTTGAAGAATTCCCAAATTACAAGCATTAATCTATGATTAACGATAATCTAAAGACTAATCTACACTAATCTATGCTAATCTATGCTAAAACTATCTAGGGTTTAAGAGGAAAATGTCTAACATAAGCTTAACATAACAAGGGGGGAGTATATATAGGGTTACAAGTGGAAGGGAGAAGAAAGGAAACAAAGCGCGGCAACAGCACGCCCGTCCCGGCCGAGACGAGGTAGTCCCGGTCGGGAAGGGGTCGGTCCCGGCCGGGAAGACCTGCTCCCGGTCGGGATGGGCAGTCAGAACGCACCATCTTCGTTTCCTCCTTCATCCCGGACGGGATGAGGCCATACCCGTCCGGGATGAGTCTTGTAGGCCTCCAATATGAACGTTTTGGTCCCTCCTTTGTTCTCATGGACTTCCCATCGATTCTCGGGACTCGGGATCGGGTCTCGGAGGCTCGGGATTGGGTCCCAAGGTCTCGGGGTCGATTCCAAGGCATCGAATCATCGTTCCTTTACTCCGTTGGCTCCAAAATGTGTATGTATCGAGTCGGAATTGCTCCAACTCTTCCAAATCGGTCTCGGGAACCTGAAACGAACTAAAGGAAACATAAGAAGCCCCTAAACCGCTCACAAGGAGCGATTCTACAATGAAAATGGGACCAAAACACTACAAAATAGGCACTACAAACCACACTTATCAACCACTCGAAGGCACAACTACGCACAAAATGAGACGGGGTAACGCCTCTCCTTAAGGGACTTCGGATTAGGGACATTTGGCCGGATTTCATTAAGAGATGTAGGAGAACCACTCGAAGGCAAAAAACTCGATCAGATACATCACATCGAAGGTGGGGAGGGGAAGCTCGAGACTCGTCGCCGTCTACCACCGTAGGAACCGAAAGATCGGTTTTCCGGACGTTACGTAGGACGTACCGCATACCCATTCGGGACAACGATCAAGACTCATCTCTTTCAACCCCCCCGTGTTCCGGCCGGCTAAAGATTTCGTCCCGTCTACCACCGTAGTAACCGGAAGACCGGCTTTACGGACGTTACGTAGACAAAGGACTCATCCCTTGCCAACCTGCCCGAGGTCCGAGAAGGGATTTCGTCGCCGTCTACCACCGTAGGAACCGAAAGATCGGTTTTCCGGACGTTACGTTGGACGTACCGCATACTCAATCGGGACAACGATCGAGACACAATCCCCTGGAACACACAACACGGTGAACACAAGACACCGGCCCATCGACAACGGGACACGCCTCTCTCTCGTCACCGACGTAAAGTGGACCCGTTCAGAGAGGTGTTGTCCCAAGGGAGATCAGTTCAAGAAAATGAAACGACTCCCGAGGTCCTCACTCAGCATAGCAGGCCAACGATACTGTTGCGACATCGAGGTCGATTTACACCCTACCCTGTTTTTCGAGAAGCTCAAGACTTTCGTCGCCGTCTACCACCGTAGGAACCGAAAGATCGGTTTTCCGGACGTTACGTAGGACGTACCGCATACCCAATCGGGACAACGATCAAGACTCAATCCCTTGTAACCCATCCAACGAGGCCACCGACGTACCAGCGCCACCTTGCTCAACTTTATCGGACTCGCTACTCTGGAGGACACCACCCCTCCGTTCGTTCTCCTAGATCCATACGACCCCGCCATCCCGGGGCCCTCAATTGTCGACGCGGCCCACAAATCACCCGCCGGAAAAATGCTACCCATGTCGCGCCTAGTCGGGTGGGGGGGAGCAACCATCCTTCACCTTAGCCTGAAAATGACCGGTCACCCTAGGGTGACCGGTCACCCTCCTAACCCACCCTCAAGCAGCTGCTCCTCCTTATAGAGCAATATTTGATTTTTCTGCTCTGCCCACAGTAGACATTGAAAAGTGAGAATCACGATATGAAATTGGGGTGCCCCAAATGACCGATCACCGTAATGCCATGACCGATCACCTTCCCATGGCCACGCCTGATAAGTGTAGTTTGTAGTGCCTTTTTCACTATGTTTTGGTCCCATTTCCTTGTGGAATCGCTCCTTGGGAGTGATTCATGGGCTTCTTATACTTCCTTTAGTTCGTTTCAGGTTCCCGAGACCGATTTGGAAGAGTTGGAACGATTCCGGCTCGATACATACACATTTTGGAGCCAACGAAGTGAAGGAACGATGACTCGATGCATTTGAATCGACCCCGAGACCTTGGGACTCAATCCCGAGCCTCCGAGACCCGATCCCGAGTCCCGAGAATCGACGAGAAACCCATGAGAGGCAAGGAAGGACCGAAAAGCTCTTAAGGGAGGCCTACAAGACCCATCCCGGTCGGGAAGGCCTCAACCCGTCCGGGATGAGGTGCACAAAAGGCTTACCTCCTGTGAGGAGCCCGTCCCGGCCGAGATCAGGCCGTCCCGGTCGGGACCACACCGTCCCGGGTGGGACCAAACCGTCCCGGGCGGGAAGCTTCAGAGGCAACACGCAACTCATTTATTCCTTCTCCTTCATTCTTGTACCCATATATATACTTCCCTCTTGTATTGTTAACACATCTTATTATAGTTTAGCATTCCTTAAGCCTCTCTACAACCCTAAAACCCTAGATTTACTTTCACTCATTAGTTTTAATCTTCCTTCAATCTTAGTTAATCTTGAGTTAATCTATTTTAATTAGTTCTTGTATTAAGAAGTTCTTGAAGAATTCTCCAAGCTTGACATCCTTGGGGTTGATTTTGGGTTCTTATTTATACAAGATTGCATCTTTTCATCTTTTTAGTGTTGGTATAATCATCTATACTCTTAATCTTGTTTGAATCTTTTCATATTGTTATTGTTATTGTTCTTGTTATTCATTATGGATGTTTGTTTTGTGGTATTGATTTCTCTTGTTATTGTTGGTTTTCTCTTCATCATGAGTGAGTAGTCTTATTTGTGGGGTTAGTAGGGGGATTAGGGGTAGATTATGGATGATTAGGGTTGATTAAGGGAAAAGGGTGAATCTTTGTTGTTAGTCACATTGTGGGCACTCCATGTGTTTGTTGATATGCTTGTGTGAGTTGTAGTGGCCATGCTTCCTATACTTGTGTTCATCTTCTCATTGTTTGCCTATTATGTGGAAATGTTGAGAATATTCGTAGTCACGAGAGTGCGGACTAGGGTCTAAGTTGCGAGAGCCCGGACCCACCTTGACATCGGTCTAAGCTGCGAGAGCCCGGACCGACCCTAGCAACTAGGAGACACCTATACCCTTGATCACCCAATTACCCATCTACTCTTATGAACCCGACCTACCCCACTTCCTTTCCATATTTGAGTTCACCCTCTTAGTTAGTCATCGTCTCATTAGTTTCATTGTTTAGTTTGTTTCTAGTTAATCATTAGTCTAGTTCTTACTTCTCCTCCATCATGCTTTGTCAATTATAGCTTTCTTTGTGTTTGTTTGGTAGCATAGTCTCGTTTGTAGGCCGACCTAGTCTAAGCCTTACATTACCGTCCCCGTGGATTCGACCCGACTTACCCTATCTACCGTAGGAGTAGCCGGTTATATATTATTGACGGTTGGGATTCCACGACAAATCCCTACCATCATTTTGGCGCCGTTGCCGGGGACGGTGCTAGTTTAGACTTTGTTTTCCTAGTTACTTGACTTTGTCTTTGTGTTTGTGTTTTTCTGTTTTCTTTTTATCCTTTTTGCTTCTTGTGTGTGTGAGGTTTATTTCTCTCTTGTCTAGTGCCTAAAAAGCACTAGGCTTCTCACGTTTGTTCTTAGTCTACTGTTTGTGCCTAGTGGTGGTGACTATCTTCTTCTTGCAACTTAGAGCCGCTTTAATGGACGGTTGCTAGAGTGAGAGGTTTCCAACCAAGTATGAGCCACGATTTTCGAGCAACCATGGGGTTTGATCTAAACTCCCCACACTCGGGAGCCGATATGAGCTACTCCTCTCCCTCTATGGATCAAGGGTATGACATGACGTCTCCCTACTACTATCAAGCTTCTTGGGGTAATCAAGACTCTAGTGGGTATGATCTTCAAGAATATGGAAACGGCTACCAACAAGTGAACGCTTACCAATCCTACGATCATGGTGGCTATTACTCAAGCTATGATTGTGAACCCACCATGTTCAATCAAGATTCACCTTATGGAAGCCAATATTCCCAAAACCCACCATATTACCCTCCACCCCAACCACAATATGAACCCCATAACCCACAATACTACCAATCACCTCAACCTCACTACCAACAATATGATGCCCCACCCCTTGGGCATCATCAAGATTTTCAAGGAACTTTACAAGATCCTAATGACCGCCAAATGCCAAACTTGGAGTTACATCAATCGATGCTTCAAATATAAAAGAACCAACAAGAAATGGCCATCCAATCGCAAAAGAATAATGAACTCTTGGCCGAACTCCTAAGGGAAAGGGAGAAATCTAAAGCTAGATTGAATGCCTTAACGGCTTAAACCCTAATGCTCTTAACTTGATCTTCACAACTTGATGAGGGATGTTCATTTGGGGAAGGGGAACAACCCAATGACGAGGCCGTTAATGAATTCCCTATGAGGAGCGAGACTTGCTTTGAAGAACCTCAATCGTCTACCCAAAAAGAGACGAATGAGGATATGGCTCTTGGTGAAGGCATCGTTGGTGAAGAATTGGGGGAGGATAGTGAGTTGGATGGGTTGGTGGAATTTGTGAGGATGTTGGGTGACATTGATAGCCTCGAGTTGCCCTTGTGCGATGATATGGAAAAACATCAAGAGCCCCTTGCTAGTACACCAAGCAATGGTTTGGAAGAGATTGAAACCGCCGGTAGAAGTTTTGATTCTCTCCTCCAAGATGATGTGGGGCCAAATGATGAAGATGGGGAACCACAACTTGAGGAAAGTGTGGGGGTGTGCAACGAGGAAGTGAGGCCAAAACCGCTTTTTGTGCCTCGTTTCTTGGAGATGAAGCTTGCTTGTGATTGGAGGCAATGCTTAGGGAGGAAGAGGTCGGTGAAGCTCGTAGGATGGATAGACCCCGGAGACAACTTTGATGATGACGTTGGGTCTTGGGATTCCTACTTCTTGCCTCCACCTTGGAGGCTGTGGAGGTTAGCTAGGCTCGAGCGCTTCTTGGGCCTTCATTATGATGTCGGTAGGGCGTTCGACTTGCTCCTCCATGCCCTTGAGGGCTACGGTTGAAGGAGAGTCCACCATCCTAGGTTTGACGGAGTTCCTAAAGAACCGTCATGTTGTATATTTCCCTCCTCTCTTCTTTAGAATTCTTGTGTTTGTATTTGTCTGATTTTTCTATTGATTTTGTTTTTTTTGTGAATTCTTGTAATATTGGATTGTTGATGAGCGATGTGAGGGAGGGAATTTGATGTTGTATTCGAGTTTATTGTAATAGGTGTGAAGTGGTGGTGATTCCTAGAGAGGAGTGGTTAGTGATATAGCTCGGTTCGTGAGTAGGGAAGTCGGTTTTGGGGTCACGGGAGTCATGAAGACCCTTCCCGACCGGGAAGGGTGTGTCGTCCCGATCGGGATGGGGCCGTCCCGATCGGGATGAGGGTGCCAAAAATCGTGTCTACTGGAGTGTCATCCCGACCGGGAAGGGTTTATCAACCCGACCGGGACCATCTATCCCCACCGGGATGGTCCTCTACTCCTTTTTGGTGCTTCTTCTTCGACATTCGAGCCCACCCAACCATTATATACCCCCACCCAACCTCCCTACCTCCTTGCTCATATCATACCACCCACATACTTCATTTTCATACCCTCACTTCATCTTCTATCTACTTTAGACCGGTATTCACATCAAATCCGACCCCCTATCATTACTACCCCAACCATGCGTTTTATCAAGTTTGACGCGGGATGACAATGAAGAAGACAAGCTTTGTGCCAATATTGATCTATGAGACGATGGAGCGAGTGAGTTACTAGCCGATTGGTTTTGGTAACTATCCTTACTTTTCCGTCTTTTATTGCTTGTTTTTCTCTTGTTTGCCCCCTTTCCCCTTGACTCATTGTATCTTGGTGGCCTTCGAGGCCTCGGTAGTTGTTGCTCCCGACTCTCGATGATGTGACTAGATCGAGAGTCATTTTCAAAAATCCAATTTTTACAAGATTTTCACTTTCTTTTTGAGGATTTAGTCGGATTTAGGTGGAATCCGGGCTAGGTGACTTGATTACACCTAGCCCTCCCCTCCCATTTCCTTTTATTTCCTTCCTTTTTATTTTTTCTCCCCCTTTCCATATCTTTTTCTCGTCTCGGCTCATGGTAACTTGACTACACCCCGGCCGGACACCTTCTACCCTTTTATTCACTTTATTCTTTGATTTTTAGATTTATTTTCGTAGTTTCTTTTCCTTTTCTTTTGTCTCTCCGCACACTACGATTGAGCATATGAGGACATTGCTCGATCTAAGTGTGGGGGAGCAATATTCTATCATAGCTAGTTTTATTTTCCTAATTTATCGAAACATCTTGAAAAAACCCTAAAAATTTGAAAAAAATTCACAAAATCAAAAAGATTTTCCCCTTTTGTGTTTCCCTTTTGTGTCTTTGTGTCTTGTATATTTGTGTTGTTGTGCGTGTTTGCCTCCCTTTTTTCCTTATAGGTTGCTTAAATCGCCGTTAGCTTTGGAAAGCTTTCATGACTTCCGGTAACATCTCTTCACCCCATTTTCCTCTTTGTTCCGCGTGGAGTATGGAGGAGTTGTGTGTTGTGGTGTGCTCGGGCGGAGCTTGTAAAGTTTGTGGTTGATTGGTGACTTTTTTGAAAATTTGGGGTGGTGTTTTTGTTATGTATGTGTTCATTTTGTTGCTCTTGTTTCTTTTTCTTTCGTTCTCGTTGAGTCTTCATTTTGTGTTGTGTTTGTTGAGTCTTGTGTGTAAATGGTCTTCGAAAATCCGGTTTAGAGGCTAGTGTGCGGGTGTCTACTTTCCCTTCCTAGTAATGTAAATCGAGTCTTGGACTTTTGTGTAGTAGAATGACCCTAAATTAATGAATTCGTTGGTCCTTTACCTTGAGTCCATCCACCTAGCTTACTAGGGATTTACTACGGGATTTGCATTTTGACCATTATGACCACCCACGGTGTGAAAAGGCCTTGGTTGCTGATAAGTGTCGTTTGTAGTGCCTATTTCATAGTGTTTTGGTCCCATTTTCCTTGTGGAATCGCTCCTTTGGAGCGGTTTATGGGCTTCTTATGCTTCCTATAGTTCGTTTCAGGTTCCCGAGACCGATTTGGAAGAGTTGGAGCGATTCCGACTCGATACATACACTTTTAGGAGCCAACGAAGCTAAGGAACGATCACTCGATGCCTTGGAGTCGACCCCGAGACCTTGGGACCCAATACCGAGCCTCCGAGACCCGATCCCGAGTCCCGAGAATCGATGGGAAGCCCATGAGAAGCAAGGAGGGACCAAAAAGTTCATATTTGAGGCCTACAAGACTCATCCCGGACGGGTATGGCCTCATCCCGTCCGGGATGAAGGAGCAATTGAAGGAGCTGCTGTCTGTGGCTCATCCCGACCGGGAGCAGTTCATCCCGATCGGGACCACCTCATCCCGATCGGGACCAACTCATCCCGACCGGGATAAGCCCAGTTCAGCCCCGCATTGTTTCCTTCCTTCTCCTTTCTACTTGTAACCCTATATATATACTTCCCTCTTGTATTAAGAGAGGATGGGATGTTATATACTTTATTAGACCTTAAACCCTAGACTACTTTAGGTTAGATTAGATTAGATTAGTATAGATTAGTTCTTAATTGGTTGTTAATCATAGTTTAATCTTGTATTATTGGATCTCTTGAAGAATCCATTCAAGCTTGACAACCTTGGTGGAATTATTTGGGTTTTCTTCTATACAAGTCTTCTCCTTTTCATCCCTTGTAGTTGGTATAATCTTTCCTTCCTGTTTTCCCTTAATCTTTCATGTTTAATCATTCAAGTTTTAGTCTTTGATTGTCGTTTATTGTTTTCACTAGTTTGTTTATGTTAGTTTTGTGTTCTTATGTTGATTCCTTTTGTTCTTGTTAGTATTAGTTTGATTATGTTAGAGTAGTGTCCTTGCTAGGGTTAGTAGGGTGATTAGGGTGTTAATTGGGTGATTAAGGGTTTGTTGGAGATGTTGGTGGAAGATTTGGGTTTCCTCTTGGTTTGATGCATATCACATGTTTGTTGAAATGCTTGAATGACTAATATGTGCATATGCTTGTTTTTCTTGCTTTTCTCTTGTGGGTGATAGTTGTTTGTGGGTTCGGTTCCCTCACTAAGTCGCGAGAGCCAGGTGAGGACGACCCCTAGGTCCGTCTACGTAGCGAGAGCCCGGATTCGACCTAGGCCTTTAGCGTGCTAGTAACCCCGTTTGTCATGTGTGTCGCCGAGACGGGTTTTAGGTGAAACCTCTAGGTGGGTCTAAGTTGCGAGAGCCCGGGCATTACCTAGATTACCCTACTACCTCCTTCACTCTGACTCTCCCACGACCATTCCATTACCCCTTTGACCCCGACCTAATCCTAGCCCGTTTTCCTTATTTGCTCTTGCTTTAGACCTAGCTTAGTCCTAGTCTCCCCCTCCTTAGATTAGCTCGTCTCGAACCTAGTCCTAGACCCGAGCATACCTTAGTCCATCCTCCCGTCCCTGTGGATTCGACCCGACTTACCCTAGGTACCTTAGTTAGGTTAGTTTCTTTTATTTGACGGTTGGGATTCACGACAAATCCCACCCATCAAATTGGCGCCGTTGCCGTGAATCCCAACCGTCAAATAAAACCAACTAACCTAACTAAGGTAGCTAGGGTAAGTCGGGTCGAATCCACAGGGACGGGAGGATGGACTAAGGTATGCTCGGGTCTAGGACTACGTTCGAGACGAGCTAATCTAAGGAGGGGGAGACTAGGACTAAGCTAGGTCTAAAGCAAGAGCAAATAAGGAAAACGGGCTAGGATTAGGTCGGGGTCAAAGAGGTAATGGAATGGTCGAGGGAGAGTCCAACTGAAGGAGGTAGTAGGGTAATCTAGGTAATGCCCGGGCTCTCGCAACTTAGACCCACCTAGAGGTTTCACCTAAAACCCGTCTCGGCGACACACATGACAAACGGGGTTACTAGCACGCTATAGGCCTAGGTCGAATCCGGGCTCTCGCTACGTAGACCGACCTAGGGGTCGTCCTCACCGGGCTCTCGCGACTTAGTGAGGGAACCGAACCCACAAACAACTATCACCCACAAGAGAAAAGCAAGAAAAAAAAGCATATGCACATATTAGTCATTCAAGCATTTCAACAAACATGTGATATGCATCAAACCAAGAGGAAACCCAAATTTTCCACCAACATCTCCAACAAACCCTTAATCACCCAATTAACACCCTAATCACCCTACTTACCCTAGCAAGCACACTACTCTAACATAATCAAACTAATACTAACAAGAACAAAAGGAATCAACATAAGAACACAAAACTAACATAAACAAACTAGTGAAAACAATAAACAACAATCAAAGACTAAAACTTGAATGATTAAACATGAAAGATTAAGGGAAAAGAGGAAGGAAAGATTATACCAACTACAAGGGATGAAAAGGAGAACACTTGTATAGAATAAAACCCAAATAATTCCACCAAGGTTGTCAAGCTTGAATGGATTCTTCAAGAGATCCAATAATACAAGATTAAACTAAGATTAACAACTAATTAAGAACTAATCTATACTAATCTAATCTAATCTAACCTAAAGTAGTCTAGGGTTTAAGGTCTAATGAAGTATATAACATCTCATCCTCTCTTAATACAAGAGGGAGGTATATATAGGGTTACAAGTGGAAAGGAGAAGGAAGGAAACAATGCGGGGCTGAACTGGGCTCATCCCGGTCGGGATGAGTTGGTGCAGATCGGGATGAGGTGGTCCCGATCGGGATGAACTGCTCCCGGTCGGGATGAGCCACAGACAGAAGCTCCTTCAATTGCTCCTTCATCCCGGACGGGATGAGGCCATACCCGTCCGGGATGAGTCTTGTAGGCCTCAAATATGAACTTTTTGGTCCCTCCTTGCTTCTCATGGGCTTCCCATCGATTCTCGGGACTTGGGATCGGGTCTCGAAGGCTCGGTATTGGGTCCCAAGGTCTCGGGGTCGACTCCAAGGCATCGAGTGATCGTTCCTTAGCTTCGTTGGCTCCTAAAAGTGTATGTATCGAGTCTGAATCGCTCCAACTCTTCCAAATCGGTCTCGGGAACCTAAAACGAACTAAAGGAAGCATAAGAAGCCCATAAACCGCTCCAAAGGAGCGATTCCACAAGGAAAATGGGACCAAAACACTACGAAATAGGCACTACAAACGACACTTATCAATTCCCCCACACTTAACCCTTACTCGCCCTCGAGTAAGCACATACTACTACTAAACTATCCGAGTGGGTATTAGCGCACCCTACGCCCCTTCAACTCACGCGAGTGCACTTAGAGGACAAGTGCACTCCGCAAGGCAAGTTGGGTCTTGCGACAAAACTGTGGATGCAACCGGACACAAAACACATAAGCAAACAAACACACAAGCAAACACATAGACGGTTGCACCCAAAACAAAAGAAATACCGCTTCCCTCTAAAAGCGGTGAATGAAACACCGGTATAGGACTCGAGGTAAGTAACAACGTTCCCAAGCTAGCAATACAAATCAAGGTGAACTAAACCCTAATAGTATGACGATAAAGCAACAAAAAAGTTGGTAACTTACCTAAGTCCTCCTAACTTTCTTCGAACGTACTACGGGACGATCGGCGGAGATGGAAAGTGATGAACCACGGTGTTAGTCGACACTGTAGGTAAGTGAAGACCCGCCCCCTTTAGCGTGAGCCAAGAGGGTCATCCCGTGTCTAAAACCGCCTAACTAGTCCAAGTAAAAAGGTGGAAAACATGCAAAATGAGGGAAGACCGACTAATGCCGCTATCATCCTTCCTAGGGACTCGATCCTTTGGTAGGCTCTTCACGGCAAAAGTCGGAAAAAGGCTTATTTTTGTGGGGATTTCTTTTTTTGTGATTCGGGTTTTCTTTTGGCATTTTCTCTTTTCTTTTGCATTTTTTCTTTGTTTTGCCATGCCATTCTTTTTCTTCTTTTCTATTTTCTTTTTGGCTTTTGTGCCTTTTCTTTTTCTTCATTCTTTTCTTTCTTTCATTTTCTTTCATTTTATTTTCTTAGCCCTTTTTGGCTTGATTCGGCTTTTTGGCATTCCTTAGTAATAACAAAGAGAGATCAACAAATTGCATTTTTATTGTGTGGATTTGTGTAGGGAGTAGGGAAATGGGTATGTCGGGACGACGTCTTCTCTTCATACTCACAAAAAGGGGAGAACTTGGACTAATCAAACAATCCCAAACATGGTCACCTAAGGGACGAGACTCGGTAACCATGGCCTTTTCACACCGTGGGTGGTCATAATGGTCAAAAGTGCAAATCCCGTAGTAAATCCCTAGTAAGCTAGGTGGACACAAGGTAAAAGACCAACGAACTCATTGATTTAGGGTCATTCTACTAGGCTAAGGTCCAAGACTCGATTTACACTACTAAAAAGGGAAAGTAAACACTCGCACACTAGCCTCTAAACCGGGTTTTCGCAAAATGTTTACACACAAGACACAACTACGCACACAAAACCAAGACTCAACGAAAACGGAAGAAAAAGAAACAAAAGAAACAAAAACAAAACATAACAAAACAAACACATACAAAACACACACCACCCCGAACTTCCAAATGAGCAACCAATCATCCACAAACTTTACAAAGCTCCACCCGAGCACACCACAACACATATCTCCTCCAAACTCCATAAGAAACAAAGAGGAAAAAGGGTTGAAAAGATGTTACCGGGATGTCTTTAGAGCTTTCCCAAGTCATTGGCGATTAAAGTAACCTATGAGGACAAAGGGAGGCAAAACACGCACACAAACAAATATACGACACAAAGACACAAAATGAAAACACACAAAAGAAAAATCTTTTTGATTTTTTTGAATTTTTTTCAAATTTTTAGGGTTTTTAAGATTTTTTCGGAAAAACTACGAAAATAAAACTAATTATACTAGAATATCGCTCCCCCACACTTAAATCGAGCCATGTCCTCATGCTCGATCGTAGGGTGCGGAGAGACAAAAGAAAAAGAAAAGAAACTACGAAAATAAAGCTACAAAACAAAGAATAGGGTGAAGAAAAGGTAGAAGGTGTCCGGCCGGGGTGTAATCAAGTCACCATGGGCCGAGACAAGAAAAGATATGGATGGGAGAAGAAAATAAAAAGAAGGAAATAAAAGGAAATGGGAGGGGAGGGCTAGGTGTAATCAAGTCACCTAGCCCGGATTCCGCCTAAATCCGACTAAATCCTCAAAAAAGAAAGTGAAAAACTTGTAAAATTTGGATTTTGAAAATGACTCTCGATGTAGTCAAATCATCGAGAGTCGGGAGCAACATATACCAAGGCCCCGAGGGCCACCATGACACAAAATAATGGAAAGAGGAACCTGCAAAGGGAGATAAGCTATAAAAAACGGAAAAGAAAGGATAGTTGCCATACCGAATGGTTGGCAACTCACTCGCTCCATCGTCTCGATGATCAATGAAAGCACATAGCTAGTCTTCATCATTGCTATTCCTCTTCAAACTCAATAAGTACGCATGGTTAAGGTAGTAATGGTGTGAGGGGGGGTGGGATTCGATGTGAAACTCGGTGTAAAGGGAAGAGAAATGAGGTGAGGGTATGTAAATGAAGTGTAATGGTCATATGACATGAGCAAGGATGGGTAGGGAGGTTAGGTGGGGGCCGGTATACAATGGTTGGGTGGGCTCAAATGTCAAAGAAGAGGCCAAAAGAGGAGAAAAGAGACCATCCCGGTCGGGATGGATGGTCCCGATCGGGATGACACACCCGTCCCGATCGGGAAGCTCCCTCCCCGGTTGGGACGGCACTCCAGCAAGCTCCAATTTTAGCACCTCCATCCCGATCGGGACGGCTCCTTCCCGTTCAGGATGGCATACCCTTCCCGGTCGGGAAACCTCATTCTCGGTCGGGAAGGGTCTTCATGACTCCCAAAACCTCAAAACCTTCACCGAAGCTTCAAAAACCGACTTCCAAACTCAAGATCCATGCTCTATCATTATCTACTCTCCTCTAGGAATCACCGTTCCTTCACACCTATCACAATGAACTCAAATACAACATCAAATTCCCTCCCTCACATCGCTCATCAAAAATCCAAATGAACAAGAGTTCCACAAAAGCTAACAAACCTAGAAACCAAACTATACAAACATAAACACAAATACAAGCACAAAAGAAAAGAAAAAGAGATATTTACACTAAATACTCTCACCAACAACGCCTCCATAGCCATCAAGAGCTCGAAGGAGTAAGTCAAATGCTCTAGCAACATCTTCAATTAAGCTCACATGGCCGAGCCTAGCCACTCCCAAAAGTTTCCAAGTCGGAGGGAAGAAGCGATCATCTTCATTATGCTCGGGGTTCTCGTGATCTTCCGGGTCTTCGGAACCATGATAGCGACGACTCTTATGACCATCCGGTAGGTATAGTGGTCTAGAGTCATGCTCGGCATTATGATGCGGGAGATCACACCCTAGGGGTGTCGCTTCTTCTACGGGGTCGAGAGTGGAACTCTTTTCCACCGCCCGACAAGGATCCTCTTCACCAACCGTCTCACAAGACAAAGGGCTAGACATCGAGTGCGGTAGAGGAGGAGAAGGCATCAAGTTTTCTTCATTGGAGGGTTTAGGATCCTCCAAAGTCCCATACAAACCAAGTTCCAAGGCATCTACTTCTTTTTCCCAAGTATTGCGCTCCTTTTCACTCACCTTGTCAAAATGGTCATGAGGGGTCATCTCTTCACTTGGGTTTGGATTGTCAACACCCGGTTCATCACGAAGAAAATCAAACAAATCCAACTTGATAGCCAATACATTGGCTCCCCAAGAGCTATCTTGATAATCATGTTCAACTCCCTCCTCATTGTCGACCCTTGAAGCTTCAACTTCCTCTACTCTTTCCCTATCCTCACCACCTAAGCAACACTCAACAATGGTATCTTGATCGACCCCCTCTTCTTCATTTATAGCTTCACAATCGGGTTGATTTTTTTGTGGAGGCAACCGACCTTCTTGCTCAAATGAACCTTCCTCAACATGTAGTGGAGTTCGAGCGGCCGACATCGTGATATTAGCCATGAGTGCATTGATACGAGCATCTTGCACCTCTATTTGGGCCTTGAACTCCTCCCTAACCCCTTGTATTTGAGTCAACAACAATTGTTGACCCTTTTGCAATAACATCATCATCTCATGTTGGCTCCCTTGTGTTTGGGCCAACATTTGACAAGTCTCAAGGATATTTGGTTGTGGGTTATGTGAGGGTGTTTGGTAGTTGTTAGGATGTTGGAACGATCCTTGACAACTTTCTTGATAACCATAAGAAGAGGGTTCATAAGATTGTTGATGAGGTTGATATGGTTGGTAAAGTTGTGGGTTTTGGTAATTCGCCCCAAAGTTGTCCCGTGATGATTGATGGTAGCTTGGACGCGCCATGTCCAAAACGTCGCTTAGGTACCTAGGATGAGCTAGAAGCACTTGAGCAAATGTTAGTATCCTAGTGCTTTTGAGGCACTAGGAAGAGAGAGTAACACGCAAGAAGAAGAACGGAGGTACACAAGGAGAAGAGAACACAAAAGTCAAGAACAAAGTCCACAACTAAGCAAACAAAAACCTAAACTACGCCGTCCCCGGCAACGGCGCCAATTTGATGGGTGGGATTTTTCGTGAATCCCAACCGTCAAATAAAACTAACTAACCTAACTAAGGTAGCTAGGGTAAGTCGGGTCGAATCCACAGGGACGGGAGGATGGACTAAGGTATGCTCGGGTCTAGGACTAGGTTCGAGACAGGCTAATCTAAGGAGGGGGAGACTAGGACTAAGCTAGGTCTAAAGCAAGAGCAAATAAGGAAAACGGGCTAGGATTAGGTCGGGGTCAAAGGGGTAATGGAATGGTCGAGGGAGAGTCAGAGTGAAGGAGGTAGTAGGGTAATCTAGGTAATGCCCGTGCTCTCGCAACTTAGACCCACCTAGAGGTTTCACCTAAAACCCGTCTCGGCGACACACATGACAAACGGGGTTACTAGCACGCTATAGGCCTAGGTCGAATCCGGGCTCTCGCTACGTAGACCGACCTAGGGGTCGTCCTCACCGGGCTCTCGCGACTTAGTGAGGGAACCGAACCCACAAACAACTATCACCCACAAGAGAAAAGCAAGAAAAACAAGCATATGCACATATTAGTCATTCAAGCATTTCAACAAACATGTGATATGCATCAAACCAAGAGGAAACCCAAATCTTCCACCAACATCTCCAACAAACCCTTAATCACCCAATTAACACCCTAATCACCCTACTTACCCTAGCAAGGACACTACTCTAACATAATCAAACTAATACTAACAAGAACAAAAGGAATCAACATAAGAACACAAAACTAACATAAACAAACTAGTGAAAACAATAAACAACAATCAAAGACTAAAACTTGAATGATTAAACATGAAAGATTAAGGGAAAAGAGGAAGGAAAGATTATACCAACTACAAGGGATGAAAAGGAGAACACTTGTATAGAAGAAAACCCAAATAATTCCACCAAGGTTGTCAAGATTGAATGGATTCTTCAAGAGATCCAATAATAAAAGATTAAACTAAGATTAACAACTAATTAAGAACTAATCTATACTAATCTAATCTAATCTAACCTAAAGTAGTCTAGGGTTTAAGGTCTAATGAAGTATATAACATCCCATCCTCTCTTAATACAAGAGGGAGGTATATATATAATGTTACAAGTGGAAAGGAGAAGGAAGGAAACAATGCGGGGCTGAACTGGGCTCATCCCGGTCGGGATGAGTTGGTCCCGATCGGGATGAACTGCTCCCGGTCGGGATGATCCACAGACAGCAGCTCCTTCAATTGCTCCTTCATCCCGGACGGGATGAGGCCATACCCGTCCGGGATAAGTCTTGTAGGCCTCAAATATGAACTTTTTGGTCCCTCCTTGCTTTTCATGGGCTTCCCATCGATTCTCGGGACTCGGGATCGGGTCTCGGAGGCTCGGTATTGGGTCCCAAGGTCTCGGGGTCGACTCCAAGGCATCGAGTGATCGTTCCTTAGCTTTGTTGGCTCCAAAAAGTGTATGTATCGAGTCGGAATCGCTCCAACTCTTCCAAATCGGTCTCGGGAACCTGAAACGAACTAAAGGAAGCATAAGAAGCCCATAAACCGCTCCAAAGGAGCGATTCCACAAGGAAAATGGGACCAAAACACTACGAAATAGGCACTACAAACGACAATTATCAGTTGCCGAGTCCCGTCCCTTAGGTGACCATGTCCGGAATTGTTTGATTAGTCCAATTTCTCCCCTTTTTTGTGGGTTTGAAGGGAAATCGCGACCCCCGACTCACCCATTACCCTACCTCCTACACATATCCACACAATAAATTGCAAATTGTTGAATTCACTCTTTCTTGTTACACAAAGAAATGCCAAAAATGCCAAATCATGCCAAAAGGGCAAAGAAAAGAAAAAGAAAGAAAAATGAAAGAAAGAAAAGAAATGAAGAAAAAGAAAAGGCACAAAAGCCAAAAAGAAAATGGAAAAGAAGAAAAGAAATGGCATGGCAAAGCAAAGAAAAAAAATGCAAAGAAAAGAAAAGAATGCCAAAAGAAAATCGTCTCACAAAAAGAAATCCCAACAAAAATAAGCCTTTTACCGACTATTACCATGAAGAGCCTACCAAAGGACCGAGTCCCTAGGAAGGATGATAGCGGTAGTGGTCGGTCTTCCCTCATTTTGCAATATTTCCACCTTTTTACTTGGACTAGTTAGGCGGTTTTAGACACGGGATGACCCTCTTGGCTCACGCTAAAGGGGGCGGGTCTTCACTTACCTACAGTGTCGACTAACACCGTGGTTCATCACTTTCCATCTCCGCCGATCGTCCCGTAGTACGTTCGAAGAAAGTTAGGAGGACTTAGGTAAGTTACCAACTTTTTTGTTGCTTTATCGTCATACTATTAGGGTTTAGTCCACCTTGGTTTGTATTGCTAGCTTGGGAACGTTGTCACTTACCTCGCGTCCTAAACCGGTGTTTCCTTCACCGCTTTTAGAGGGAAGCGGTATTTGTTTTCCTTTGGGTTCAACCTTGTGTTTGTTTGTTTGTGTGTTTGTTGTTTATGTGTTGTTGTGTCCGGTTGCATCCACAGTTTTGTCGCAAGACCCCACTTGCCTTGCGGAGTACACTTTTCCTCTAAGTGTACTCGCGTGAGTTGAAAGGGCGTAGGGTGCGCTAATACCCACTCGGCTAGTTTAGTAGATAGTATGTGCTTACTCGAGGGCGAGTAAAGGTTAAGTGTGGGGGAGTTGATAAGTGTAGTTTGTAGTGCCTATTTTGTAGTGTTTTGGTCCCATTTTCCTTGTGGAATCGCTCCTTGGGAGCGGTTTATGGGCTACTTATGCTTCCTGTAGTTCGTTTCAGGTTCCTGAGACCGCTCATGAAGAGTTGGAGCGAATCCGACTCGATACATACACTTTTTGGAGCCAACGAAGTGAAGGAACGATCACTCGATGCCTTGGAGTCGACCCCGAGACCTTGGGACCCTATCCCGAGCCTCTTAGACTTGATCCCGAGACCCGAGATTCGATGAGAAGCCCATGAGAAGCAAGGAGGGACCATAGAGAGCATATTGGAGGCCTACAGAGCCTTCCCGACCGAGACCAAGTGCCATCTCGGTCGGGAAGAGGTGCACGTTTAAGGAGGCTGCTGTGAAGAGCCGTCTCGGCCGAGACCAACCTTGTCTCGGTCGGGACCAGCCCTTCCCGGCCGAGATGGGGCCGTCTCGGTCGGGACGGGGGTGCTGCAGCCCGTGTCCTCTTGTTTTCTTCTCCCTTGTTATTGTAACCCTATAAATACTCATCCTCTTGTATTCTTATGTTATGTTAGACACTTCCCCTTAAACCCTAGACTATTTTAGGTTAGATTAGCTTAGATTAGTGTAGATTAGTCGGTAATTAGTAGGTAATCTTAGTTTAATCTTGTATTAAGAGATCTCTTGAAGAATCCATCCAATCTTGACAACATTGGTGGAGGAATTTGGGTTTTCTTTATATACAAGTGTTCATCTTTTCATTCTTCACTAGTATGGTATAATCTTCTCTTCCTTTTTACTCTTAATCCTTTATTATTCATCAAGTTCTCATCTTTAGTTCTTGTTTATTGTTTTCACTAGTTTGCTTACGTATGTTTTGATGTTTATGTTGATTCATCTTGTTTTTGTTAGTATTTCCTTTAGATATGTTTGAGTAGATTATTGCTAGGGTTAGTAAGGTGATTTGGGTGTTAATGAATGATTAAGGGATTGTTGGAGATGTTGGTGGAAGATTTGGGTTTCCTCTTGGTTTGATGCATATCACATGTTTGTTGAAATGCTTGAATGACTAGTAGATGCATATGCTTGTTTTTCTTGCCTTTCTCTTGTGGGTGATAGTTTGTTTGTTGGTTTGGTTCCCTCACTACGTAGCGAGAGCCCGGTGAGGACGACCCCTAGGTCAGTCTAAGTAGCGAGAGCCCGGATGCGACCTAGGCCACTAGAGCGCGCTAGTAACCCCGTTTGTCATGTTTGTCGCCGAGATGGGTTTTAGGCGCAACCTCTAGGTCGGTCTAAGTAGCGAGAGCCCGGACCTCACCTAGATTACCCTACTACTCCCTTCACTCTATTTCTCCCTCGACCATTCCATTACCCCTTTGACCCCGACCTAATCCTAGCCCGTTTTCCTAGTTTAGTTTTCTCCGTTACCTTAGTCTTAGTCTTAGTCTAGCATTCTCCCCCTCTTATCATCGTTTAGTTTAGTTTAGCTCGTTGACTTAGTCTCGTATTTAGGCAACCTTAGTCTAGGCTTTACATTACAGTCCCCGTGGATTCGACCCGACTTACCCTATCTACCGTAGGAGTAGCCGGTTATATTATTGACGGTTGAGATTCCACGACAAATCCCTGTGTTTGTTTGTTTGTTTGTTTGTTTATGTGCTTATTTGTTTTTGTGTCTTGTGTCTGGTTGCATCCACAGTTTTGTCGCAAGACCCCACTTGCCTTGCGGAGTGCACTTTTCCTCTAAGTGTACTCGCGTAAGTTGAAAGGGCGTAGGGTGCGCTAATACACACTCGGCTAGTTTAGTATTTAGTTTGTGCTTACTCGAGGGCGAGTAAGGGTTAAGTGTGGGGGAGTTGATAAGTGTAGTTTGTAGTGCCTTTTTCACTATGTTTTGGTCCCATTTCCTTGTGGAATCGCTCCTTGGGAGCGATTCATGGGCTTCTTATGCTTCCTTTAGTTCGTTTTAGGTTCCCGAGACCGATTTGGAAGAGTTGGAACGATTCCGGCTCGATACATACACATTTTGGAGCCAACGAAGTGAAGGAACGATGACTCGATGCCTTCGAATCGACCCCGAGACCTTGGGACTCAATCCCGAGCCTCCGAGACCCGATCCTGAGTCCCTAGAATCGACGAGAAACCCATGAGAGGCAAGGAAGGACCAAAAAGCTCTTAAGGGAGGCCTACAAGACCCATCCCGGTCGGGAAGGCCTCAACCCGTCCGGGATGAGGTGCACAAAAGGCGTACCTCCTGTGAGGAGCCCGTCCCGGCCGAGACCAGGCCGTCCCGGTCGGGACCACACCGTCCCGGGCGGGAAGCTTCAGAGACAGCACGCAACTCATTTATTCCTTCTCCTTCATTCTTGTACCCATATATATACTTCCCTCTTGTATTGTTAACACATCTTATGATAGTTTAGCATTCCTTAAGCCTCTCTACAACCCTAAAACCCTAGATTTACTTTCACACATTAGTTTTAATCTTCCTTCAATCTTAGTTAATCTTGAGTTAATCTATTGTAGTTAGTTCTTGTATTAAGAAGTTCTTGAAGAATTCTCCAAGCTTGACATCCTTGGGGTTGATTTTGGGTTCTTATTTATACAAGATTGCATCTTTTCATCTTTTTAGTGTTGGTATAATCATCTATACTCTTAATCTTGTTATTTAATCTTGTTTGAATCTTTTCATATTGTTATTGTTATTGTTATATTGTTATTCATTATGGATGTTTGTTTTGTGGTATTGATTTCTCTTGTTATTGTTGGTTTTCTCTTCATCATGAGTGAGTAGTCTTCTTTGTGGGGTTAGTAGGGGGATTAGGGGTAGATTATGGATGATTAGGGTTGATTAAGGGAAAAGGGTGAATCTTTGTTGTTAGTCACATTGTGGGCACTCCATGTGTTTGTTGATATGCTTGTGTGAGTTGTAGTGGCCATGCTTCCCATACTTGTGTTCATCTTCTCATTGTTTGCCTATTATGTGGAAATGTTGAGAATAGTCGTAGTCACGAGAGTGCAGACTAGGGTCTATGTTGCGAGCGCCCGGACCCACCTTGACATCGGTCTAAGTTGCGAGAGCCCGGACCGACCCTAGCAACTAGGAGACATGATGGTAGGGATTTGTCGCGGGATCCCAACTGTCAATAATATAACCGGCTATTCCTACGGTAGATAGTGCAAGTCGGGTCGAATCCACGGGGACGGTAATGTATAGCTTAGACTAGGTCGGCCCAAATACTAGACTAAGTCAACGGACTACGCTGAACAGAATGATAAGAGGGGGGAAAGCTAGACTAAGACTAAGGTGCCGGAGAAACAAACAAGGAAAACGGGCTAGGATTAGGTCGGGGTCAAAGGGGTAACGGAATGGTCAAGGGAGAACTAGAGCGAAGGAGGTAGTAGGGTAATCTAGGTTGGTCCGGGCTCTCGCAACTTAGACCCACCTAGAGGTTCATCCTATAACCCATCTCCGCGATACACATGACAAACGGGGTTCTAACGTGCTATAGTGGCCTAGGTCGCATCCGGGCTCTCGCTACTTAGACCGACCTAAGGGTCGTCCTCACCGGGCTCTCGCAACTTAATGAGGGAACCGAACCCACAAACAAACTATCATTCACAAGAGAAAGGCAAGAAAAACAAGCATTCGCAACTACTTAGTCAATCAACCATTTCAACAAACATGTGATGTGCACCAAACCAAGATGAAACCCAAATCTTCCACCAACAACTCCAACAATTCCTTAATCACCCAATTAACACCCTAATCACCTTACTAACCCTAGCAAGAACACTACTCTAACATATCTAATCTAGAATTAACACTAACAAGAGGAATCATCAAAGAAACAAAACAAACATCAACAAACTAATGATAACAATGAATAAAAACAAAACAATCAACTAAAGATTCAAACATCGATGAATAAAACAAGATTAAAGAGAAGGAAAAGGGGATTATACCATACTAGAGAGGAAGAAAGGAGGAAATCTTGCATTAATGAAGAAAAACCCAAAACAAACCACCAAGGTTGTCAATCTTGGTGGAGATCTTGAAGAATTCCCTTAATACAAGTACTAAACTAAGATTAACTACTAATTACCGACTAATCTACACTAATCTAATCTAATCTAAGCTAAAGTAGTCTAGGGTTTAAGGTCTAATGAAGTGCATAAGCTTTATATAACAAGGGAAGGGTATATATAGGGTTACAAGTGGAAGGGAGAAGAAAGAAAACAAGGCGGAGCTGCAGCAGGCCCGTCCCGGCCGAGATGGGGTGGTCCCGGTCGGGAAGGGGTGGTCCCGACCGAGACAAGGTTGGTCTCAGCCGAGACGGCTCTTCACAGCAACCTCCTTAAACGTGCACCTCTTCCCGACCGAGATGGCACTTGGTCTCGGTCAGGAAGGCTCTGTAGGCCTCCAATATGCTCTCTATGGTCCCTCCTTGCTTCTCATGGGCTTCTCACCGAATCTCGGGTCTCGGGATTGAGTCTAAGAGGCTCGGGATTGGGTCCCAAGGTCTCGGGGTCGACTCCAAGGCATCGAGTGATCGTTCCTTTACTCCGTTGGCTCCAAAATGTGTATGTATCGAGTCGAAATCGCTCCAACTCTTCCAAATCGGTCTCGGGAACCTGAAACGAACTAAAGGAAGCATAAGAAGCCCCTAAACCGCTCCCAAGGAGCGATTCTACAAGGAAAATGGGACCAAAACACTACAAATCACACTTATCAACTCCCCCACATTTAACCCTTACTCGCCCTCGAGTAAGCACATACTAACTACTAAACTAGCCGAGTGGGTATTAGCGCACCCTACGCCCTTTCAACTCACGCGAGTACACTTAGAGGACAAGTGTACTCCGCAAGGCAAGTCGGGTCTTGCGACAAAACTGTGGATGCAACCGGACACAAAACACACAAACAAACAAACACACAAACAAACACATAATCGGTTGCACCCAAAAGAAAACAAATACCGCTTCCCTCAAACAAGCGGTGAATGAAACACCGGTTTAGGACTCGAGGTAAGTGACAACGTTCCCAAGCTAGCAATACAAATCAAGCTGAACTAAACCCTAATAGTATGACGATCAAGCAATAAAAACGTTTCTAACTTACCTAGGTCCTCCTAACTTTCTAAAAACGTACTACGGGACGATCGGCGGAGTGGAAAGTGAAGAACCACGGTGTTAGTCGACACTGTACGTAAGTGAGACCCCGCCCCCTTCAGCGTGAGCCAAGAGGGTCGTCTCGTGTCCAAGACCGCCTAACTAGTCCAAGTAAAAAGGTGGAAAACATGCAAAATGAGGGAAGACCGACTAATGCCGCTATCATCCTTCCTCGAGACTCGGTCCTTTGGTAGGCTCTTCACGGCAAAAGTCGGAAAAAGGCTTATTTTTGTGGCGATTTCGTTTTGTGAGACGGGTTTTCTTTTGGCATTTTCTTTCTTTTGCACTTTTTGATTTGTTTGTTGCCATGCCATTTCTTTTTCTTCTTTTCTATTTTCTTTTTGGCTTTTGTGCCTTTTCTTTTTCTTCATTCTTTTCTTTCTTTCATTTTTCTTTCTTTTCTTTTCTTTGCCCCTTTTTGGCAAGATTTGGCTTTTTGGCGTTTTCATTGTATAACAAGAAAGGTAGAAATCAACAATTTGCAATTTTATTGAGTGGATATGTGTAGGAGGTAGGTGAATGGGAGAGTCGGGGGTCGCGATTTCCCTACAAACCCACAAAAAAGGGGAGAACTTGGACTAATTGAGCAAATTCCAAACATAGTCACCTAAGGGACGGGACTCGGCAACCAAGGCCTTTTCACACCATGGGTGGTCATAATGGTCAAAATGCAAATCCCGTAGTAAATCCCTAGTAAGCTAGGTGGACTCAAGGTAAAGGACCAACGAATTCATTGATTTAGGGTCATTCTACTAGGCTAAAGTCCAAAACTCGACTTACACAACTAGAAAGAGAAAATAGACACTCACACACTAGCCTCTAAACCGGGTTTTCGAAAATGGTTTACGCACAAGACACACAACACAACACAAAACAAAGACAAGACGAAAACGAACAAAAGAAAAAGAAGCAAAAGCAACAAAACAAAAACAACACAAAACGAACACATACACAACACAAACACCACCCCGAATTTCCAAACAAGTCACCAAATCAACCGCAAGTATGTACAAGCTCCACCCGAGCACACCTCAACACAACTTTCTCCAAACTTCACAAGAAATAAACAGGGGAAAAAGGGATAGAAGATGTTACCGGATGTCTTCAAAGCTTTCCAAAATTAACGGTGGTTAAGCAACCTAAAAGGAAAAAAGGGGACAAAACACACACAACAAAACAAATGTAAGAAACAATGACACACAAAAGGAAAAGACACAAAAGAAAATCTTTTTGATTTTTGTGAAAAATTTTCAAATTTTTAGGGTTTTTGAAGATTTTTTCGAAAAAACTAAGAAAATAAACTAAACTATACTAGAATATCGCTCCCCCACACTTAAATCGAGCCATGTCCTCATGCTCGATCGAAGGGTGCGGAGAGACAAAAGAAAGAAAAAGAAACTACGAAAATAAAACTAAAAGTCAAAAATAAAGCGAAGAAATGGTAGAATGTGTCCGGCCGGGGTGTAGTCAAGTCACCATGGGCCGAGACGAGAAAAAGATATGGATGGGGGAAGAAATAAAAGAAGGAAATAAAAGGAAATGGGAGGGGAGGGCTAGGTGTAATCAAGTCACCTAGCCCGGATTCCGCCTAAATTCCACTAAATCCTCAAAAAGAAAGTGAAAATCTTGTAAAAATTTGGATTTTGAAAATGACTCTCGATGTAGTCACGTCATCGAGAGTCGGGAGCAAGAACTAACAAGGCCTCGAAGGCCACCATGACGTCAAGACACACAAGTGTACAAGGGGAAGGGGATAAACAAGAGGAAAACAAGCAATAAAAGACGAAAAAGAAAGGATAGTTGCCATACCGACCGGTTAGCAACTCACTCACCCCATCGTCTCAATGATCAATATAGGCACTTGCTTGTTGTCTTCATTGTCATCCTTCTTCAAACTTGAAAGTATCGCATGGTAGAAGTAGTAATGGTACGAGGGGGTGGAAATTGATGTGGATTTCGGTGTAAGGTGAGGTGTACGGGTCATATGATAGGAGTAAGGAGGAGTAGGGAGGCTGGGAGGGGGTATAATGGATGGGTGGAGTCAAACGCCTAAGAAAAGGCTCAAAAGGGAGTAAGGGGACCATCCCGGTCGGGATGGTTGGTCCCGATCGGGTTGATAAACCCTTCTCGATTGGGAAGCTCTCGTCCCGGTCGGGAATGCACTCCAGTGAGTCCGAATTTTAGCACCTTCATCCCGATCGGGGTGGCTCCTTCCCGGTCGAGATTCCTCATCCGTCCCGGTCGGGAAGCCCTCTTCCCGGTCGGGATGAGTCTTCTTGGCCTTCTCCAAGCCCAAAAGCTTATCATAAGCTTCAAAAACCGACTTCCTCGCTCGCGAACCAAACTCCATCATCAACCTTTCCTTTCTAGTAATCACATGCACTTCACCTATCAAACAAAGCTCTTATACAAATCAAATTCGCTCCCACACATCGCTCATCAAAAATTCAAATGACAAGAATGTCACAAAACAAAAGAGTCCTAGAAACAAAAATCACCAATACAAGCACAACTACTCTAACGAAGAGGAGAGGGGAATATACAACATGACGGTTGTTTTAGGAACTCCGTCAAACCTAGGATGGTGGACTCTTCTTCAACCGTAGCCCTCAAAGGCATGGAGGAGGAAGTCGAATGCGCTACCGACATCATAATGAAGGCCCAAGAATCGCTCGAGCCTAGCCAACCTCCACGGCCTCCAAGGTTAAGGCAAGAAGTAGGAATCCCAAGACCCAACGTCATCATCAAAGTTGTCTCCTGGGTCATTCATCCTATGAGCTTCACCGACCTCTTCCTCCCTAAGCATTGCCTCCAATCACAAGCAAGCTTCATCTCCAAGAAACGAGGTACAAAAAGCGGTTTTGGCCTCACTTCCTCGTTGCACACCCCCACACTTTCCTCAAGTTGTGGTTCCCCATCTTCATCATTTGGCCCCACATCATCTTGGAGTAGAGGATCGAAACTTCTACCGGCGGTTTCAATCTCCTCCAAGTCATTGCTTGGTTCACTAGCTAGGGGCTCTTGATGCTTATCCTCATTATCGGGCATGGGCAACTCGAGGCTATCAATTTCACCCAACAACTTCACAAACTCCACCAACTCATCCAACCCACTACTCTCCTCCAATTCTTCACCAACTATGCCTTCACCAAGGGTCAAATCCTCATTCGTCTCTTTTTGGGAAGACGATTGAGGTTCTTCAAAGCAAATTTCTCCTCCAAAGGGAACTACGTTGGCGGCTTCGTGATTAGGTTGCTCCTCTTTCTCAAGTGGGCACCCTCCATCTAAATGTGATGCTCGGGATAAAGACATTACGGTTTGAACCGCTAATGCATTTAATTGAGCATTCCTCGCCTCGGTTGCTCTTTGAATTTGGACCCATATTTCATTTTGTAGTTCTTGAATTTGAGTGGCCATTTCTTGGTTGCTCTTTTGCAATTGAAGAAGCGATTGAAACTCCTTCATGTCGGGCAATTGGTGATCATTGGGGTCTTGTAAAGCTCCTTGAAAATCTTGATGATGCCCAAAGGGTGGGGCATCATATTGTTGGTAGCAAGGTTGGGGTGATTGGTAGTATTGTGGGTCATGGGGTTCATATTGTGGTTGGGGTGTAGGGTAATATTGTGGGTTTTGGTGGTATTGGCTTCCATGAGGTGAATCTTGATCGAACATGGTGGTTTTACCTTCATAGCTCGAGTAATAATCACCATGCTCGTAGGATTGGTAATCGTTCACTTGTTGGTAGCCGTTTTCATATCCTTGAGGCTCATACCCACTAGAGTCACCCCAAGAAGCTTGATAGTGGTAGGGGTACGTCATGTCATACCCTTGGTTCATGGAAGAAGAGGGGTAGCTCATATCGGCTTCCATGTGTGGGGATTTAGATCAAACCCCATGCTCGCTCGAAAATCGTAGCTCATACCCGGTTGGAAACCACTCATTCTAGCAACCGTCCGTTTAAGCGGCTCTGAGTTGCAAGAAGAAGATAATCACCACCTCTAAGCACAAACTGTAGACTAAGAACAAACGTGAGAAGCCTAGTGCTTTTTGGGCACTAGACAAGAGAGAAATAAACTTCACACACACAAGAAGCAAGGTAACAAAAAGAAAAAAGAAAAACACAAACACAAAGACAAAGTCAAGTAACTAGGAAAACAAAGTCTAAACTAGCACCGTCCCCGGCAACGGCGCCAAATTGATGGTAGGGATTTGTCGCGGGATCCCAACCGTCAATAATATAACCGGCTATTCCTACGGTAGATAGGGCAAGTCGGGTCGAATCCACGGGGACGGTAATGTATAGCCTAGACTAGGTCGGCCCAAATACTAGACTAAGTCAACGGACTACGCTAAACAAGAATGATAAGAGAGGGGAAAGCTAGACTAAGACTAAGGTGCCGGAGAAACAAACAAGGAAAACAGGCTAGGATTAGGTCGGGGTCAAAGGGGTAACGGAATGGTCAAGGGAGAACTAGAGCGAAGGAGGTAGTAGGGTAATCTAGGTTGGTCCGGGCTCTCGCAACATAGACCCACCTAGAGGTTCATACTATAACCCATCTCGGCGATACACATGACAAACGACGGGGTTCTAACGTGCTATAGTGGCCTAGGTCGCATCCAGGATCTCGCTACTTAGACCGGCCTAAGGGTCGTCCTCACCGGGCTCTCGCAACTTAATGAGGGAACCGAACCCACAAAAAAACTATCACCCACAAGAGAAAGGCAAAAAAAACAAGCATTCGCAACTACTTAGTCAATCAAGCATTTCAACAAACATGTGATGTGCACCAAACCAAGAGGAAACCGAAATCTTCCACCAACAACTCCAACAATCCCTTAATCACCCAATTAACACCTTAATCACCTTACTAACCCTAGCCAGAACACTACTCTAACATATCTAATCTAGAATTAACACTAACAAGAGGAATCATCAAAGAA
>OY288258.1:32348106-32378106 GCA_958450325.1 Agrostemma githago
AAAACCGATGAAATATAATAACGACCGATAGTTCAAAGTAAATCAAATATCTAATTAAGCCAATAACGAAAAAAAAAACATACCTAAAGAACTAGTAATGAAAGAACGTGAAAAATAGAAATTAAAATATAAATATCGATAAATTAATGAAATCATGAGTCCGAAAGTCAATTTTGAAACTTGATTTTTTATTTCCGGAACAATTTTTGTAATCATAAATAGTAAATCATTGGGGAAAAAGCAATTAATTACTTAAAAGTAAATGTAGTTTTTGGAAAAAAAAAATCATTTTAAAGGAATTCAAACAATGATTATGTCAACAAAGTTCAAATTCATTTCTGGTAGCTGGACATAAGAACTCCACAGTTAAGCGTGCTTGACTGAGAGTAGTGTTAAGATGGGTGACCTCCTGGGAAGGCTCTTCGATGCGTGCGACTGGTGAAATTAAATGATATTGAAATAACTCAACTATAAAGCTTGTAACTGTTTCAGATGTGAATATTCTAGAAGTAGAGAATTCTTATGGTTATTATTTAATTTATTTATTATATATTTTCATCGGAATAAATGTTTCGTCACAAGCGTGATTAGCCAAGGGATAACTCGTAGCAAAAAGTTAATTCTAGCCACGGGAGACTCTGTGGCAATGAAATCAATATCTGCCACGGTTTTTTTTTCCGTGGCTATTTGTTTGCCACGGCCACTTGCGCCATGTATGGCTTTTCCGTGGCAAAATACTTTAGCCACGAAAATTTAGCACTTCTACCACGAATTCAGCCGTGGCCCAAGTGCTCATTTGTAGTAGTGCACCATGGTAGGCCACTATCCTACCATCGAAAGTTGATAGGGTAGAAATTTGAATGATGCGTCGCCAGCGCAAAGGCCGTGCGATCCGTCGAGTTATCATGAATCATCAGAGCAACGAGCAAAGCCTGCGTTGACCTTTTATCAAATAAATGCAGCCCTTCCAGAAGTCGGACGATGTTGCACGTATTAGCTCTAGAATTACTACGGTTATCCGAGTAGCAGGTACCATCAAACAAACTATAACTGATTTAATGAGCCATTCGCAGTTTCACAGTCTGAATTAGTTCATACTTACACATGCATGGCTTAATCTTTGAGACAAGCATATGACTACTGGTAGGATCAACCAGGTAGCATTCCTCAATCAACATCAGCACGCATGAGACACTCGAGAAACAAGCGGTCAACGCGAACTGAAAGTCTTTCACCTTGAGCAACAACTCGTTATTAATGGGTGAGCATCGATCACCCACAAAGCACACACCGCATCCCCGGAGAGCAGTTAGGGACCTTCCCCCATTACACCACATCATTTTACGCGGGTGGATGGAGAACGGGCCTAACACGATTAGTTCGCTAAACACCCCCGAGGGGACGCCTAGCGAAGCGACACAATTAGGGACCCTCACAATGCCGTAAAAGAAAGGGCACACAACGCAGCAAACCATGTTTGCACAAGGCCAACTATACACATGAAGCACACCCTGAACTAGACATAGGTCAACGGTTCACAGCACAAGCAAAGAGCCCGCCAACCGAAGCAACCCGGACATCGCTCACACGATTCGTAGAACGCTATGAAGGGCTGATTTCTCTTGATCCACGAGGCTAATAATAGCCCCATGGGCGAGGAGAGCACACGCCAGCAAAGCACAACTAGGCGCAAAATGAGACGGGGTAAGGCGTCTCCTTAAGGGACTTCGGATTAGGGACATTTGGCCGGATTTCATTAGGGGATGTAGGAGAACCATGATAAGTGTCATTTGTAGTGCCTATTTCGTAGTGTTTTGGTCCCTTTTTCCTTGTAGAATCGCTCCTTGGGAGCGGTTTAGGGGCTTCTTATGCTTCCTTTAGTTCTTTTCAGGTTCCCGTGACCGAATTGGAAGAGTTGGAGCGATTCCGACTCTATACATACACATTTTGGAGCCAACGGAGTAAAGGAACGATGACTCGATGCCTTGGAATCGACCCCGAGACCTTGGGACCCAATCCCGAGCCTCCGAGACCCGATCCCGAGTCTCGAGAATCGATGGGAAGCCCTTGAGAGGCAAGGAGGGACCAAAAAGTTCATAAGGGAGGCCTACAAGACCCATCCCGATCGGGAAGGCCTCATCCCGTTCGGGATGGGGTGCACAAATGAGAGGGTTGCTGACCTGGGCCCGTCCCGGTCGGGACCAACCCGTCCCGGTCGGGACCATGTCGTCCCGGTCGGGATGACCCCGTCTCGGTCGGGACGGGGGTGATGCAGCTCCGCTTTATTTTCTTTCTTCTCCCTTCCACTTGTAACCCTATATATACCCTTCCCTTGTTATGTAAAGCATATGCACTTCATTAGACACTAAACCCTAGACTACTTTAGGTTAGATTAGATTAGATTAGTGTAGATTAGTCGGTAATTAGTCTTTAATCCTAGTTTAATCTTGTATTATTGGATTTCTTGAAAAATCCATCCAAGCTTGACAACCTTGGTGGAATTATTTGGGTTTTCTTCTATACAAGTGTTCTCCTTTTCATCCATTGTAGTTGGTATAATCTTTCCTTCCTCTTCTCCTTTGATATTTTATGTTTAATCATCCAGGTTCTCATCTTTGATTATAGTTCATCATTTTCACTAGTTTGTTTATGGTTGTTTTGTTTCTTATGATGATTCCTCTTGTTAGTGTTAGTTGTAGTTTAATTATGTTAGAGTAGTGATGGTAGGGATTTTTCACGTCCCTAGCCGATCAATAAAACACCGACTAACCTAGTGGGTAGCTAGGGTAAGTCGGGATCGTATCCACGAGGACGGTATATCAAAGTTTAGACTAGGTTGGCTTACCACGAGACTAGATTAACAACAAACACGAAGAAGCGATAAATGGAAAACTATTGAGGAGGAGGAATAAGAACTAGACTATCAATGCTAAACAATGCTAATGATCGATCTAACAAATAAACTAGAGTAAACGATGTCTAACTAAAAAGATGAACTCAAATATGGAAAGAAGTGGGGTAGGTCGGGTTCATAGAGGTAGAAGGATAATTGGGGTGATCAAGGGTATAGGTGTCTCCTAATCGCTAGAGTCGGTCCGGGCTCTCGCAACTTAGACCGATGTCAAGGTGGGTCCGGGCTCTCGCAAGTTAGACCCTAGTCGGCACTCTCGTGACTACGACTATTCTCAACATTTCCACAAAATTGAGCAATCAATGAGAAGATGAACACAAGCATGGAAGCATGGCCACTACAACTCACACAAGCATATCAACAAACACATAGAGTGCCTACAATGTGACTAACAACAAAGATACAACCTTTTCCCCTTAATCAACCCTAATCATCCATAATCTACCCCTAATCCCCCTAATAACCCCACAAAAAGACTACTCACTCATTATCAAAGAGAAACTAACATTAACAAGAGAAAACAAACTAAACATCCGAGCATTCATTATGAACAACTAACAACAATAACAATAAAAAGATGAAACAAGATTGAATAAACAAAGATAAGAGTAAGAAGGGTTATACCAACACTAAGGAGATGAAAAGATGAAATCTTGTATAAATAAGAACCCAAATAAAACCCAAGGTTGTCAATCTTGGAGAATTCTTCAAGTATCCTCTTAATACAAGAACTAATTACAATAGTTAACTATGAATTAACTAAGATTAAGGGAAGATTAAAGCTAATGAGTGAGAGTAAATCTAGGGTTTTGGAGGCTTAAACTAATGTAGGGTATGATAACCTCCGATATCTTAAAATTACAAGATGGGAGTATATATATGGGTACAAGAGTGAAGGAGAAGAAAAGAAGAGGCCCGTGCTGCCTCTGTAGCTTCCCGACCGGGACGGATCATCCCGATCGGGACGGCTCTGTCATCCCGATCGAGACGAGTTGGTCCCGACCGGGATGGGCTCACAGAAGCCATCCTAATGTAGCACCCCATCCCGAACGGGATGAGGCCATCCCGAACGGGATGGGTCTTGTATGCCTTCCTTAAACACTCTTTGGTCCTTCCTTGCCTCTCATGGGCTTCCCACCGATTCTCGGGACTTGGGATCGGGTCTCGGAGGCTCGGGATTGGGTCCCAAGGTCTCGGGGTCGATTCCAAGGTCTCAAGTCATCGCTCCTTTATCTTGTTAGCTCCAAAATGTGTATGTATTGAGTTGGAATCGCTCCAACTCTTCCAATTCGGCCTCGGGAACCTAAAACGAACTAAAGGAAGCATAAGAAGCCCATAAAGGAGCGATTCCACAAGGAAAAAGGGACCAAAACACAACAAATAGGCACTACAAACTACACTTATCAACTCCCCCACACTTAACCCTTACTCGCCCTCGAGTAAGCACACACTAACTACTTAAACTAGCCGAATGGGTATTAGTGCACCCTACGCCCCTTCAACTCGCGCGAGTGCACTTGGAGGACAAGTGCACTCCGCAAGGCAAGTTGGGTCTTGCGACAAAACTGTGGATGCAACCGGACACAAAACACATAAACACACAAACAAGCACCTAATCGGTTGCTCCCATAACAAAAGAAATACCGCTTCCCTCTAAAAGCGGTGAAAGAAGCACCGGTTTAGGACTCGAGGCAAGTGACAACGTTCCCAAGCTAGACGTACAAACCGAGGTGAATTAAACCCTATTAGTATGACGATAAAGCAACAAAAACGTTGGTAACTTACCTAGGTCCTCCTAACTTTCTAAAAACGTACTACGGGATGATCGGCGGAGTGGAAAAGTGAGGAACCACGGTGTTAGTCGACACTGTAGGTAAGTGAGACCCCGCCCCTTTAGCGTGAGCCAAGAGGGTCGTCCCGTGTCCAAGACCGCCTAACTAGTCCAAGTAAAAAGGTGGAAAACATGCAAAATGAGGGAAGACCGACTAATGCCGCTATCATCCTTCCTCGGGACTCGGTCCTTTGGTAGGCTCTTCACGGCAAAAGTCGGGAAAAGGCTTATTTTTGTGGGGGTTTCTTTTTGTGAGACGGGTTTTCTTTTGGCATTTTCTTTTTTTTTGACATATTTGCTTTGTTTTGCCATGCCATTCTTTTTCTTCTTTTTCTATTTTCTTTTTTGTCTTTTGTGCCTTTTCTTTTTCTTCATTCTTTTCTTTCTTTCATTTTTTTCTTTTTTTTTCTTTGCCCTTTTTGGCAAGATTTGGCTTTTTGGCACTTCTTTGTGTGACAAGAAAGATAGAAATCATCAAATTACGTTTTATTGTGTGGCGATGCGTAGGAGGTAGGTGAATGGGTATGTCGGGACGACGTCTTCCCTTCATACTCACAAAAAGGGGAGAACTTGGACTAATCAAACGATCCTAAACACGGTCACCTAAGGGACGAGACTCGGTAACCAAGGCCTTTTCACACCGTGGGTGGTCATAATGGTCAAAAGTGCAAATCCCGTAGTAAGTTCCTAGTAAGCTAGGTGGACTCAAGGTAAAGGACCAACGAATTCATTGATTTAAGGTCATTCTACTAGACTAAAGTCCAAGACTCGATTTATACTACTAAAAAGGGAAAGTACACACTTACACACTAGCCTCTAAACCGGGTTTTCGAAAAATGTTTACACACAAGACACACAACACAACACAAAACAAAGGCACAACGAAGAACAAAAGAAAAAGAAGTAAAAGCAACAAAACAAAAACAACACAAAATGAATACATACACAACATAAATACCACCCCGATCATCCAAACAAGGCACCGAAACAACCACAACCTTTACAAAGCTCCACCCGAGCACACCACAACACACATCTCCTCCAAACTCCACAAGGAACAAAGAGGAAAAAGGGATAAGATGTTACCGGGAGTCTTGAAAGCCTTCCAAAGTTAACGGCGATTAAAGCAACCTATAAGGGAAAGGGAGGCAAAACAAGCACACAAAACAAATATACGACACAATGACACAAAAAAGGAAAAGACACAAAAGAAAAATCTTTTTGATTTTTGTGAAAAAATTTCAAATTTTTAGGGATTTTAAAGATTTTTTTCGAAAAACTAAGAAAATAAAACTAACTATACTAGAATATCGCTCCCCCACACTTAAATCGAGCCATGTCCTCATGCTCGATCGTAGTGTACGGAGAGACAAAAGAAAAAGAAAAGAAACTACGAAAATAAAGCTAAAAATCAAAAAAGAAGATGAAGAAAAGGTAGAAGGTGTCCGGCCGGGGTGTAATCAAGTCACCATGGGCCGAGACGAGAAAAAGATATGGAACGGGGAAGGAAGATAAAAAGAAAGAAATAAAAGGAAATGGGAGGGGAGGGCTAGGTGTAATCAAGTCACCTAGCCCGGATTCCGTCCAAATCCGACTAACTCCTAAAAAGGGGTGGAAATCTTGTAAATGGGACTAATCGATTGACTCTCGACGTAATCACGTCGTCGGGAGTCGGGAGCAACCAAACTATGGCCTCGAAGGCCCCTAGATACCGAGGCTCAAGGGAAGGGGGCAAACAATGAAAAGAGAAGCGATAAAAAGACGGAAAAGTAAGGATAGTTACCCAAACCGAGCGGTTAGTAACTCACTTGCTTCATCGTCTCGTTGATCATTAGAAGCTCGTCACTTGCTTTCTTGGTTGCTATCTCGCTTCACACTTGAAGAAAACTCACGGTAAAGGTAGTAATGGTAGGGGGTGGGATTTGATGCGAGAGTTGGTGTAAAGTGAATAGGAAGTGGAGTGAGGGCATGACGATGAAGTACATGGGGCATATGGTCAGACTAGGGTAGTTAGAGAGGTTGGGAGGGGGCATAAAACGGTTGGGTGGACTCGATTTGCGAAGAAGAATCACAAAGGGGGAGCAGAGGACCATCCCAGTCGGGAAGACTAATCCCGATCGGGTTACCTCACCCGTCCCGGTCGGGATGACCTCATCCCGGTCGGGACGGACCCACAGTAAGCCCAATTCTTGGTGCACCCATCCCGATCGGGACGGCTCCTTCCCGGTCGGGATGCCTCATCCGTCCCGGTCGGGACGCCCTCATCCCGGTCGGGACGCCCTCATCCCGGTCGGGACGCCCTCATCCCGGTCGGGATGAGCTCACAGTAAGCTCGAAAAGTGGTGCGCTTTTCCCGATCGGGAGGACACCCTTCCCGATCGGGAAGCCTAACACTTCCCGGTCGGGACGCCTCATTCCGGCCGGGATGGGTCTTCTTCGACCTCCACGATCCCAAAAACTTGCTCCAAGCTTCAAAAACCCAATCCTCTTGCTCACAACCTAAGGTAAACCATAGCCAATCTCCTCTAGGAGCATTTTCACATCACCTATCAATCAAACTCAATTCAAGCATCAAATTCTCTCCCTTGCCTCGCTCATCAATATTCCAAATAACAAGAATTCACAAAAAACCACTAACTACAAGAAAGTGATATATACAATGAGACGGTTCTTATGGAACTCCGTCAAACCAAGGTGGTACAATCCTCATTCTTTTTCAACAATACTTCAACCGGTTCCATCTCCATCAAGAGCACGTAAGAACAAGTCGAAGGCCCTTGAGAAGTCTTCAATCAAACACGTCATATAGCTGACCACATCCCAAGGCTCCTCATGGCCTTGCCTTGACGTTCCCGGGGCATCCCGCTCTTCCAAGTTCAACGGCTTGAACTTGTACTTTTGGTCCTTGGGGATATACCCAAACGTCCACCGGTCATCATGCGGCCCCTTGGGAGACTCATCTTCTTTCTTGTCATTGCACTTCAACTTGTCACCAAGCCTATGACATGAGCACTCATCCTCCTCACTCTCGGAGTCATATTCATCAAGTACATAAGAGTACTTCTTCAAGCTTTGTCCCGATCCTTCCCCTAGATCGATGTCTTCCGTGGCATGGATCATATTACATGTCTCGGTCATAGGCGAAGTGTTGCCTTGGAGGTCAAACACTAACTCCTCGTCGCCTAGTTGAAAAGTGATCCTACCCTTCTTCACATCGATCACGGCACCGGCGGTGTGTAAAAATGGGCGTCCAAGGATGATGGGAGTGTTAGCATCCTCCGGCATGTCAACCACAATGAAGTGGACCGGAATGAAGAACTTCCCTATTTGTACCGGCACATCCTCTAACATTCCCAATGGTCGGTTAAGAGACTTATCGGCCATTTGGAGTGTAATGGACGTACACTTCAACTCCGTCATCCCTAATCGCTCACAAATGGTGTAGGGAATAATGCTCACACTCGCGCCCAAATCGCACATAGCTCTCTTGATCTTGTAGTTGCCGATGGTGCATGGGATAGAGAAACTACCTGGGTCCTTCAACTTCGGAAACGTGGAACCTTGAATAAGCTCTCTCACCACCCTATTGAACGCTACCGTCTCTTCCTTGTCAATGGACCTCTTCCTAGCCAAGATTTCTTTCATGAATTTACCATATGCCGGGATCTGGGTAAGTAACTCGGTAAACGGGACACTAACATCCAATTTCTTCACGATATTAAGGAACTTGTCGAATTGAGTGTCCACCTTAGTCTTCATTTGCCTAGATGGGTAGGGCAACTTGATTTGGTACTTGTTTTGATCACTAAGGGTGGACTCTTCAAAGGACACTTTCCTTTTTCCCTTGTCTTTCTCTTGAAGAGGGGGAGGGTTGTCTTCTTGGGGTTTCTCGACCTCCCGTAAAACTTGCTCCTCAATTGTATTATTAAAGCTTGACTCTTCTTGATTTTGAGATGCCAATTCCATTCTCGGTTCTTGCATTGGCTCTTGCTCACTAGGATATGGAGGGGGGTCATAGGATGTACCTCTCCTTGTGGTGATAGCATTTACATGCTCAAATGTCGGTGTTTCACCTTGAGAAGGTAGTTGCCCCTTTTGCCTTGAGGAGCTCCCCGAAGCGAGTTGAGATACTTGAGTCTCAAGTATCTTCATACGGGTGTCTCTTATCGCGTTTTCCCCTTGAATATAAGTGAAGAGCTCATGATGGTTTCTTGATATGTCCATTTGACCTTGTTGCATGTCCATCAAAGTCTTTTGAATGTCGAAATCCCGAGGTGGGGAGGATGGATTATGTGGAGTGTCGGTGATGGCGAGGGGAATGCCATAATCATGAGTAGGAGACCGGCTCCTAGGCTTGCTTTGTTGTTGTTGATTTTGAGTTGCTTGTTGACGGTTCCCTTGGAACCCATGAGAATTACCTTGTTGATGGCCTTGATTGTTGCCATGGTTGCGGTTTTGATACCCTTGAAAATTTTGGTTTCCATGGAAACCACCGTGATTGAAGTTCCCTTGTTGGAACCCTTGCTTGTTGTTGAAGTTGCCTTGGTTATTTTGCTTGAAATTGTTAAAGGGTCTTTGATTTCCCACATAACCTTGGTAACTTTCATTGTTGTCCCGTAAGGGAGGTGGAACATAAGGACGAGGTTGTTGTTGATGTTGAAGTGTTTGTTGTTGAGGGACTTGATTGGAAGCTTGGTATTGATTAGAGTAGGAAGCACCTTGCTTGAACGCTTGAAAGGCGTTCACTTGCTCAACGCTCCCTCTACAATGCATAGGATCATGACCAACGATTCCACAAGTATCACACATCCCAAAATAAGGCAAAGGATGTGCAAACTCCAAAGCATTTACATCATGGATCGAGTGTTGGTTGGAGGAACTAGAGCTTTGAACTTGGTTGAGGTGGCTTTGGAGCTTTTTGTCAATGGTCTCCATGTGAGTTCTTAGTTGAGCCCCAAGATCAATGCTCAATTGCGTAATGGCATCAACCTCATGCCTACCTCCCCGATTTGCCTTCCTAGGCCTTGAGTATTGTGAATTATGCACCGCCATCTCTTCAATCCTTGACCAAGTTTGGTCATCCTCCACTTCGGTAAACCTACCATTAGATCCCATGTTGAGTATGGCCCTCAAGTCTTCATATAGCCCATTCCAAAATTGTTGCACGAGGAACCATTGTGATAAGCCATGGTGTGGACAAGAACGGATCAGGGCTTTGAATCTTTCCCACGATTCGTAGAGGCTTTCATCATCGCGTTGTTGGAAACCCGTGATAGTGGCTCTCAATAGATTTGTCTTCTCCGGGGGATAGAATTGTTGGTAGAAGGCTAAGGCTAGCTTCTTCCAAGTGTCAATGCCAAGTCTTGCTTTATCCAACCCCTTGAACCATTGCTTCGCCTTACCGATAAGAGAGAAAGGAAATAATACCCACCGGATTTGGTCTTGAGTTATTCCCGTTTGTGAAATAGCGTCACAATAGTCCGAAAAGGTTTCCATGTGTTGATGAGGATCTTCGGTTGGTAACCCGCTAAATTAACTTCTCTCGACCAATTGGATAAATTGCGTCTTCGCCACAAAATTCCCGGTATATGCCTCCGGTAAAGTGGATGGACCCGGCAAAACGTCTTCCGTAAAGGTTGAGTGAGAAGAGAACTTAGGCATGATTGGATATAAGGGAGACGATGGTGGTGTAGACGGTGTTGATGTAGAAGAGGAGGGGGAACTAGGAGAAGAATCACCGAAGGGATTGATGAAGGTCCCCCCGCCCGTCTCTCGAGGTGAGTTGCTCAAGTCGGCTCCTTGGGCTTGCCCTTGATGAGTATTGCTTGCACTCGGTTGAGAGATCCTAACCCGATTAATCGTTCATTGGCGAAAGGCTCGAAAGATTCTCTCCGGCTCTGGATTAAAGAGATAGAAGTCGCCTCCCCTCCTAGGCATACACTACACACTAGAACGAACGTGAGAACACCTAGTGCTTTATGGGCACTAGGTAACGACAATAACAAACACAACTAGAGACAAAGAGAAAAAGAAGAAAAACTAGAGAATATTCACAAGAGAAGATGGGAGAACACAAAGAAGGGTAACTAGGTCTAGAAATAAGCGAACTAAGTCTAAACAATGCACCGTCCCCGGCAGCGGCGCCAAATTGAAGGTAGGGATTTGTCACGTCCTTAACCGATCAATAAAACACCGACTAACCTAGTGGGTAGCTAGGATAAGTCGGGATCGTATCCACGAGGACGGTATATCAAAGTTTAGACTAGGTTGGCTTACGACGAGACTAGATTACCAACAAACACGAAGAAGCGATAAATGGAAAACTATTGAGGAGGAGGAATAAGAACTAGACTATCAATGCTAAACAATGCTAATGATCGATCTAACAAATAAACTAGAGTAAACGATGGCTAACTAAGAAGATGAACTCAAATATGGAAAGAAGTGGGGTAGGTCGGGTTCATAGAGGTAGAAGGATAATTGGGGTGATCAAGGGTATAGGTGTCTTCTAATCGCTAGAGTCGGTCCGGGCTCTCGCAACTTAGACCGATGTCAAGGTGGGTCCGGGCTCTCGCAACTTAGACCCTAGTCGGCACTCTCGTGACTACGACTATTCTCAACATTTCCACAAAATTGAGCAATCAATGAGAAGATGAACACAAACATGGGAAGCATGGCCACTACAACTCACACAAGCATATCAACAAACACATAAAGTGCCTACAATGTGACTAACAACAAAGATACAACCTTTTCCCCTTAATCAACCCTAATCATCCATAATCTACCCCTAATCCCCCTACTAACCCCACAAGAAGACTACTCACTCATTATCAAGAATAAAACAACCATAACAAGAGAAAATATTATCACTAAACAAACATCCATAATGATTAACAAGAACAATGATACTAACAATATTAAAAGATTCAAACAAGATTAAATAAACAAGATTAAGAGTAAGAAAGGTTATACCAACACTAAGGAGATGAAAAGATGAAATCTTGTATAAATAAGAACCCAAATAAAACCCAAGGTTGTCAATCTTGGAGAATTCTTCGAGTATCCTCTTAATACAAGAACTAATAACAATAGTTAACTATGAATTAACTAAGATTAAGGGAAGATTAAAGCTAATGAGTGAGAGTAAATCTAGGGTTTTGGAGGCTTAAACTAATGTAGGGTATGATAACCTCCGATATCTTAAAATTACAAGATGGGAGTATATATATTGGTACAAGAGTGAAGGAGAAGAAAAGAAGAGGCCCGTGCTGCCTCTGTAGCTTCCCGATCGGGACGGATCATCCCGATCGGGACGGCTTTGTCATCCCGATCGGGACGAGTTGGTCCCGAGCGGGATGGGCTCACAGCAGCCATCCTAATGTAGCAGCCCATCCCGAACGGTATGAGGCCATCCCGAACGGGATGGGTCTTGTATGCCTTCCTTAAACACTCTTTGGTCCTTCCTTGCCTCTCATGGGCTTCCCACCGATTCTCGGGAGTCAGGATCGGGTCTCGCAGGCTCGGGATTGGGTCCCAAGGTCTCGGGGTCGATTCCAAGGTCTCGAGTCATCGTTCCTTTATCTTGTTGGCTTCAAAATGTGTATGTATTGAGTCGGAATCGCTCCAACTCTTCCAATTCGGCCTCGAGAACCTGAAACAAACTAAAGGAAGCATAAGAAGCCCATGAATCGCTCCAAAGGAGCGATTCCACAAGGAAAAAGGGACCAAAACACAACAAATAGGCACTAAGAACTACACTTATCAAGTAGTGTTCTTGCTAGGGTTAGTAAGGTGATTAGGGTGTTGATTGGGTGATTATGGTATTGTTGGAGTTGTTGGTGGAAGATTTAGGTTTCCTCTTGTTTGGTGCACATCACATGTTTGATGAAATGCTTGATTGACTAGTAGTTGCAAATACTTGTTTTTCTTGCCTTTCTCTTGTGGGTGTTAGTTTGTTTGTGGGTTCGGTTCCCTCACTAAGTTGCGAGAGCCCGGTGAGGACGACCCCTAGGTCGGTCTAAGTAGCGAGAGCCCGGATTTGACCTAGGTCCCGATATCATGATAGTAACCCCGTTTGTTGTGTGTGTCGCCAAGATGGGTTCTAGGTGGAACCTCTAGGTGGGTCTAAGTTGCGAGAGCCCGGACCAACCTAGATTACCCTACTACCTCCTTCGCTCTAGTTCTCCCTCGACCATTCCGTTACCCCTTTGACCCCGACCTAATCCTAGCCAGTTTCCTTAGTTGTTCACCTTAGTCTTAGTCTAGCTTTCTCCCCTTCTATCATTCTCTAGTTTAGCTTAGCTCGTTGACTTAGTCTAGTATTTGGGCCGACCTAGTCTAGGCTATACATTACCGTCCCCGTGGATTCAACCCGACTTGCCCTATCTACCGTAGGAATAGCCGGTTATATTATTGACGGTTGGGACGTGACGAATCCCTACCCATCAATTTGGCGCCGTTGCCGGGGACGGTGCTAGTTTGGACTTTGTTTTCCTATTTGCTTGACTTAGTCTTTGTGTTTGTGTTTTTCTTTTTCTTTTTGTTACCTTGCTTCTGGTGTGTGTGTGGTTTATTTCTCTCTTGTTTAGTGCCCAAAAAGCACTAGACTTCTCACGTTTGTTCTTAGTCTACAGTTTGTGCTTAGAGGTGGTGATTATCTTCTTCTTGCAACTCAGAGCCGCTTAAACGGACGGTTTCTAGGATGAGTGGTTTCCAACCGGGTATGGAGTACGATTTTCGAGCAAGCATGGGGTTTGATCTAAACTCCTCACACATGGAAGCCGATTTGAGCTACCACTCTTCTTCCATGAACCAAGGCTATGACATGACGTCCCCTACCACTATCAAGCTTCTTGGGGTGATTCTAGTGGGTATGAACTTCAAGGCTATGAAAACGGCTACCAACAAGTGAACGATTACCAATCCTACGATCATGGTGACTATTACTCGAGTTATGATTGTGACCCCACCATGTACACTCAAGATTCACCTTGTGGAAGCCAATACCCCCAAGACCCACAATATTACCCTCCACCCCAACCACAATATGAACCCTATGACCCACAATACTACCAACCACCCCAACCTTGCTACCAACAATATGATGCCCCACCCCTTGGGCATCATCAAGATTATCAAGGAGCTTTACAAGACCCCAACGACCGCCAAATGCCAAACTTGGAGTTTCATCAATCCATGCTTCAAATGCAACAAGAAATGGCCATCCAATTGCAAAAGAATAAGGAACTCTTGGCCCAAATTCGAAGGGGAAACGAGGCGAGGAATGCTCATTTAAATGCATTATCGGTTCAAACCGTAATGTCTTTATCCCGAGCATCGTATTTAGATGGAGGATGCCCACTTGAGAGAGAGGAGCAACCTAATTACGAAGCCGCCGATGTAGTCCCCTTTGATAGAGAAATTTGCTTTGAAGAACCTCAATCGTCTACCCAAAAAGAGGCGAATGAGGATGTGACCCTTGGTGAAGGCATTCTTGGTGAGGAATTGGAGGAGGATAGTGAGTTGGATGGGTTGGTGGAATTTGTGAGGATGTTGGGTGAGATTGTTAGCCTCGAGTTGCCCTTGTGCGATAATTTGGACAAGCATCAAGAGCCCCTTGCTAGTACACCGAGAGATGACTTGGAAGAGATTGAAACCGCCGGTAGAAGTTTCGATTCTTCTCTCCAAGATGATTTGGGGCCGAGTGATGAAGATGGGGAACCACAACTTGAGGCAAGTGTGGGGGTGTGAAATGAAGAAATGAGGCCAAAACCGCTTTTTGTGCCTTGTTTCTTGGAGATGAAGCTTGCGTGTGATTGGAGGCGATGCCTAGGGAGGAAGAGATCGGTGAAGCTCGTAGGATGGAGAGACCCCGGAGACTACTTTGAAGATGATGTCGGGTCTTGGGATTCCTACTTCTTGCCTCCTCCTTAGAGGCCGTGGAGGTCGGTTAAGCTCGAGCGCTTCTTGGGCCTTCACTACGATGTCGGTAGCGCGTTCGACTTGTTCCTCCATGCCCTTGACGGATATGGTTGAAGAATAGAGCCCACCATCCTAGGTTTGATGGAGTTTCTAAAAGAACCGTCATGTTGTATATTCCCCTCTCCTCTTCTTTAGAGTACTTGTGCTTGTTTTTGTGATTTTTGTTTCTTGGACTCTTTTGTTTTTGTGGGATTCTTGTAATTGTTTTGGTATTTTGATGAGCGATGTGAGGGAGCGAATTTGATGTGTACTTTGAGTTTATTATGATAGGTGAAGTGAAGCTGACTCCTAGAAAGGAGTAGTTGATGATGGAGTTTGGTTTGCGAGCGAGAAAGTCGGTTTTTGAAGCTTATGATAAGCTTTTGGGCTTGGGGAAGCAAAGAAGACTCATCCCGACCGGGAAGAGGGCTTCCCGACCGGGAAGGATGAGGAATCCCGACCGGGAAGGAGGAATCCCGATCGGGATGAAGGTGCAGAAAATCGGACTCACTGAGGTGTGTTCCCGACCGGGACGAGAGCTTCCCGATCGGGAAGGGTTTATCAACCCGATCGGGACCATCCATCCCGACCGGGATCATCCCTTTTGACTCCACCCATCCATTATACCCCCTCCCAACTTCCTTACTCCTCCTTACTCCTATCATATGACCCGTACACCTATCTTTACACACCGAGATCCACATCAAATCCCACCCCCTACCATTACTACCCCAACCACGCGGTTTTATCAAGCTTGAAAGAGGATGACAACAAGCAAAGCGCCTATATTGATCATTGAGACGATGGAGCAAGTGAGTTGCTAACCGTTCGGTAGAGCAACTATCCTTTCTTTTCCGTCTTTTATTGCTTGTTTTTCCCTTGTTTGCCCCCTTCCCCTTGAGTCATGGTACCTTGGTGGCCTTCGAGGCCTCGGTAGTTGTTGCTCCCGACTCTTGATGATGTGACTACAACGAGAGTCATTTCAAAATCCAAATTTTTACAAGTTTTTCACTTTCTTTTTTTTGAGGATTTAGTCGGATTTAGGCGGAATCCGGGCTAGGTGACTTGATTACACCTAGCCCTCCCCTCCCATTTCCTTTTATTTCCTTCTTTTTATTTTCTTCCCCCATCCATATCTTTTTCTCGTCTCGGCCCATGGTGACTTGACTACACCTCGGCCGGACACCTTCTACCTTTTCTTCATCTTTATTTTTCATTTTTAGCTTTATTTTCGTAGTTTCTTTTTCTTTCTTTTGTCTCTCCGCACCCTACGATCGAGCATGAGGACATGGCTCGATTTAAGTGTGGGGGAGCGATATTCTAGTATAGTTAGTTTTATTTTCTTAGTTTTTCGAAAAAATATTAAAAATCCCTACAAATTTGAAAAATTTTCACAAAAAAATCAAAAAGATTTTTCTTTTATGTGTTTTCCTTATGTGTCATTGTGTCGTATATTTGTTTTGTGTGCGTGTTTTGCCTCCCTTTTTACTCATAGGTCGCTTAATCACCGCTAGCTTTGGAGAGCTTTCAAGACACCCGGTAACATCTTTTCAACCCTTTTTCCTCTTTGTTTCTTATGGAGTTTGGAGGAGATATGTGTTGTGGTGTGCTCGAGTGAAGCTTTGTAAAGTTTGTGGATGATTGGTTGCTTATTTGGAAGTTCGGGGTGGTGTTTGTTTTGTATGTGTTTGTTTTGTTATGTTTTGTTTTTGTTGCCTTTGTTTCTTTTCCTCTCGTTTTTGTCATGTCTTTAATTTTATGTTGTGTTGCGTTGTGTGTAAACCGTTTTCGAAAACCCGGTTTAGAGGCTAGTGTGTGAGTGTCTATCTTTCCCCTCCTAGTAGTGTAAATCGAGTCTTGGACTTTAGTCTAGTAGGATGACCCTAAATCAATGAATTCATTGGTCCTTTACCTTGAGTCCACCTAGCTTACTAGGAATTTACTACGGGATTTACATTTTTGACCATTATGACCACCCACGGTGTGAAAAGGCCTTGGTTGCCGAGTCCCGTCCCTTAGGTGACCGTGTTTAGGATTGCTCGACTAGTCCAAGTTTCTCCCCTTTTTGTGGGTTTGAAGAGGGATCGCGACCCTCGACTCACTCATTTCCCTACCTCCTACACATACACACAATAAATTGCAAATTGTTGATTCTATCTTTCTTGTTACACAATGAAATGCCAAAAATGCCAAATCTTGCCAAAAAGGGCAAAGAAAAGAAAAGAAAGAAAAAAATGAAAGAAAGAAAAGAAATGAAGAAAAAGAAAAGGCACAAAAGCCAAAACGAAAATAGAAAAGAAGAAAAAAAGAATGGCATGGCAAAACAAAGAAAAAATGCAAAAGAAGAAAGAAAATGCCAAAAGAAAACCCGTCTCACAAAAAGAAATCCCCACAAAAATAAGCCTTTTTCCGACTTTTGCCGTGAAGAGCCTACCAAAGGACCGAGTCCCGAGGAAGGATGATAGCGGCATTAGTCGGTCTTCCCTCATTTCGCATGTTTTCCACCTTTTTACTTGGACTAGTTAGGCGGTCTTGGACACGGGACGACCCTCTTGGCTCACGCTAAAGGGGGCGGGGTCTCACTTACCTACAGTGTCGACTAACACCGTGGTTCTCCACTTTTCCACTCCGCCAATCGTCCCGTAGTACGTTTTTAGAAAGTTAGGAGGACCTAGGTAAGTTACCAACGTTTTTATTGCTTGATCGTCATACTATTAGGGTTTAGTTCACCTTGGTTTGTATTGCTAGCTTTGGAACGTTGTCACCTACCTCGAGTCCTAAACCGGTGCTTCTTTCACCGCTTTTAGAGGGAAGCGGTATTTCTTTTGTTTTGGGTGCAACCGATTATGTGTTTGTTTGTGTGTTTGTTTGTTTTTGTGTTTTGTGTCCGGTTGCATCCACATTTTTGTCGCAAGACCCGACTTGCCTTGCGGAGTGCACTTTTCCTCTAAGTGCACTCGCGTGAGTTGAAGGGGCGTAGGGTGCGCTAATACCCATTCGGCTAGTATAGTAGTTAGTATGTGCTTACTCGAGGGCGAGTAAGGGTTAAGTGCGGGGGAGTTGATAAGTGTCATTTGTAGTGCCTATTTCGTAGCGTTTTTGGTCCCTTTTTCCTTTAGTTCGTTTCAGGTTCCCGAGACCGAATTGGAAGAGTTGGAGCGATTCCGACTCTTTACATACACATTTTGGAGCCAACGGAGTAAAGGAACGATGACTCGATGCCTTGGAATCGACCCCGAGACCTTGGGACCCAATCCCGAGCCTCCGAGACCCAATCCCGAGTCCCGAGAATCGATGGGAAGCCCATGAGAGGCTAGGAGGGACCAAAAAGTTCATAAGGGAGGCCTACAAGACCCATCCCGATCGGGAAGGCCTCATCCCGTTCGGGATGGGGTGCACAAATGAGAGGGTTGCTGACCTGGGCCCGTCCCGGTCGGGACCAACCCGTCCCGGTCGGGACCATGTCGTCCCGGTCGGGATGACCCCGTCTCGGTCGGGACGGGGGTGCTGCAGCTCCGCTTTGTTTTCTTTCTTCTCCCTTCCACTTGTAACCCTATATATACCCTTCTCTTGTTATGTAAAGCATATGCACTTCATTAGACACTAAACCCTAGACTACTTTAGGTTAGATTAGATTAGATTAGTGTAGATTAGTCGGTAATTAGTCTTTAATCCTAGTTTAATCTTGTATTATTGGATTTCTTGAAGAATCCATCCAAGCTTGACAACCTTGGTGGAATTATTTGGGTTTTCTTCTATACAAGTGTTCTCCTTTTCATCCATTGTAGTTGGAATAATCTTTCCTTCCTGTTCTCCTTTGATCTTTTATGTTTAATCATCCAAGTTCTCATCTTTGATTATAGTTCATCATTTTCACTAGTTTGTTTATGTTTGTTTTGTTTCTTATGATGATTCCTCTTGTTAGTGTTAGTTGTAGTTTGATTATGTTAGAGTAGTGTTCTTGCTAGGGTTAGTAAGGTGATTAGGGTGTTGATTGGGTGATTATGGGATTGTTGTAGTTGTTGGTGGAATATTTGGGTTTCCTCTTGTTTGGTGCACATCACATGTTTGATAAAATGCTTGATTAACTAGTAGTTGCAAATACATGTTTTTCTTGCCTTTCTCTTGTGGGTGTTAGTTTGTTTGTGGGTTCGGTTCCCTCACTAAGTTGCGAGAGCCCGGTGAGGACGACCCCTAGGTCGGTCTAAGTAGCGAGAGCCCGGATTTGACCTAGGTGCCGATATCATGCTAGTAACCCCGTTTGTTGTGTGTGTCGCCGAGATGGGTTCTAGGTGGAACCTCTAGGTGGGTCTAAGTTGCGAGAGCCCGGACCAACCTAGATTACCCTACTACCTCCTTCGCTCTAGTTCTCCCTCGACCATTCCATTACCCCTTTGACCCCGACCTAATCCTAGCCCGTTTCCTTAGTTGTTCACCTTAGTCTTAGTCTAGCTTTCTCCCCTTCTATTATTCTCTAGTTTAGCTTAGCTCGTTGACTTAGTCTAGTATTTGGGCCGACCTAGTCTAGGCTATACATTACCGTCCCCGTGGATTCGACCCGACTTGCCCTATTTACCGTAGGAATAGCCGGTTCCACGACAAATCCTTACCATCAAACCACTTGAAAGCACTACTAGGCACAAAATGAGACGGGGTAACGCCTCTCCTTAAGGGACTTCGGATTAGGCACATTTGGCCGAATTTCATTAAGGGATGTAGAAGAACCACTCGAAGGCACAACTAGGCACAAAATGAGACGGGGTAACGCCTCTCCTTAAGGGACTTCGGATTAGGGAAATTTGGCCGGATTTCATTAAGAGATGTAGGAGAACCACTCGAAGGCAACAAACTCGATCGGATACATCACATCGAAGGTGGGGAGAGGAAGCTCGAGACTCGTCGCCGTCTACCACCGTAGGAACCGAAAGATCGGTTTTCCGGACGTTACGTAGGACGTACCGCATACCCATTCTGGACAACGATCAAGACTCATCTCTTGCCGGTTATATTATTGACGGTTGGGATTCCACGACAAATCCTTACCATCAAACCACTCGAAAGCACTACTAGGCACAAAATGAGACGGGGTAACGCCTCTCCTTAAGGGACTTCGGATTAGGCACATTTGGCCGAATTTCATTAAGGGATGTAGAAGAACCACTCGAAGGCACAACTAGGCACAAAATGAGACGGGGTAACGCCTCTCCTTAAGGGACTTCGGATTAGGGAAATTTGGCCGGATTTCATTAAGAGATGTAGGAGAACCACTCGAAGGCAACAAACTCGATCGGATACATCACATCGAAGGTGGGGAGGGGAAGCTCGAGACTCGTCGCCGTCGACCACCGTAGGAACCGAAAGATCGGTTTTTCGGACGTTACGTAGGACGTACCGCATACCCATTCTGGACAACGATCAAGACTCATCTCTTGCAACCCCCCCCCCCCCCCCCCCCCCCCCCGTGTTCCGGCCGGCTCAAGATTTCGTCCCGTCTACCACCGTAGTAATCGGAAGACCGGCTTTCCGGACGTTACGTAGACAAAGGACTCATCCCTTGCCAACCTGCGCGTGGTCCGAGAAGGGATTTCGTCGCCGTCTACCACCGTAGGAACCGAATGATCGGTTTTCCGGACGTTACGTAGGACGTACCGCATACCCAACCGGGACAACGATCAAGACTCAATCCCCTGCAACACACAACACGGTGAACACAAGACACAGGCCCATCGATAACGGGACACGCCTCTATCTCGTCACCGACGTAAAGCGGACCCGTTCAGAGAGGTGTTGTCCCAAGGGAGATCAGTTCAAGAAAATGAAACGAATCCCGAGGTCCTCACTCAGCATAGCAGGCCAACGATACTGTTGCGACATCGAGGTCGATTTACACCCTACCCCGTTTTCCGAGAAGCTCAAGACTTTCGTCGCCGTCTACCACCGTAGGAACCGAAAGATCGGTTTTCCGGACGTTACGTAGGACGTACCGCATACCCAATCGGGACAACGATCAAGACTCAATCCCTTGCAACCCATCCAACGAGGCCACCGACGGACCAGCACCACCTTGCTAAACTTTATCGGACTCGCTACTCCGGAGGACACCACCCCTCCGTTCGTTCTCCTAGATCCATACGACCCCGCCATCCCGGGGCCCCCAACTGTCGACGCGGCCCACAAATCACCAGCCAGAAAAATGGTACCCATGCCGCGCCTAGTCGGGTGGGGAGGGGGGGGGGGAGCAACCATCCTTCATCTTAGCCTGACCATGACCGGTTACCCTCCTAACCCATCCTCAAGCAGCTGCTCCCCCTTATAGAGCAATATTTGATTTTTCTGCTCTGCCCACAGCAGACATTGAAAAGTGAGAATCACGATATGAAATTGGGGTTCCCCAAATGACCGATCACCCTAATGCCATGACCGATCACCTTCCCATGGCCACGCCCAAGGTGCCCTGGGCTAGCCAAAGGTGCGCGACCGACATGCGCCCGGCTCGCCCACGGTCCCGATGCGGGCCAGGGCCCGGGTCTCGATTTACGCCCATGCGCCTAAGCGCCCTTGAGTGCCCAAGCACCCACGCCCTCGTCTTCGATCATTCGATATGCACGCTAGGGACGGTCCTACTAGATCCGTAGGACCCACCTCCCAATGCGGGCCGGGGCCCGGGTCCCGATTTATGCCCAAGCGTCCGAAGCGTCACAAGTGCCCCAAGTGCCCGCACCAGCGCCTTCGTCTTTTGATCATTAGATATGCACGCTTGGGACGCTCCTACTAGATCCGTAGGCGACCGTCGACGGGGCCCACTGATTGCCAGCCCGGAAAGCGGTTCCGGGCCTACCTTAGCCTGACCATGACCGGTCACCCTCCTAACCCACCCTCAAGCAGCTGCTCCCCCTTATAGAGCAATATTTGATTTTTCTGCTCTGCCCAAAGTAGACATTGAAAAGTGAGAATCACGATATGAAATTGGGGTGCCCCAAATGACCGATCACCCTAATGCCATGACCGATCACCTTCCCATGGCCACGCCCAAGGTGCCCTGGGCTAGCCCAAGGTGCGCGACCGACATGCGCCCGGCTCGCCCACGGTCCCGATGTGGGCCGGGGCCCGGGTCTCGATTTACGCCCATGCGCCCAAGCGCCCTTGAGTGCCCAAGCACCCGCGCCCTCGTCTTTGATCATTCGATATGCACGCTAGGGACGGTCCTACTTGATCCGTAGGACCCACCTCCCGATGCGGGCCGGGGCCCGGGTCCGGATTTACGCCCAAGTGTCCCAAGTGCTCAAGTGCCCGCACCCGCGCCTGCGTCTTTTGATCATTAGATATGCACGCTTGGGACGCTCCTACTAGATCCGTAGGCGACAGTCGACGGGGCCCACTGATCGCCGGCCCGGAAAGCGGTTCCGATACCGGGCCTACCTTAGCCTGACCATGACCGGTCACCCTATGGTGACCGGTCACCCTCCTCACCCAGCTTCTCCCCCTTTGATGGTTAGGATTTGTCACGTCCCTAGCCGATCAATAAGACACCGACTAACCTAGTGGGTAGCTAGGGCAAGTCGGGATCGTATCCACGAGGACGGTATATCAAGGTTTAGACTAGGTCTACCTACAACGAGACTAGATTACCAAACAAACACAAAGAAGCGATGAATGGAAAACTATGAAGGAGGAGGAGTAAGAACTAAACTAACACTAGAGACTAACTAAACGATAAAACTAACGGAAATGATGGCTAACTAGGAGGATTAACACAAATATGGAAAGAAGTGGGGTAGGTCGGGTTCATAGGAGTAGAAGGATAATCGGGGAGATCAAGGGTATAGGTGTCTCCTAATCGCTATAGTCGGTCCGGGCTCTCGCAACTTAGACCGATGCCAAGGTGGGTCCTGGCTCTCGCAACTTAAACCCTAGTCCGCGCTCTCGCGACTAGACTATTCTCGACATATCCACAAAATAAACAATCAATGAGAAGATGAACACAAGTATGGGAAGCATGGCCACTACAACTCACACAAGCATATCAACAAACACATAGAGTGCCTACAATGTGACTAACAACAAAGATGAAACCTTTTCCCCTTAAACAACCATAATCATCCATAATCTACCCCTAATCCCCCTACTAACCCCACAAGGAAACTACTCACTCATTATTAAGAGAAAACCAACAATCATAAGAGAAATCAATGTCACAAAACAAGCATCCATTATCATTAACAAGAACAATAGCAATAACAATAACAATAAGTAAGAAACTTGAATAAATAACAAAGACTAAGGATGAAAAGATTATACCAACAATAGGATGAATAAAAGATGAAAACTTGTATTAATGAGAAACCCAAATACAATCCCAAGGTTGTAAATCTTGGAACAATCTTCAAGAATCCCTTAATCCAAGACTAATTACAATAATTAACTAATGATTAAAGAGAGGATTAGACTAATGAGAGTAGCAATAATCTAGGGTTTTGAATGATAATGGAGGCTTAAACTAATCTAGGGTAAGATAAAATGTCATAAAATTACAAGAAGGGAGTATATATATGGGTACAAGAATGAAGGAGAAGAAAAGAAGAAGCCCGTGCTGCCTCTGTAGCTTCCCGGCCGGGACGGACTATCCCGATCGGGACAGCCCTGCCATCCCGACCGGGACGAGTTGATCCCGATCGGGATGGGCTCACAGCAGGCATCTTAATGTAGCACCCCATCCCGAACGGGATGGGTCTTGTATGCCTTCCTTAAACGCTCTTTGGTCCTTCCTTGCCTCTCATGGGCTTCCCACCTATTCTCGGGACTCGGGATCGGGTCTCGGAGGCTCGGGATTGGGTCCCAAGGTCTCGGGATCGATTCCAAGGCCTCGAGTCATCGTTCCTTTATCTCGTTGGCTCCAAAATGTGTATGTATTGAGTCGGAATCGCTCCAACTCTTCCAAATCGTTCTCGGGAACCTGAAACGAACTAAAGGAAGCATAAGATCGCTCCAAAGGAGCGATTCCACAAGGAAAAAGGGACCAAAACACAACAAATAGGCACTACAAACTACACTTATCAACTCCCCCACACTTAACCCTTACTCGCCCTCGAGTAAGCACACACTAACTACTAAACTAGCCGAATGGGTATTAGCGCACACTACGCCCCTTCAACTCACGCGAGTGCACTTAGAGGAAAAGTGCACTCCGCAAGGCAAGTCGGGTCTTGCGACAAAACTGTGGGTGCAACCGGACACAAAACACACAAACAAACAAACACACAAACAAACACATAATCGGTTGCACCCAAAAGAAAACAAATACCGCTTCCCTCAAACAAGCAGTGAAAGAAGCACCGGTTTAGGACTCGAGGTAGGTGACAACGTTCCAAAGCTAGCAATACAAACCAAGGTTAACTAAACCCTAATAGTATGACGATCAAGCAATAAAAACGTTGGTAACTTACCTAGGTCCTCCTAACTTTCTAAAAACATACTCCGGGACGATCGGCAGAGTGGAAAAGTGAAGAACCACGGTGTTAGTCGACACTGTAGGTAAGTGAGACCCCGCCCCCTTTAGCGTGAGCCAAGAGGGTCGTCCCGTGTCCAAAACCGCCTAACTAGTCCAAGTAAAAAGGTGGAAAACATGCAAAGTGAGGGAAGACCGACTAATGCCGCTATCATCCTTCCTCGGGACTCGGTCCTTTGGTAGGCTCTTCACGGCGAAAGTCGGAAAAAGGCTTATTTTTGTGGTGATTTTTTTTTTTTGTGAGACGGGTTTTCTTTTGGCATTTTCTTTCTCTTTGACATATTTGATTTGTTTTGCCTTGCCATTCTTTTTCTTCTTTTGGCTTTTGTGCCTTTTCTTTTTCTTCATTTCTTTTCTTTCTTTCATTTTTTTTTCTTTTCTTTTCTTTGCCCTTTCTGGCAAGATTTGGCTTTTTGGCGTTTCTTGACAATTAAGAAAGAGAGAATCAACAAATTGCAAGTTATTGTGTGGATATGTGTGAGATGTAGGTAAATGGGTAAGTCGGGGGTCGCGATCCCCCTTCAAACCCACAAAAAGTGGAGAACTTGGACTAATCAAACGATCCTAAACACGGTCACCTAGGGGACGAGACTCAGTAACCAAGGCCTTTTCACACCGTGGGTGGTCATAATGGTCAAAAGTGCAAATCCCGCAGTAAATCCCTAGTAAGCTAGGTGGACTCAAGGTAAAGGACCAATGAATTCATTGATTTAAGGTCATTCTACTAGACTAAAGTCCAAGACTCGATTTATACAACTAGAAAGGGAAAATAGACACTCACACACTAGCCTCTAAAACGGGTTTTCGAAAACCATTTAAACACAAAACAAAGACTCAACGAAAACGAAAGAAAAAGAAACAAAAGCAACAAAACAAGAACAACACAAAATGAACACATACAAAACACACACCACCCCGAACTTCCAAATGAGCAACCAATCATCCACAAACTTTACAAAGCTCCACCCGAGCACACCACAACACATATCTCCTCCAAACTTCACAAGAAACAAAGAGGAAAAAGGGTTGAAAAGATGTTACCGGGTGTCTTGAAAGCTCTCCAAAGCTAGCGGCGATTAAGCGACCTATAAGGAAAAAGGGAGGCAAAATACGCACACAAAACAAATATACGACATAATGACACAAAAGGAAAACACACAAAAGAAAAATCTTTTTGATTTTTGAGGAAATTTTCAAATTTTTAGGGTTTTTGATGATTTTTTTCGAAAAACTAAGAAAATAAACTAAACTATACTAGAATATCGCTCCCCCACACTTAAACAGAGCAATGTCCTCATATGCTCAATCGTAGTGTGCGGAGAGACAAAAGAAAAAGAAAAGAAACTACGAAAATAAAGCTACAAATAAAAAATAAAGCGAAGAAAAGGGTAGAAGGTGTCCGGCCGGGGTGTAGTCAAGTCACCATGGGCCGAGGCGAGAAAAAGATATGGAAGGGGGAAGAAAATAAAAAGAAGGAAATAAAAGGAAATGGGAGGGGAGGGCTAGGTGTAATCAAGTCACCTAGCCCGGATTCCGACTAAATCCTCAAAAAGAAGGTGAAAATCTGGTAAAAATTTGGATTTTGAAATGACTCTCGATGTAGTCACATCATCGAGAGTCGGGAGCAACAACTACGTGGCCTCGAATGCCACCATGACATCAAGACACAAAAGTGTATAAGGGGAAGGGAATACACAAAGGAAAACAAGCAACAAAAACGGAAAACAAAGGATAGTTGTCGTACTCCATAAGTTAGCAACTCACTCTCTCCATCGTCTCATAGGTCAATAAACGTACGTGATTGTCTTCATCATTGCTATCCCGCTTCAAGCATGATAGAACCGCATGGTAGAGGTAGTAAAGGTGCGAGGGGGTGGAATTGGATGCGAATCAAGGTGTAGAGTGAAGAGCAAATGAGGTGAAGGTATGACAATGAAGTACATGGGGCATATGGTAAAGCTAGGGTAGCTAGGGAGGTTGGGAGGGGGCATAAAACGGTTGGGTGGACTCGATTTGCGAAGAAGAATCACAAAGGGGGAGCAGAGGACCATCCCGGTCTGGAAGATTGATCCCGATCGGGTTACCTCACCCGTCCCGGTCGGGACGCCCTAATCCCGGTCGGGACGGATCCACAGAAAGCTCGAAATCTGGTGCACCCATCCCGATCGGGATGGCACCCTTCCCGGTCGGGATGCCTTACCCTTCCCGGTCGGGACGCCTCATCCCGGTCGGGATGGGTCTTCTTCGACCTCCACGACCCCAAAAACTTGTTCCAAGCTTCAAAAACCCAATCCTCTTGCTCACAACCCAAGGTATACCATAGCCACTCTCCTCTAGGAGCATTCTCACTTCACCTATCAAGAAATACTCAAACATACATCAAACTCTCTCCCTCACAACGCTCATCAATCAAACCAAATAATAAGAATTCACAAAAATCCAACTAACTACAAGAAAGAGATATATACAATGAGACGGTTCTAGTAGAACTCCGTCAAACCAAGGTGGTGCTTTCTTCAATCTTTTTCAACGACCAAAACTAGTTCCATCTCCATCGAGGGCACGTAAGAACAAGTCGAAGGCCCTAGAGAAGTCTTCAATCAAGCTCGTAATGTAACCGGCCACATCCCAAGGCTCCTCATGGCCTTGCCTTGACGTTCCCGGGGCATCCCGCTCTTCCAAGTTCAACGACTTGAACTTGTACTTTTTGTCCTTGGGGATATACCCAAACGTCCACCGGTCCTCATGCGGCCCCAAGGGCGGCTCATCCTTTTCCTTGCTTTGCAACTTATCCTCAAGCCCATGATTTGGGCACTCATCTTCCTCCAAATCGGAGTCATCATCCTCAAGTACATAGGAGTACTTTTTCAAGCTTTGTTCCGGTTCACCCCCTAGATCGATGTCTTTCTTGGCTTGGATCATATTGCATGATTCATCCTTAGTAGGCGAAGTGTTTCCTTGGAGATCGAACACTATCTTTTCCTCGCCTAACTCAAATGTGATCCTACCGTTCTTCACATCGATCATGGCACCCGCGGTGTGTAGAAATGGGCGCCCAAGAATAATGGGAGTGTTGGCATCCTCCGGCATGTCAAGCACAATGAAGTCGACCGGAATGAAGTATTTCCCCACTCGTACCGGTACGTCCTCTAACATTCCTAATGGTCGATTGAATGATTTATCGGCCATTTGGAGGGTGAGGGACGTACATTTCAACTCCTTCATTCCGAGTCGGCAACAAATAGATTAGGGAATGATGCTCACACTTGCGCCCAAGTCGCATAACGCATTCTTGATCAAGAAGTTGCCTATGGTGCAAGGGATCGAAAAACTACCCGGATCCTTTAACTTCGGAAGCGTGGAACCTTGGATAAGCTCGCTCACCACCCTCGTGAATGCTACGGTCTCTTCCTTGTCGACGGATCTTTTCCTAGCTAAGATTTCTCTCATAAATCTTCCATATGCCGGGATTTGGGTAAGTAATTCGGTGAACGGGACACTAACATCCAATTTCTTCACAATACTAAGGAACTTGTCGTAATGAGTGTCCACCTTAGTCTTCATTTGCCTCGATGGGTAAGGCAACTTTATTTGGTACTTGTTTTGATCATTAAGGGTGGACTCTTCAAAGGACACTTTCCTTTTTTCCTTGTCTTTCTCTTGAAGTGGGGGAGGGTTGTCTTCTTGGGGTTTCTCGACCTCCCATAAGACTTGCTCCTCAATTGGAATGTCAAAGCTTGGCTCTTCTTGATTCGGAGATGTCATTTCCATTGTCGATTCTTGCATCGGCTCTTGCTCATTAGGATATGGAGGGGAGTCATAAGAGGTACCTCTCCTTGTGGTGATGGCATTTACATGCTCAAATGTCGGTGTTTCACCTTGAGAAGGTAGTTGCCCCTTTTGCCTTGAGGAGCTCCCCGAAGCGAGTTGAGATATTTGAGTCTCAAGTATCTTCATACGGGTATCTCTCATTGCGTTTTCCCCTTGAATATAATTGAAGAGCTCATGATGGTTCCTTGACATGTCCACTTGACTTTGTTGCAAATCTTGATTACTCCTTTGTATGTCCATCAACGTCTTTTGAATGTCAAAATCCCGAGGTGGGGAAGATGGATTATGCGGAGTGTCGGTGATGGCGAGAGGAATGCCATAATCATGAGTAGGAGACCGGCTCCTAGGCTTGCTTTGTTGTTGTTGATTTTGAGTTGCTTGTTGACGGTTCCCTTGGAACCCATGAGAATTACCTTGTTGATAGCCTTGATTGTGGTTTTGTTGTCCTTGAAAGTTTCGGTTTCCTTGGAAATTTTGGTTTCCTTGGTAACCACCATGATTGAAGTTCCCTTGTTCGAACCCTTGCTTGTTGTTGAAGTTGCCTTGGTTATTTTGCTTGAAATTGTTGAAGGGTCTTTGGTTACCCACATAACCTTGGTAACTTTCATTGTTGTCCCGTAAGGGAGGTGGAACATAGGGACGATGTTGTTGTTGATGTTGAAGTGTTTGTTGTTGAGGGACTTGATTGGAAGCTTGGTATTGATTAGAGAAGGAGGCACCTTGCTTGAACGCTTGAAAGGCGTTCACTTGCTCAATACTCCCTCTACAATTCATAGAGTCATGACCAACGATTCCACAAGTGTCGCACATCCCAAAGTAAGGTGTAGGAGGTGCAAACCCCAAAGCATTCACTTCTTGAATCGGTTGATGGTGGGAGGAACTAGAGCCTTGGACTTGGTTGAGGTGGCTTTGGAGCTTCTTGTCAATAGTCTCCATGTGTGTTTTAAGTTGAGCTCCAAGGTCAATGCATAACTTAGTGATAGCATCGACCTCATGCATGCCTCCTCGGTGTGCCTTCCTAGGCCTAGAGTATTGCAAATTATGCACTGCCATCTCTTCGATTCTCGCCCATGTTTGGTCGTCATCGACCTCGGTGAACCTACCGTTGGAGCCCATGTTAAGAATAGCTCTCGAGTCCTCATAAAGTCCATTCCAAAATTGTTGCACCAAGAACCATTGTGAGAGTCCATGATGAGGGCACGATCTTACCAAAGACTTAAACCGCTCCCAAGCTTCATATAGGCTCTCTTCATCCCTTTGTTGGAACCCGGTGATGGAGGCCCTAAGCAAATTCGTCTTTTCCGGAGGGTAAAACTTTTGGTAAAACGCCAAGGCAAGCTCTTTCCAAGTGTCGATACCCATGGTTGCCCTATCGAGACTCTTGATCCATTGCTTCGCTTTTCCAATAAGAGAAAACGGGAAGAGTACCCAACGAATTTGGTCTTGAGTAACCCCGGTTTGAGATATAGCGTCACAATAATCGGAGAAGGTCTCCATGTGTTGGTGCGAGTCTTCGGTGGGCAAACCACTAAATGGGCTCCTCTCCACAAGTTGGATAAATTGAGTCTTTGCCACAAAATTCCCGGTATAGGCTTCCGGTAATGCACTCGGTCCCGGCAGGCATCCTCGGTGAATGTGGAGGGAGAGGAAAACTTAGGCATTCTTGGATGTAAGGGAGAAGATGGTGGTGTAGAGAGTGTTGATGTAGATGAAGAGGGGGAACTAGGAGAAGAATCACCGAAGGGATTGATGAAGGTCCCTCCGGCCGTCTCTCGAGGTGAAATGTTCAAGTCGGCTCCTTGGGCTTGCCCTTGATGAGTATTGCTTGCACTCGGTTGAGAGATCCTAACCCGATTAATCGTCCGTTGGCGAGAGGCTCTAAAGAGTCTCTCCGGCTCTGGATTAAAGAGATAAAGGTCGCCTCCCCTCCTAGGCATACACTACACACTTAGAACAAAC
>OY288258.1:32393106-32398106 GCA_958450325.1 Agrostemma githago
AACCGAGCAATGTCCCCATGCTCGACCGTAGTGTGCGGAGAGACAAAAGAAAAAGAAAAGAAACTATGAAAACAAAGCTAAAAATCAAAAATGAAGATGAAGAAAAGGGTAGAAAGTGTCCGGCCGGGGTGTAGTCAAGTCACCATGGACCGAGACGAGAAAAAGATATGGATGGGGGAAGAAATAAAAGAAGGAAATAAAAGGAAATGGGAGGGGAGGGCTAGGTGTAATCAAGTCACCTAGCCCGGATTCCGCCTAAATCCGACTAAATCCTCAAAAAAAAAAGTGAAAATCTTGTAAAATTTGGATTTTTGAAAATGACTCTCGATGTAGTCACATCATCGAGAGTCGGGAGCAACAACTACCGAGGCCTCGAAGGCCACCAAGATACCATGACTCAAGGGGAAAGGGGACAAACAAGAGAAAAACAAGCAATAAAACACGGAAAAGTAAGGATAGTTACCAAAACCAATCGGCTAGTAACTCACTCGCTCCATCGTCTCATAGATCAATATTGGCACAAAGCTTGTCTTCTTCATTGTCATCCCGCGTCAAACTTGATAAAGCGCATGGTTGGGGTAGTAATGGTAGGGGGTAGGATTTGATGTGAATACCGGTCTAAAGTAGATAGAAGATGAAGTGAGGGTGTGAAAATGAAGTATGTGGGTGGTATGATATGAGCAAGGAAGGTAGGGAGGATGGGTGGGGGTATATAATGGTTGGGTGGGCTCAAATGTCGAAGAAGAAGCACCAAAAAGGAGTAGGGGACCATCCCGGTCGGGATGGATGGTCCCGGTCGGGTTGATAAACCCTTCCCGATCGGGAATCCTCCTTCCCGGTCGGGATGACACTCCAGTAGACACAATTTTTGGCACCCTCATCCCGATCGGGACGGCCCCATCCCGGTCGGGACGACACACCCTTCCCGGTCGGGAAGGGTCTTCATGACTCCCGTGACCCCAAAACCGACTCCCCTACTCACGAACCGAGCTTTATCACTAACCACTCCTCCCTAGGAATCACCACCACTTCACACCTATCACAATAAACTCGAATACAACATCAAATTTCCTCCCTCACATCGCTCATCAACAATCCAATATTACAAGAATTCACAAAACAAACAAAATCAATAGAAAAAACACACAAATACAAACACAAGAATCCTAAAGAAGAGAGGAGGGGAATATACAACATGACGGTTCTTTAGGAACTCCGTCAAACCTAGGATGGTGGACTCTCTGATAAGTGTAGTTTGTAGTGCCTATTTGTTGTGTTTTGGTCCCTTTTTCCTTGTGGAATCGCTCCTTTGGAGTGATTCATGGGCTTCTTATGCTTCCTTTAGATTCGTTTCAGGTTCCCGAGGCCGAATTGGAAGAGTTGGAGCGATTCCGACTCAATACATACACATTTTGGAGCCAACGAGATAAAGGAACGATGACTCGAGACCTTGGAATCGACCCCGAGACCTTGGGACCCAATCCCGAGCCTCCGAGACCCGATCCCGAGTCCCGAGAATCAGTGGGAAGCCCATGAGAGGCAAGGAAGGACCAAAGAGTGTTTAAGGAAGGCATACAAGACCCATCCCGTTCGGGATGGCCTCATCCCGTTCAGGATGGGGTGCTACATTAGGATGGCTGCTGTGAGCCCATCCCGGTCGAGACCAACTCGTCCCGATCGGGATGACAGAGCCGTCCCGATCGGGATGATCCGTCCCGGTCGGGAAGCTACAGAGGCAGCACGAGCTTCTTCTTTTCTTCTCCTTCATTCTTGTACCCATATATATACTCCCTTCTTGTAATTTTAGGGGACATTATGTTAACCTACATTAGTTTAAGCCTCCAAAACCCTAGATTTACTCTCACTCATTAGCTTTAATCTTCCTTTAATCTTAGTTAATCCTTAGTTAATTATTGTAATTAGTTCTTGTATTAAGAGGATACTTGAAGAATTCTCCAAGATTGACAACCTTGGGTTTTATTTAGGTTCTTATTTATACAAGATTTCATCTTTTCATCTCCTTAGTGTTGGTATAACCTTTCTTACTCTTAATCTTGTTTATTTAATCTTGTTTGAATCTTTTAATATTGTTAGTATCATTGTTCTTGTTAATCATTATGGATGTTTGTTTAGTGATAATATTTTCTCTTGTTATGGTTGTTTTATTCTTGATAATGAGTGAGTAGTCTTCTTGTGGGGTTAGTAGGGGGATTAGGGGTAGATTATGGATGATTAGGGTTGATTAAGGGGAAAAGGTTGTATCTTTGTTGTTAGTCACATTGTAGGCACTCTATGTGTTTGTTGATATGATTGTGTGAGTTGTAGTGGCCATGCTTCCCATGCTTGTGTTCATCCTCTCATTGATTGCTTACTTTGTGGAAATGTTGAGAATAGTCATAGTCACGAGAGTGCCGACTAGGGTCTAAGTTGCGAGAGCCCGGACCCACCTTGACATCGGTCTAAGTTGCGAGAGCCCGGACCGACTCTAGCGATTAGGAGACACCTATACCCTTGATCACCCCAATTATCCTTCTTCTCCTATGAACCCGACCTACCCCACTTCTTTCCATTTTTGTGTTAATCCTCTTAGTTAGCCTTCGTTCTTTTAGTTTATTCATTAGTTCGATCCTTAGCTTAGTAATACTCCTCCTCCATCATTAGTATTCCTTTTATCGCTTTCTTTGTGTCGTTTTTGGTAGCATAGTCTCGTTTGTAAGTCGACATAGTCTAAGCTTTGATATACCGTCCTCGTGGAATCGATCCTGACTTACCCTAGCTACTCACTCGGTTAGTCGGTGTTTTATTGATCGGCTAGGGACGTGACGAATCCTTACCATCACTCTCCTTCAACCGTAGCCCTCAAGGGCATGGAGGAGCAAGTCGAACGCGCTACCGACATCATAATGAAGGCCCAAGGAGCGCTCGAGCCTAGCTAACCTCCACGGGCTCCAAGGTGGAAGCAAGAAGTAGGAATCCCAAGACCCGACATCATCTTGCACGTTGTCCCCGGGGTCTATCCATCCTACGAGCTTCACCGACCTCTTCCTCCCTAAGCAAGCTCCATCTCCAAGAAACGAGGCACAAAAAGCGGTTTTGGTCTCACTTCCTCGTTGCACACACCCACACTTTCCTCAAGTTGTGGTTCCCCATCTTCATCACTCGGCCCCACATCATCTTGGAGAAGAGAATCGAAACTTCTACCGGCGGTTTCAATCTCTTCCAAGTCATTGCTTGGTGTACATATAAGGGGCTCTTGATGCTTATCCTCATTATCGGACATGGGCAAATCGAGGCTATCAATTTCACCCAACATCCTCACAAACTCCACCAAATCATCCAACTCACTATCCTCCTCCAATTCTTCACCAACGATGCCTTCACCAAGGGTCATATCCTCATTCGTCTCTTTTTGGGTAGACGATTGAGGTTCTTCAAAGCAAATTTCTCCTCCAAAGGGAACTACGTTGGCGGCTTCGTGATTAGGTTGCTCCTCTTTCTCAAGTGGGCACCCTTCATCTAATTGTGATGTTCGGGATAAAAACATTACGGTTTGAACCGATAATGCATTTAATCGAGCATCCCTCGCCTCGTTTGCCCTTCGAATTTGGACCCATAATTCATTTTGTTGTTTTTGAATTTGAATGGCCATTTCTTGGTTGCTCTTTTACAATTGAAGAAGCGATTGAAACACCTCCATGTCGGGCAATTGGTGATCATTGGGGTCTTGTAAAGCTCCATGAAAATCTTGATGATGCCCAAGGGGTGGGGCATCATAGGTTGGGGTGATTGGTAGTATTGTGGGTCATGGGGTTCATATTGTGGTTGGGGTGAAGGGTAATATTGTGGGTTTTGGGGAAATTGGCTTCCATACGGTGAATCATGATTGAACATGGTGGGTTCACATTCATAGCTTGAGTAATAGTCACCATGATCGTAGGATTGATAGTCGTTCACTTGTTGGTAGCCATTTCCATATCCTTGAAGCTCATACCCACTAGAGTCTTGATTACCCCAAGAAGCTTGATAGTGGTAGGGGGACGTCATGTCATACCCTTGGTTCATGGAAGAAGAGGAGTAGCTCATATCGGCTCCCGAGTATGTGGAGTTTAGATCAAACCCCATGCTTGCTCGAAAATCGTGGTCCAAACAAGGTTGGAAACCTCTCACTCTAGCAACCGTCCGTTAAAGCGGCTCTAAGTTACAAGAAGAAGATAGTCACCACCTCTAAGCACAAACTGTAGACTAAGAACAAACGTGAGAACCCTAGTGCTTTTTGGGCACTAGACAAGAGAGAAATAAACCTCACACACACAAGAAGCAAGGTAACAAAAAAGAAAAAAGAAAACACAAACACAAAGACAGAGTCAAGTAACTAGGAAAACAAAGTCTAAACTAGCACCGTCCCCGGCAACGGCGCCAAATAGATGGTAAGGATTTGTCGTGGAATCCCAACCGTCAATAAATAAACCGGCTATTCCTATGGTAGATAGGGCAAGTCGGGTCAAATCCACGGGGACGGTAATGTATAGCCTAGACTAAGGTCGCCTAAATACTAAACTAAGTCAACGAGCTAAGCTAAACTAGGAATGGTAGAGAGGGGAGAAAGCTAGACTACACTAAGGCTAAGGAGAAAGCAAACAAAGGAGAACGGGCTAGGATTAGGTCGGGGACAAAGGTGTAACGGAATGGTCGAGGGAAAACTAGAGCGAAGGAGGTAGTAGGGTAATCTAGGTTGGTCCGGGCTCTCGCAACTTAGACCCGCCTAGAGGTTCATCCTATAACCCATCTCGGCGATACACAAGACAAACGGGGTTACTAGCGTGATATCGGGGGCTAGGTCGCATCCGGGCTCTCGCTACTTAGACCGACCTAGGGGTCGTCCTCACCGGGCTCTCGCAACTTAGTGAGGGAACCGAACCCACAAACAAACTATCACCCACAAGAGAAAGGCAAGAAAAACAAGCATTCGCAACTACTTAGTCATTCAAGCATTTCAACAA
>OY288258.1:32405606-32408106 GCA_958450325.1 Agrostemma githago
CCAAAATACAAAGTTATAATTAGATTAGTCTAATTCACGTACGACTTGTAAAATATAACTCATTTATCTCGTAATCCATTAGACTCATCTTTAACGTCGTTGTAACATCTGCACAAATTCTAAATCAAACTTCACATTTCAAATATGTGCATTCTCGATCTATTGTAGCATTTAAAAGATACATCAGGCTGAAAACCATTAGAATGCCACTGGGAGAGCTAATACGTACATGAGGAGTACGAGGGCATCTAAACACAGGAGATCCACCAATTTATAGAGCCTGATATGTAGCTCCGTATTCCATTCGAACCAAGCATCTTGCATCAACTAGTAACATCTTCGAACGTGTAACAGCCTTGGTATTTTATTGCAACCTTCTTGCACTTAAATCTCAGATTTGATTCCCTTCCGGATACAGTCTGTATTCAAGAACCCATTGGAATGGAAAGGAAAAGCAGCGCTGTATTATTGAAATTTGTAGCCTGGCAGACTGATTCACAACATCAAGTTCTAATGATAAAGCAAGAACAAATGGGTCTCTGATCTCTGGTTGAAACAAACCAGTTATATACTAAGTATATACTCATGCTAACCCTTGTTAAACTTTGCTGAAGTACAAACAACATTTTAACCTATGAACGAAATCAAATATCCAAAACAAACCCATTGAACTTCAGCAATCAACAACCGAATGCTGCAAGAGGGCCCAAATCCTCAACCATATCATTAAATAAACACATATACCAACACCCCATAAATCCAACACTGAATTCTTTCCTCACGTTCCCCATGTCCCTCTCCAGTATTGCCCAACACTATATATAAGATTATAAGACATCTTATATTATAAACAATGTTTTACCAAGGTATCGCAAAAATAACAGTTTAGAGTTTGGGGAGAGGCAGATAGCATTGTGTCGACTGTTGAGGGGAGACGATGTGAAGACAAAAATTGGGCAAGAAAAAGTTGGTTTAAGAGTGGTTGTAAAATAAAGTGAGCATGAATACAGAACGATAAAAAAAGAGTAACAAAATAGTGAACCCAAGTCTAAGTGTTGCTTCAGCATAATGGCAAACATGTTGCAGGACTGAGGGCTACGTCGTATTCTTCTAAGAAAAGCAACCAGAATACTTCGAAAACATAAGACAGTTTGAATAAAAGGGAGAATAAAGAAAGAAAGAAAGAAAGAAAGTCTTACGTAGTGTTATAGGAGAAAAAGGTGACTGGCTGGGGCAACGTATCCATAAGATTGTGAATTGAGCAAACTGATCTTGAGCAGAAGATATGGTTGGGTCGAGATGAAGGTGAGATGGTTGAGCATCGTTAGGAAGTACATAAGACGAAATGAGGAGGCATATAAAGAGAAGGAAAGAAATAAGTGTGGAAATCCTGCAAAAGTAGAGTTGAGAAGAGGCAATATAAATATATATAGACGAATCAAATAAATGCTTTCAGATTCAGTATCTGGTCTCATTTAGTTGAACCTCCATATTGCTCCACATTAAGCTGGGGTCAACAATTTAAAGACGAATCAAATAAATGTAAATATTCAAATGTTTTTTCATGTCAATATTCAAAAGAAATTATTTCTAATGACTTTCATAGTTTTTAACTGACCGCTCAGTTGAAAACGATGCCTCAGAAATAATGTTCATCGACAAATGGATCAAATAACATCTACTGTATGATAAAAGGGAAGTGAAAACAGTAGGTGAGGTGAATGAATAAGCAAATAAATAGCATTGATTGATTACTCGGAACTCAGCACTCAACTAGATTGAGCATTTTTTTCATCTTGCAGGCCCACTAAAGTTGATGTACAAAAAGCATTAACTTCGCCTAACTATTAAGACTCTAGGTGAGAAATAATCTTACTAAGAAATGAGATAAGTACGTCAATTTTCTAGTACTACACATTATTCTTAAACTTTTCTCATCCCATGTCCTTTTCTCAGAGACTGCAACTGGTTCGAAAGAACAATTGTCCAAATAAAAATGATTATAAGACTAATAAATATAAGCCCCAAGATGCTTTTATTAGTGTAATTATAATATACTGTAGCTGGTATTTTTATCTTGCCCTCACGTATTAACTTCAACTAAATGGAGAACCCCTACTTCCATGTCTATGTCTTCTGCAAATACTATAGTTTACCTAACAAGATACGACTGCTAACTATAAGCCCCAAGACCCTAACTTCACTTTTTCTTCTTTAAAGTAGCGGTTTTCCAATTTTAGAGGATGGAAGTTCAGTGAAAATATAGCCACATAGCTCAGAAATGATTGTCAGTCTATTATGGTGATTTATTATAGCATTCATAATTGTTCACATATTTCTAAGAAGTTTCATTTTCGTTTAGTGGACTTAATGTTTCATTTTCTCCAATGAACCGCTTAATCAATATCAACATTTGCATCAGAACCAAATTAAATTGAACCCAAATACTCTACTTTGAGAAATGAACTAAAACATAAATTTGAAACAGGTGAAATCTCTC
>OY288258.1:32420606-32458106 GCA_958450325.1 Agrostemma githago
TTTCCTTATTTGAGTTCATCCTCTTAGTTAGTCGTCGTCTCATTAGTTTCATTGATTAGTTTGTTTCTAGTTAATCATTAGTCTAGTTCTTATCTCTTCTCCATCATAGTTTTCCAATTATTGTTTCTTTGTGTTTGTTTGGTGATTTAGTCTTGTTTTAGGCCGACCTAGTCTAACCCTTGCAATACCGTCTCCGTGGATACGATCCCGACTTGCCCTAGCTACCCACTAGGCTAGTTGGTTGTTTTCGGTTAGGGACGTGACAAATCCCTACCATCAATTTGGCGCCGTTGCCGAGGACGGTGCATTGTTTAGACTTAGTTTGCTTATTTCTAGACTTAGTTACCCTTCTTTGTGTTCTCCCATCTTCTCTTGTGAATATTTTCTAGTTTTTCTTCTTTTCTTAGCTTTCTTTTCTCTTTGTCTCTAGTTGTGCTTGTTTATTGTCGTTGCCTAGTGCCCATAAAGCACTACGTGTTCTCACGTTTGTTCTAATGCGTAGTGTATGCCTAGGAGGGGAGGCGACTTCTATCTCTTTAATCCAGAGCCGGAGAGACTCTTTCGAGCCTTTCGCCAATGGACGATTAATCAGGTTAGGATCTCTCAACCAAGTGCAAGCAATACTCATCAAGGGCAAGCCCAAGGAGCCGACTTTAGCGAGTCACCTCGAGAGACGGCCGGAGGGACCTTCATCAATCCCTTCGGTAACTCTTCTTCTCCTAGTTCCCCCTCTTCATCTACATCAACACTGTCTACACCACCATCTTCTCCCTTACATCCAAGAATGCCTAAGTTTTCCTCTCACTCCACTTTCACGGAAGATGTCTTGCCGGGACCGAGTGCATTATCGGAAGCCTATACCGAGAATTTTGTGGCAAAGACTCAGTTTATCCAACTTGTGGAGAGGAGCCCATTTAGTGGTTTGCCCACCGAAGACCCGCACCAACACATGGAGACCTTCTCCGATTATTGTGACGCTATATCTCAAACCGGGGTTACTCAAGATCAAATTCGTTGGGTACTCTTCCCGTTTTCTCTTATTGGAAAAGCGAAGCAATGGATCAAGAGTCTCGATAGGGCAACCATGGGTATCGACACTTGGAAAAAGCTTGCCTTGGCGTTCTACCAAAAGTTTTACCTTTTGGGAAAGACGAATTTGCTTAGGGCCTCCATCACCGGGTTCCAACAAAGGGATGAAGAGAGCCTATATGAAGCTTGGGAGCGGTTTAAGTCTTTGGTAAGATCGTGCCCTCATCATGGACTCTCACAATGGTTCTTGGTGCAACAATTTTGGAATGGTCTTTATGAGGACTCGAGAGCTATTCTTAACATGGGCTCCAATGGTAGGTTCACCGAGGTCGATGACGACCAAACTTGGGCAAGAATCGAAGAGATGGCGATGCATAATTCGCAATACTCTAGGCCTAGGAAGGCACATCAAGGAGGCATGCATGAGGTTGATGCTATCACTAAGTTAAGCATTGACCTTGGAGCTCAATTGAAAACACACATGGAGACTATTGACAAGAAGCTCCAAAGCCACCTCAACCAAGTCCAAGGCACTAGTTCCTCACACCATCAACCGATTCAAGAAGTGAATGCTTTGGGATTTGCACCTCCTTTGCCCTATTTTGGGATGTGTGACACTTGTGGAATCGTTGGTCATGACCCTATGAATTGTAGAGGGAGTATTGAGCAAGTGAACGCCTTTCAAGCGTTCAAGCAAGGTGCCTCCTACTCTAATCATTACCAAGCTTCCAATCAAGTCCCTCAACAACAAGCACTTCAACATCAACAACAACATCGTCCCTATATTCCACCTCCCTTACGGGACAACAATGAAGGTTACCAAGGTTATGTGGGTAACCAAAGACCCTTCAACAATTTCAAGCAAAATAACCAAGATAACTTCAACAACAAGCAAGGGTTCCAACAAGGGAACTTCAATCAAGACGGTTTCCAAGGAAACCAAAACTTTCAAAGACAACAAAACCACAACCAAGGCCTTAATCAAGGCAATTCTCATGGGTTCCAAGGGAACCGTCAACAACAAGCTACGCAAGGTAATCAACAACAAAGCAAGCCTAGGAGCCGGTCTCCTACTCATGATTATGGCATTCCTCTCGCCATCACCGACACTCCACATAATCCATCATCCCCACCTCGGGATTTTGACATTCAAAAGACTTTGATGGAAATACAAAGGAGCAATCAAGATTTGCAACAGAGTCAAATGGACATGTCAAGAAACCATCATGAACTCTTCACTTATATTCAAGGGGAAAACGCGACAAGAGATGCCCGTATGAAGATACTTGAGACTCAAGTATCTCAACTCGCTTCGGGGAGCTCCTCAAGGCAAAAGGGGCAACTACCTTCTCAAGGTGTAACTCCAAATTTTTAGCTTGTCAATGCTATCACCACAAGGAGAGGTACATCCTATGACCCCGCTCCATATCCTAGTGAGCAAGAGCCAATGCAAGAACCGACAAAGGAAATGGTATCTCCAACTCAAGAAGAATCAAGCTTGGATAATCCAATTGAGGAGCAAGTCTTATGGGAAGTTGAAAAACCCCAAGAAGACAACCCTCCCCCACTTCAAGAGAAAGACAAGGGAAAAAGGAAAGTGTCCTTGTAAGAGTCTACCTCTATTGAGCAAAACAAGTACCAAATCAAAGTGCCTTTCCCATCAAGGCAAATGAAGACTAAGTTGGACACTCAATACGACAAGTTCCTTAGTATTGTGAAGAAATTGGATGTTAGCGTCCCGTTCACCGAGTTACTTACCCAAATCCCGGCATATGGAAAATTCATGCGGGAAATCCTAGCTAGGAAGAGATCCATCGACAAGGAAGAGACGGTAGCGTTGACGAGGGTAGTGAGCGAGCTTATTCAAGGTTCCACGCTTCCGAAGTTGAAGGATCCGGGTAGTTTCTCGATCCCTTGCACCATAGGCAATTTCATGATCAAAAATGCATTATGTGACTTGGGCGCGAGTGTGAGCATCATTCCCTACTCTATTTGTTGTCGACTCGGGATGAAGGAGTTGAAATGTACGTCTATTACACTCCAAATGGCCGATAAATCTCTTAACCGACCATTGGGAATGCTAGAGGACGTGCCGGTACGAATAGGGAAATTCTTCATTCCGGTCGACTTCATTGTGCTTGACATGCCGGAGGATGCCAACACTCCCATTATCCTTGGGCGCCCATTTCTACACACCGCGGGTGCCATGATCGATGTGAAGAACGGTAGGATCACATTTGAGTTAGGCGAGGAAAAGATAGTGTTCGACCTCCAAGGCAACACTTCGCCTACTAAGGATGAATCATGCAATATGATCCAAGCCAAGAAAGACGTCGATCTAGGGGGTGAACCGGGACAAACCTTGAAGAAGTACTCTTATGTACTTGAGGATGATGACTCCGTTTTGGAGGAAGATGAGTGCCTAAATCATGGGCTTGATGACAAGTTGAAAAGCAAGGAGAAGGATGAGCCTCCCTTGGGGCCACGAGAGGATCGATGGACGTTCGGGTATATCCCAAAAGACCAAAAGTACAAGTTCAAACCGTTGAACTTGGAAGATCGGGATTCCCCGAGAACGTCTAGGCAAGGTCATGAAGAGCCTTGGGATGTGGTTGGTTATATAACATGCCTAATTGAAGACTTTGCTAGGGCCTTCGACTTGTTCTTACGTGCCCTCGATTGAGATGGAACTGATCATGGTTCTTACTTTGCTAGAGCACCATCCTTGGTTTGACGGAGTTCCACAAGAACCGTCTCATTGTATATATCTCTTTCTTGTAGTTAGTTGGATTTTTGTGAATTCTTGTTATTTGGATTGATTGATGAGCATTGTGAGGGAGAGAGTTTGATGTGTGTTTGAGTATTGTTTGATAGGTGAAGTGAGAATACTTCCTAGAGAAGAATGGCTATGATATACCTTGGCTTGTAAGCACGAGGATCGGGTTTTTGAAGCTTGGAGCAAGCTTTTGGGATTGTAGAAGTTGAAGAAGACCCATCCCGGCCGAGAAGAGGCGTCCCGACCGGGACGGGCGTGGCATCCCGACCGGGAGGGAGTCATCCCGATCGGGATGGGGGTGCACAAACTCGAGCTCACTAGAGGTCCATCCCGACCGCGAAGGAAGCGTCCCGACCGGGATGGGTGAGACTTCCCGAACGGAACCGATCATCCCGACCGGGACGGGAACCTGCTCCCCCTTTGTGTTTGTTCTTCGCAAATCGAGTCCACCCAACAGTTTTATGCCCCCTCCCAACCTCCCTAGCTATCCTAGCCTTATCATATGCCCCATGTACTTCATTGTCATGCCCTCACTCCATTTCCTATTCACTTTACTATGACTCTCACATCAAATCCCACCCCCTACCATTACTACCTCTACCATGAGTTCTTCTTGAGTGTGAAGCGAGATGGCAACCGAGAAGGCAAGCGACGAGCCTCTAATGATCATCGAGACGATGGAGCAAGTGAGTTACTAACCCTTTGGTTTGGGTAACTATCCTTTCTTTTCTGTCTTTTGTCGCTTGTTTTATCTTGTCTACCCCCTTCCCCTTGAGTCATGGTATCGTAGTGGCCTTTGAGGCCGTAGTATGGTTGCTCCCGACTCCCGATGATGTGATTACGTCGGGATTTGATCGATTAATCCAATTGTACAAGATTTCACCCCTTTTTTAGTAGTTAGTCGGATTTGGACGGAATCCGGGCTAGTTGACTTGATTACACCTAGCCCTCCCCTGCCATTTCCTTTTATTTCTTTCTTTTTATTTTCTTCCCCCTTCCATATCTTTTCTTGTCTCGGCCCATGGTGACTTGATTACACCCCGGCCGGACGCTTTCTACCCTTTTCTCCATCTTTTCTTTTTGTTTTTTAGCTTCATTTTCGTAGTTTCTTTTTCTTTGTCTCTCCGCACACTACGATTGAGCATATGAGGACATTGCTCGGTTTAAGTGTGGGGGAGCGATATTCTAGCGTAGTTAGTTTTATTTTCTTATGTTTTTGAAAAATCTTCAAAAATCCTAAAAATTTGAAAAATTTCACAAAAAAATCAAAAAGATTTTCTCTTTTGTGTTCTCCTTTATGTTTTTGTGTTGTATATTTGTTTTGTTGTTTGTGTTTGCCTCCCTTTTTCCTCTTAGGTCACCTAATCGCCGCTAATTCTGGAGAGCTTTCAAGACTCCCGGTAACATCTTATCCCTTTTTCTTCTTTACCTCTTGCGGAGTTTGGAGGAGATTGTGATGTTGTGTGCTCGGGTGGAGCCTTCTAATACTTGTGGTTGATTTGGCGGCTTGTTTGGAAATTTGGGGTGGTGTTTGTGTTGTTTATGTGTTCGTTTTGTTTAGTTTTTGTTTTTTTGCTTTTGCTTCTATTTCTTTCATTCGTTTTCATCGTGTCTTTGTGTTATGTTGTGTTGTGTGTCTTGTGAGTAAACTATTTTCGAAAACCCGGTTTAGAGGCTAGTGTGTGAGTGCTTAGTTTCCCTTCCTAGTAGTATAAACCGAGTCTTGGACTTTAGTCTAGTAGAATGACCCTAAATCAATGATTTCGTTGGTCATTTACCTTGTGTCCACCTAGCTTACTAGGGATTTACTGCGGGATTTGCACCTTTGACCATTATGACCACCCATGGTGTGAAAAGGCCTTTGTTACCGAGTCTCGTCCCTTAGGTGACCGTGTTTAGGATCGTTTGATTAGTCCAAGTTTTCCCCTTTTTGTGGGTTTGAAGAGGGATCGCGACCCTCGACTCACTCATTTCCCTACCTCCTACACATATCCACACAATAAATTGCAAATTGTTGAGTTCTCTCTTTCTTGTTACACAACGAAATGCCAAAAATGCCAAATCTTGCCAAAAGGGCAAAGATAAGAAAATGAAAGAAAAATGAAAGAAAGAAAAGAATGAAGAAAAAGAAAAGGCACAAAAGCCAAAAAGAAAATAGAAAAGAAGAAAAAGAAATGGCATGGCAACTAACAAATCAAAAACTCGAAAAGAAAGAAAATGCCAAAAGAAAACCCGTCTCACAAAAAAAAAAAATCCCCACAAAAATAAGCCTTTTTCAGAATTTTGCCGTGAAGAGCCTACCAAAGGACCGAGTCCCGAGGAAGGATGATAGCGGCATTAGTCGGTCTTCCCTCATTTTTGCATGTTTTCCACCTTTTTACTTGGACTAGTTACGCGGTTTTGGACACGGGACGACCCTCTTGGCTCACGCTAAAGGGGGCGGGGGCTCACTTACCTACAGTGTCGACTAACACCGTGGTTCTTCACTTTTCCACTCCGCCGATCGTCCCGTAGTACGTTTTTAGAAAGTTAGGAGGACCTAGGTAAGTTACCAACGTTTTTGTTGCTTTATCGTCATACTATTAGGGTTTAGTCCACCTTGGTTTGTATTGCTAGCCGGGGTGTAATCAAGTCACCATGGGCCGAGACAAGAAAAGATATGGAAGGGGGAAGAAAATAAAAAGAAGGAAACAAAAGGAGATGGGAGGGGAGGGCTAGGTGTAATCAAGTCACCTAGCCCGGATTCCGTCCAAATCCGACTAACTCCTAAAAAGGGGTGAAAATCTAGTAAAATCGGATTAAACAATTGACTCTCGACGCAATCACGTCATCGGGAGTCGGGAGCAATCATACTATGGCCTCGAAGGCCACTAAGATACCGTGACTCAAGGGAAGAGAGCAAACAATAAAAAACAAGCGATAAAAACACGGAAAAGTAAGGATAGTTACCCAAACCCAGCGGCTAGTAACTCACTTGCTCCATCGTCTCAATGATCATTAGAGGCTCGTCGCTTATCTTCTCGGTTGCCATCTCGCTTCACCCTCAAGAAGAACTCACGGTAGAGGTAGTAATGGTAAGAGGTGGGATTTGATGCGAGAGTCGGTGTAAAGTGGATGGGAAATGGAGTGAGGGCATGACAATGAAGTACATGGGGCATATGATAAGGTTAGGATAGCTAGGGAGGTTGGGAGGGGGCATAAAATGGTTGGGTGGAGTCAATTGTCGAAGAAAAAACACAAAGGGGAGTAGAGGACCATCCCGGTCGGGATGGTTGGTCCCGGTCGGGTTACCTCACTCGTCCCGGTCGGGACGCCCTCATCCCGGTCGGGACGGACCCACAGCATGCTCGAAATCTGGTACACCCATCCCGATCGGGACGACACCCATCCCGGTCGGGATGCCTCACCCTTCCCGGTCGGGACGCCTCATCCCGGTCGGGATGGGCCTTCTTCAACTTCCACAATCCCAAAAGCTTGCTCTAAGCTTCAAAAACCCGATCCTCGTGCTTACTACCCAAGCTCTATCATAGCCAATCTTCTCTAGGAATCATCCTCACTTCATACCTATCAAATAAACTCAAACTCAACATCAAACTCTCTCCCTCACATCTCTCATCGATAATCCAAAATAACAAGAATTTACCAAAAATCCAAGAGAACTACAATGAAAAGATATATACAATGAGACGGTTCTTGTGGAACTCCGTCAAACCAAGATGGTGCAATCCTCATTCTTTTTCAACACTATTATGACCGGTTCCATCTCCATCAAAGGCACGGAGGAACAAGTCAAAGGCCCTAGCGAAGTCTTCAATCAAGCTCGAGATATAACCGACCACATACCAAGGCTCTTCATGGCCTTGCCTTGACGTTCCCGGGGCATCCCGATCTTCCAAGTTCAACGGCTTGAACTTGTACTTTTGGTCTTTGGGGATATACCCAAACGTCCAACGATCCTCATGTGGCCCCAAGGGAGGCTCATCTTGCTCCTTGTCATTGCATTTGTCACCTAACCCATGATATGGGCTCTCATCCTCCACACTCTCGGAGTCATCATCCTCAAGTACATAAGAGTACTTCTTCAAGGTTTGTCCCGAATTTTTCCCTCGATCGATGTCTTCCGTGGCATGTATCACATTACATGTCTTGGTCATAGGCGAAGTGTTGCCGTGGAGGTCGAACACTAACTCTTCGTCGCCTAGTTGAAAGGTAATCCTACCCTTCTTCACATCGATCACGGCACTGGCGGTGTGTAAATAAGGAATGATGCTCACACTCGCGCCCAAGTCACATAATGCATTCTTGATCATGAAATTGCCTATGGTGCAAGGGATCGAGAAACTACCCGGATCCTTCAACTTCGGAAGCGTGGAACCTTGAATAAGCTCGCTCACCACTCTCGTGAACGCTACCGTCTCTTCCTTGTCGATGGACCTCTTCCTAGCCAATATTTTTTTCATGAATTTACCATATGCCGGGATTTGGGTAAGTAACTCGGTAAACGGGACACTAACATCCAATTTCTTCACAATACTAAGGAACTTGTCGTATTGAGTGTCCACCCTAGTCTTCATTTGCCTTGATGGGAAAGGCAACTTGATTTGGTACTTGTTTTGCTCAATAGGGGTGGACTCTTCAAAGGACACTTTCCTTTTTCCCTTGTCTTTCTCTTGAAGTGGGGGAGGGTTGTCTTCTTGGGGTTTTTCAACTTCCCATAAAACTTGTTCCTCCATTGGATTATCAAAGCTTGATTCTTCTTGAGTTGGAGACACAACTTCCTTCATCGCTTGTTGCTCACTAGGAAACACGGGAGGTTTATATGTAGCACCGCTCCTTAAGGTGATGGCATTGACATGCTCAAAATTTGGAGTTTCACCTTGAGGAGGTAATTGCCCTCTTTGCCTTGAAGAACTTCCCGATGCAAGTTGTGATAATTGATTCTCAATCATCTTCATGTGAGTTTTCATTTCCTTGTTATCCATTAGAATTTGAGCAATGATTCCTTGTTGTGACATTTGTGTCTCCAATTGGCTCCTTTGCTTTTCTTGAGTACTCCTTTGCATATCCAACATTTGCTTTTGTATATCCGAATCCCGAGGTGGGGATGATGGATTATGTGGAGTATCGGTGATGGCGAGAGGAATGCCATAATCATGAGTAGGAGACCAGCTCCTAGGCTTGCTTTGTTGTTGTTGATTTTGAGTTGCTTGTTGACGGTTCCCTTGGAACCCTTGAGAATTACCTTGTTGTTGATGATGGTTCCCTTGGAACCCATGAAATTTGCCTTGATGATCGCCTTGATTGTTGCCATAGTTGGTTTTGATACCCTTGAAAATTTTGGTTTCCTTGGAAACCACCTTGATTGAAGTTCTCTTGTTGGAACCCTTGATTGTTGTTGTGGAAGGTACCTCGGTTATTTTGCTTGAAGTTGTTGAAGGGTCTTGGATTACCCTCATAACCTTGGTAACATTGGTTGTTGTCCCTTAAGGGAGGTGGAACATAGGGACGATGTTGTTGTTGATGTTGAAGTGCTTGTTGTTGAGGGACTTGATTGGAAGCTTGGTATTGATTAGAGTAGGAGGCACCTTGCTTGAACGCTTGAAAGGCGTTCAATTGCTCAATACTTCCTCTACAATTCATAGGATCATGACCAATGATTCCACAAGTATCACACATCCCAAAATACGGCAAAGGAGGTGCAAACTCCAAAGCATTCACTTCTTGAATCGGTTGATGGTGGGATGAACTAGTGCCTTGGACTTGGTTGAGGTGGCTTTGGAGCTTCTTGTCAATAGTCTCCATGTGGGTTCTTAATTGAGCTCCAAGATCGATGCTTAACTTAGTGATAGCATCACTCTCATGCATGCCTCCTCGATGTGCCTTCCTAGGCCAAGAGTATTGCGAATTATGCACCGCCATCTCTTCAATCCTCGACCAAGTTTGGTCATCCTCTACTTCGGTAAACCTACCGTTAGATCCCATGTTTAGTATGGCCCTTGAGTCTTCATATAACCCGTTCCAAAATTGTTGCACAAGGAACCATTGTGATAAACCATGGTGTGGACAAGAACGGATCAAGGCTTTGAATCTTTCCCACGATTCATAGAGGGTTTCATCATCACGTTGTTGGAAATCCGTGATAGAAGCTCTCAATAGATTTGTCTTCTTCGGGGGATAGAATTGTTGGTAGAAGGCTAAGGCTAGCTTCTTCCAAGTGTCAATGCCAAGTCTTGCTTTGTCCAACCCCTTGAACCATTGCTTCGCTTTACCAATAAGAGAGAAAGGAAATAATACCCACTGGATTTGGTCTTGAGTTATTCCCGTTTGCGAAATAGCGTCACAATAATCCGAAAAGGTTTCCATGTGTTGATGAGGATCTTCGGTTGGTAACCCACTAAATTGACTTCTCTCGACCAATTGGATAAATTGCGTTTTCGCCACAAAATTCCCGGTATATGCCTTTGGTAAAGTGGATGGACCCGGCAAAACGTCTTCCGTGAAGGTTGAGTGAGAAGAAAACTTAGGCATGATTGGATATAAGGGAGAAGATGGTGGTGTAGACGGTGTTGATGTAGATGAAGAGGGGGAACTAGGAGAAGAAGAGTTACCGAAGGGATTGATGAAGGTCCCTCCGGCCGTCTCTCGAGGTGACTCGCTAAAGTCGGCTCCTTGAGCTTGCCCTTGATGAGTAATGCTTGCACTCGGTTGAGAGATCCAAACCCGGTTAATCGTCCGTTGGCGAAAGGCTCGAAAGAGTCTCTCCGGCTCTGGATTAAAGAGATAGAAGTCACCTCCCCTCCTAGGCATGCACTACACACTAGAACAAACGTGAGAACACTTAGTGCTTTAAGGGCACCAGGCAACGACAATAAACAAGCACAACTAGAGACAAAGAGAAAAGAAAGCTAAGAAAAGAAGAGAAACTAGAAAATATTCACAAGAGAAGATGGAAGAGCACAAAGAAGGGTAACTAAGTCTAGAAATAAGCAAACTAAGTCTAAACAATGCACCGTCCCCGGCAACGGCGCCAAATTGATGGAAGGATTTGCCGTGGGTCCAACCGTCAATAAACAACCAACTAACCTAGTGGGTAGCTAGGGTAAGTCGGGATCGTATCCACGGAGACGGTATTGCAAAGCTTAGACTATGCCTACCTAAAACAAGACTAAATCACCAAACAAACACAAAGAAAGATACAATTGATAAACTATTATGATTGGAGAAGAAGGAAGTGGACTAACAATGACTATCTAGAACGATGCTAAAATAAGATAGCTAATGATCGAACTAACAAATAAACTAGAAGAAACGATGACTAACTACAAGGATGAACTCAAATATGGAAGAGAGTGGGGTAGGTCGGGTTCATAAGAGTAGATGGGTAATTGGGTGATCAAGGGTATAGGTGTCTCCTTATTGCTAGGGTCGATCCGGGCTCTCGCAACTTAGACCGATGTCAAGGTGGGTCCGGGCTCTCGCAACTTAGACCCTAGTCCGCACTCTCGTGACTACGACTATTCTCAACATTTCCACATAATAGGCAAACAATGAGAAGATGAACACAAGTATGGGAAGCATGGCCACTACAACTCACACAAGCATATCAACAAACACATGGAGTGCCCACAATGTGACTAACAACAAAGATTCACCCTGTTCCCTTAATCAACCCTAATCATCCATAATCTACCCCTAATCCCCCTACTAACCCCACAAAGAAACTACTCACTCATAGTTAAGAGAAAACCAACACTCACAAAAGAAACTAGAACAAGCATCCAAACATTCATAATGAATAACAAGAACAATAACAATATGTAAAAGATGAAACTTGATTGAATAACAAAGAACAAAAGTAAAGAAAGATTATACCAACACTAGATGAAGAAAAGATGCAATCTTGTATTAATAAGAACCCAAATAGAATCCCAAGGTTGTCAAGCTTGGAGATTTCTTCAAGTATCTTCTTAATACAAGAACTAATTACAAAGATTAACTAATAATTAAAGGAAGATTAAAGCTAATATGAGAACACTAATCTAGGGTTTTGAAAGTCTAATGGAGGCTTAAACTAGTCTAGGGTATCATAGGATGTCTTAACATTACAAAGGGGAAGTATATATATGGGTACAAGAATGAAGGAGAAGAAAGAAAGAAGTCGCGCAGCCCCTGTAGCGTCCCGACCGGGACGGGATCATCCCGACCGGGACGGCTGATGGTAAGGATTTGTCACGTCCCTAGCCGATCAATAAAACACCGACTAACCTAGTGGGTAGCTAGGGCAAGTCGGGATCGTATCCACGAGGGCGGTTTATCAAGGTTTAGACTAGGTCAGCCTACAACGAGACTAGGTCACCAAACAAACACAAAGAAACGATAAAATGGAAAACTATGATGGAGGAGAAGAGATATGACTAAGCTGATGATCGAACTAATAAATAAACTAAAAGAACGATGGCTAACTAAGGAGAAGAACTCAAATATGGGAAGGAAGTGGGGTAGGTCGGGTTCATAGGAGTAGAAGGATAATTGGGGTGATCAAGGGTATAGGTGTCTCCTAATCGCTAGAGTCGGCCCGGGGTCTCGCAACTTAGACCGATGTCAAGGTGGGGCCGGGCTCTCGCAACTTAGACCCTAGTCCGCGCTCTCGCGACTAAACTATTCTCAACATTTCCACAAAATAAGCAATCAATGATAAGATGAACACAAGTATGGGAAGCATGGCCACTACATCTCACACAAGCATATCAACAAACACATAGAGTGCCCACAATGTGACTAACAACAAAGATGTAACCTTTTCTCCTTAATCAACCCTAATCATCCATAATCTACCTCTAATCCCCCTACTAACCCCACAAGGTCACTACTCACTCATTATCAATGAAAAACTAACAATCATAAGAGAAAACAAACTCACAAACCAAACATTCATTATGAACAATGAGAACAATAATAAGAACAATATAAAAAGATTGAAACTAGATTGAATAAACAAGGATTAGAGTAGAGACGATTATACCAACAATAATATAATGAAAAAGATGAAAACTTGCATTAACGAGAAACCCAAATACAATCCCAAGGTTGTCAAGCTTGGAACAATCTTCAAGAATCCCTTAATCCAATAACTAATTACAATGATTAACTAAGGATTAAAGAGAGGATTAAACTAATGAGAGTAGCAATAATCTAGGGTTTTAAATGTTAATGGAGGCTTAAACTAGTCTAGGGTATGATAAGATGTCTTAAAATTACAAGAAGGGAGTATATATATGAGTACGAGAATGAAGGAGAAGAAAAGAAGAAGAGTCGGGCTGGCAGCTCTTCGTCCCGACCGGGACGGATCTATCATCCCGATCGGGACGGGTTGGTCCCGACCGGGATGGGCTCACAGTGGCACCCTTCAACGTGCACCCCATCCCGAACGGGATGAGGCCATCCCGAACGGGATGGGTCTTGTAGGCCTCCCTTAAGAGCTCTTTGGTCCTTCCTTGCCTCTCATTGGCTTCTCGTCGATTCTCGGGACTCGGGATCGGGTCTCGGAGGCTCGGGATTGGGTCCTAAGGTCTCGGGGTCGACTCCAAGGCATCGAGTGGTCGTTCCTTAGCTTCGTTGGCTCCAAAAAGTCTATGTCTCTAGTCGGAATCGCTCCAACTCCTCATGAACGGTCTCAGGAACCTGAAACGAGCTAAAGGAAGCATAAGAAGCCCATAAATCGCTCCCAAGGAGCGATTCCACAAGGAAAATGAGACCAAAACACTACAAAATAGGCACTACAAATCACACTTATCAACTCCCCCACACTTAACCCTTACTCGCCCTCGAGTAAGCACATACTAACTACTATACTATCCGAGTGGGTATTAGCGCACCCTACGCCCCTTCAACCCAAGCGAGTGCACTTAGAGGACAAGTGCACTCCGCAAGGCAAGTTGGGTCTTGCGACAAAACCGCGGATGCAACCGGACACAAAACACACAAACAAACAAACACACAAACAAACACTTAGATGGTTGCACCCAAAACAAAAGGAATACCGCTTCCCTCTAAAAGCGGTGAAAGAAGCACCGGTTTAGGACTCGAGGTAAGTGACAACGTTCCCAAGCTAGCAGTACAAACCAAGGTGGACTAAACCCTAATAGTATGACGATAAAGCAACAAAAGCGTTGGTAACTTACCTAGGTCCTCCTAACTTTCTAAAAACGTACTACGGGACGATCGGCGGAGTGGAAAAGTTAAGAACCACGGTGTTAGTCGACACTGTAGGTAAGTGAGACCCCGCCCCCTTCAGCGTGAGCCAAGAGGGTCGTCCCGTGTCCAAAACCGCGTAACTAGTCTAAGTAAAAAGGTGGAAAACATGCAATATGAGGGAAGACCGACTAATGCCGCTATCATCCTTCCTCGGGACTCGGTCCTTTGGTAGGCTCTTCACGGAAAAAGTCGGAAAAAGGCTTATTTTCGTGAGGATTTCTTTTTGTGAGACGGGTTTTCTTTTGGCATTTTCTTTCTTTTCGACATTTTGATTTGTTTGTTGCCATGCCATAGCTTTTTCTTCTTTTCTATTTTCTTTTTGGCTTTTGTGCCTTTTCTTTTTCTTCATTTCTTTTCTTTCTTTCATTTTTCTTTCATTTTTTTTTTCTTTCTTTTCTTTGCCCTTTTGGCATGATTTGGCATTTTTGGCATTCCTTTGACAATTGAGAAAGAGAGAAATCAACAAATTGCATTTCATTTGTGTGGGTATGTGTAGGAGGTAGGGTAATGGGTAAGTCGGGACGGGCCCTTCCCTTCAAACCCACAAAAAGTGGAGAGCTTGGACTAATCAAAACAATCCGAAACACGGTCACCTAGGGGACGAGACTCGGTAACCAAGGCCTTTTCACACCGTGGGTGGTCATAATGGTCAAAAGTGCAAATCCCGTAGTAAATCCCTAGTAAGCTAGGTGGACCCAAGGTGAAGGACCAACGAAATCATTGATTTAGGGTCATTCTACTAGATTAAAGTCCAAGACTCGATTTACACTACTAGGAAGGGAAAGTACACACTCACACACTAGACTCTAAACCGGGTTTTCGAAAACGGTTTACACACAAGACACAATTACACACACAAACAAAGAGTCAACGAAATTGAAAGAAAAAGAAGCAAAAGAAACAAAACACAAACAACACAAAACGAACACAAGGACAACACAAACACCACCCCGAACATCCAAACTAGTCACCAATCGACCACAAACTTTACAAGCTCCGCCCGAGCACACCACAACACACAACTCCTCCATACTCCACGCGGAACATAGAGGAAAAAGGGGTGAAGAGATGTTACCGGAAGTCTTGAAAGCTCTCCAAAGCTAACGTCGATTTAAGCAACCTATAAGGAAAAAGGGAGGCAAGCACACACAATACGGCAAATACACGACACAAGGACACAAAATGAAAACACTCAAAAGAAAATCTTTTTGATTTTTGTGAAATTTTTCAATTTTTTAGGGTTTTTAAAGTTTTTTTGTTTTTTTTTTAAAAAAAGGGAAAAATAAAGCTAACTACGATAGAATATCGCTCCCCCACACTTAAATCGAGCAATGTCCTCATATGCTCAACCGTAGTATGCGGAGAGACAAAAGAAAAGGAAAAGAAACTACGAAAATAAGGCTAAAAATCAAAAAGAAAAGATGGAGAAAAGGGTAGAAAGCGTCCGGCCGGGGTGTAATCAAGTCACCATGGGCCTAGACAAGAAAAGATATGGAAGGGGGAAGAAAATAAAAAGAAGGAAGCAAAAGGAAATGGGAGGGGAGGGCTAGGTGTAATCAAGTCACCTAGCCCGGATTCCGTCCAAATCCGACTAACTCCTAAAAAGGGGTGAAAATCTAGTATAAATGGATTAATCGATTGACTCCCGACGTAATCACATCGTTGGAAGTCGGGAGTAACCACACTACGGCCTCGAAGGCCACTAAGATCCCATGACTCGAGGGAAGGGGGCAAACAATAAAAAACAAGCGATAAAAATATGGGAAAGGAAGGATAGTTACCCAAACCGAGCGGCTAGTAACTCACTTGCTCCATCGTCTTGATGATCATTAGAGGCTCGTCGCTTGTCTTCTCGGTTGCCATCTCGCTTCACACTGAAGAAGGACTCACGGTAGGGGTAGTAATGGTAAGGGGTGGGATTTGATGTGAGAGTCGGTGTAAAGTGGATAGGAAATGGAGTGAGGGCATGACAATGAAGTACACGGGGCATATGATGAGGCTAGGATAGCTAGGGAGGTTGGGAGGGGGCATAAAAATGGTTGGGTGGAGTCAATTGCCGAAGAAGAAACACAAAGGGGGAGCAGAGGACCATCCCGGTCGGGATGGTTAATCCCGATCGGGTTACCTCACTCGTCCCGGTCGGGACGTCCTCATCCCAGTCGGGACGGATCCACAGTAAGCTCGAAATGTGGTGCACCCATCCCGATCGGGACGGCACCCTTCCCGGCCGGGATGCCTTACCCTTCCCGGTCGGGACGCCTCATCCCGGTCGGGATGGGCCTTCTTCAACTTCCACAATCCCCAAATGCTTGCTCCAAGCTTCAAAAACTCGATCCTCGTGCTTACAAGCCAAGGTATATCATCGCCATTCTTCCCTAGGGATCATCTTCACTTCACCTATCCAACAAACTCAACTCAAGCATCAAATTCTCTCCCTCGCCTCGCTCATCAATAATCCAAATAACAAGAATTCACAAAAATCTAACTAACTACAAGAAAGGGATATATACAATGAGACGGTTCTTGTGGAACTCCGTCAAACCAAGATGGTGCTCTCTTCATTCTTTTTGAACGACCTCCAAGCCGATTCCATCTCCATCAAGGGCACGTAGGAACAAGTCGAAGGCCCTAGAGAAGTCTTCAATTAGGCTCGAGATATAACTGTCCACAAACCAAGGCTCTTCATGACCTTGCATCGACGTTCCCGGGGCATCCCGATCTACTAAGTTCAATGGCTTGAACTTGTACTTGCGATCCTTCGGGTCATACCCAAACGTCCAACGATCCTCATGTGGCCCCAAGGGAGGCTCATCTTCTTCCTTGTCATTGCACTTGTCATCCAACCCATGATATGGGCTCTCATCCTCCTCCAAGTCGGAGTCATCATCCTCAAGTACATGAGAGTACTTCTTCAAGCATTGTCCCGATCCTTCCCCTAGATCGATGTCTTCCGTGGCATGGATCATATTACATGTTTCGGTCATAGGCGAAGTGTTGCCTTGGAGGTCGAACACTAACTCCTCGTCGCCTAGTTGAAAAGTAATCCTACCCTTCTTCACATCAATCACGGCACCGGCGGTGTGTAGAAATGGGCGCCCAAGGATAATGGGAGTGTTAGCATCCTCCGGCATGTCGACCACAATGAAATCGACCGGAACGAAAAACTTCCCGATTCGCACCGGCACGTCCTCCAACATTCCCAATGGTCGGTTAAGAGACTTATCGGCCATTTGTAGTGTAATGGAGGTACATTTCAATTCCGTCATCCCTAGTCGCTCACAAATGGTGTAGGGAATAATGCTCACACACGCGCCCAAATCACACATAGCTCTCTCGATCTTGTAATCGCCTATGGTGCATGGGATGGAGAAACTACCCGGATCCTTCAACTTTGGAAGCGTGGAACCTTGAATAAGTTCGCTCACCACCCTCGTGAACGCTACCGTCTCTTCCTTGTCGATGGACCTTTTCCTAGCCAAGATTTCTTTCATGAATTTACCATATGCCGGGATTTGGGTAAGTAACTCGGTAAACGGGACACTAACATCCAATTTCTTCACAATACTAAGGAACTTGTCGTATTGAGTGTCCACCTTAGTCTTCATTTGCCTTGATGGGTAAGGCAACTTGATTTGGTACTTGCTTTGCTCAATAGGGGTGGACTCTTCAAAGGACACTTTCCTTTTTCCCTTGTCTTTCTCTTGAAGTGGGGGAGGGTTGTCCTCTTGGGGTTTCTCGACCTCCTATAAGACTTGCTCCTCAATTGGAATGTCAAAGCTTGACTCTTCTTGATTTGGAGATGTCATTTCCATTGTCGGTTCTTGCATCGGCTCTTGCTCATTAGGACATGGAGGGGAGTCATAAGAGGTACCTCTCCTTGTGGTGATAGCATTTACATGCTCAAATGTCGGTGTTTCACCTTTAGAAGGTAGTTGCCCCTTTTGCCTTGAGGAGCTCCCCGAAGCGAGTTGAGATATTTGAGTCTCAAGTATCTTCATATGGGTATCTCTCATTGCGTTTTCCCCTTGAATATAAGTGAAGAGCTCATGATCGATGGTTTCTTGACATGTCCACTTGAGTTTGTTGCAAATCTTGATTACTCCTTTGTATTTCCATCAAAGTCTTTTGAATGTCAAAATCCCGAGGTGGGGATGATGATTATGTGGAGTGTCGGTGATGGCGAGAGGAATGCCATAATCATGAGTAGGAGACCGGCTCCTAGGATTGCTTTGTTGTTGTTGGTTTTGAGTTGCTTGTTGACGGTTCCCTTGGAACCCATGAGAATTACCTTGTTGATGGCCTTGATTGTGGTTTTGTTGTCCTTGAAAGTTTCAGTTTCCTTGGAAATTTTGGTTTCCTTGGAAACCACCATGATTGAAGTTCCCTTGTTGGAACCCTTGCTTGTTGTTGAAGTTACCTTGGTTATTTTGCTTGAAATTGTTGAAGGGTCTTTGATTACCCACATAACCTTGGTAACCTTCATTGTTGCCCCGTAAGGGAGGTGGAACATAGGGACGATGTTGTTGTTGATGTTGAAGTGCTTGTTGTTGAGGGACTTGATTGGAAGCTTGGTATTGATTAGAGTAGGAGGCACCTTGCTTGAACGCTTGAAAGGTGTTCACTTCCTCAATACTCCCTCTACAATTCATAGGGTCATGACAAACGATTCCACAAGTGTCACACATCCCAAAGTAGGGTGTAGGAGGTGCGAACCCCAAAGCATTCACTTCTTGAATCGGTTGATGGTGGGAGGAACTAGTGCCTTGGACTTGGTTGAGGTGACTTTGGAGCTCCTTGTCTATAGTCTCCATGTGTGTTCTAAGTTGAGCTCCAAGGTCAATGCTTAACTTAGTGATAGCATCGACCTCATGCATGCCTCCTCGATGTGCCTTCCTAGGCCTAGAGTATTGCGAATTATGCACCGCCATCTCTTCGATTCTCGACCAAGTTTGGTCATCCTCCACTTCGGTAAACCTACCGTTAGATCCCATGTTGAGTATGGCCCTCGAGTCTTCATATAGCCCGTTCCAAAATTGTTGTACGAGGAACCATTGTGATAAGCCATGGTGTGGACAAGAACGGATCAAGGCCTTGAATCTTTCCCACGATTCATAGAGGCTTTCATCATCACGTTGTTGGAAACCCGTGATAGAAGCTCTCAATAGATTTGTCTTCTCCGGGGGATAGAATTGTTGGTAGAAGGCTAAGGCTAGCTTCTTCCAAGTATCAATGCCAAGTCTCGCTTTATCCAACCCCTTGAACCATTGTTTCGCTTTACCAATAAGAGAGAAAGGAAATAATACCCACCGGATTTGGTCTTTAGTTATTCCCGTTTACGGAATAGCGTCACAATAATCCGAAAAGGTTTCCATGTGTTGATGAGGATCTTCGGTTGGTAACCCACTAAATTGACTTCTCTCGACCAATTGGATAAATTGCGTTTTCGCCACAAAATTCCCGGTATATGCCTCCGGTAAAGTGGATGGACCCGGAAAAACGTCTTCCGTAAAGGTTGAGTGAGAAGAAAACTTAGGCATGATTGGAGATAAGGGAGAAGATGGTGGTGTAGACGGTGTTGATGTAGATGAAGAGGGGGAACTAGGAGAAGAAGAATCACCAAAAAGATTTACGAAATTCCTTTCGGCCGTCTCTCGATGTGGATTGTTCAAGTCGGCTCCTTGGGCTTGCCCTTGATGAGTATTGCTTGCACTCGGTTGAGAGATCCTAACCCGATTAATCGTCCGTTGGCGAAAGGCTCGAAAGAGTCTCTCTGGCTCTGGATTAAAGAGATAGAAGTCGCCTCCCCTCCTAGGCATACACTACACACTAGAACAAACGTGAGAACACCTAGTGCTTTGTGGGCACTAGGCAACGACAACAAACAAACACAACTAAAGACAAAGAGAAAAAGAATAAATAAAACAAAGGAAAGAAGAAACATCTAGAGAATATTCACAAGAGAAGATGGGAGAACACAAAGAAGGGTAACTAAGTCTAGAGATAAGCGAACTAAGTCTAAACAATGCACCGTCCCCGGCAACGGCGCCAAATTGATGGTAAGGATTTGTCACGTCCCTAGCCGATCAATAAAACACCGACTAACCTAGTGGGTAGCTAGGGCAAGTAGGGATCGTATCCACAAGGACGGTTTATCAAGGTTTAGACTAGGTCGGCCTACAACGAGACTAGGTCACCAAACAAACACAAAGAAACGATAAAATGGAAAACTATGATGGACGAGAAGAGATATGACTAAGCTGATGATCGAACTAATAAATAAACTAAAAGAACGATGGCTAACTAAGGAAAAGAACTCAAATATGGGAAGGAAGTGGGGTATGTCGGGTTCATAAGAGTAGAAGGATAATTGGGGTGATCAAGGGTATAAGTGTCTCCTAATCGCTAGAGTCGGTCCGGGCTCTTGCAACTTAGACCGATGTCAAGGTGGGTCCGGGCTTTCGCAACTTAGACCCTAGTCCGCGCTCTCGCGACTAAACTATTCTCAACATTTCCACAAAATAAGCAATCAATGAGAAGATGAACACAAGTATGGGAAGCATGGCCACTACATCTCACACAAGCATATCAACAAACACATAGAGTGCCCACAATGTGACTAACAACAAAGATGTAACCTTTTCCCCTTAATCAACCCTAATCATCCATAATCTACCCCTAATCCCCCTACTAACCCCACAAGGTCACTACTCACTCATTATCAATGAAAAACTAAGAATCATAAGAGAAAACAAACTCACAAACCAAACATTCATTATGAACAATGAGAACAATAATAAGAACAATATAAAAAGATTGAAACTACATTGAATAAACAAGGATTAGAGTAGAGAAGATTATACCAACAATAATATGATGAAAAGGATGAAAACTTGCATTAATGAGAAACCCAAATACAATCCCAAGGTTGTCAAGCTTGGAACAATCTTCAAGAATCCCTTAATCCAAGAACTAATTACAATGATTAACTAAGGATTAAAGAGAGGATTAAACTAATGAGAGTAGCAATAATGTAGGGTTTTAAATGTTAATGGAGGATTAAACTAGTCTACACTACTACAAAACATGACATAGACATGGGTCGTTTTAACTAATAGACATGGGTTTTGAGACCTATGTTAAGTTGAGTGACATCTATTATCCAATATTTAGACATGGGTCGTATGCCCTATGTCTATCTAAAATATAGACATAGGTTTTTCAATTAACCCATGTCTTCATAGAATTAACCCATGTCTATAAAAACTATAGACATGGGTTTTTTTTCACCCTATGTCTATTTATAAATATAGACATGGGTTTTTTGTTCGCCCTATGTTTATTGTCATAGTATAGACATGGGTTTTTTGTTCGCCCTATGTTTATTGTCATAGTAATCAGTCCGAAAATGATATCATTTATTAATGCTTTCCGTATTTTTCATAAGAAACTGCAATCCAACCGAAACCAAAATAAATCTCATAAATTATACAACACCCACTTGGACGATCAAATGTTCCATGTTTCATAAAAGTAGTCATCATCCCAAACAAATAAGTAGCTAAGATAAAAAACCACACAAGTACGCAATGTACCAATAATAAAATATCTTCCTACTGCAACCGATCTTTTTAGCTAATACATTGAATACTACATGCTTGTCTCATACTTCTAATTTTGAAGATAATAGTTAGCCCACAAATCGCGAACCTCATCGATGTCTTCTTGTGAATACATGGCAAGTACTTTGAAGTGCTGCAACAATTTCAATATAATTGAAAGCGAATACTTCAAGAACATAAATACTTTGATTATAACATAGAGAAAATGTGTACGTGCTCGAAGTCTTATTACCTTATCAATAGTTCCCTTCAAATGTGTATGTATGTGATAGAAGAAAATCACAACATGTACCATCTCCGAGGTACTTCAGTTAATGTCTGATCATCCATTGGTGATACTTCAAGCTTGCATAAATCTTGTGTAAACGTTGGCAGCACCACATTTAAGAGGTACAAGTTGGCTTCCTTCACACTACTTTCATCTGATGCTATTTCCTGAAACCAAATTGAGAGTTAATGACTTCTACCTAATCAAGATAGACTACTGATACAGAAACTCAGCTGCAGTATGTAACGAAACTCACTTCAGGGGTTCCTGCTAACTTAAATTCTGTGAATACATTTGGATTAAAGCTTAGACCAGTTGTTTCAGTGGCAGTAGATAAAGATTCTTCAACAGTAGCTTTCGCCTCGTCTTCAGAAATATCCTACAGAAAGAAGCAAGTGTTACACATCAAGAAACAGACTCCAGCATGGAAGATTCAACTTCATCATCAAAAAAAAACTAAACAAGAACAGGAAAAAAAAGGTCCATTGGAACATGCATCACACCACAATCCCATATTAAACTAGGATGATCCAGATTTGCTCAGGAGATAAGTAATTCACTCAATAATTCACCCTCGTCAATTTGCAAATCCCTTGCATATCATTAGAAAAAAATTGATTCACTTGAACACGCGTATAGGTAAGCTCAAGGAGCCCAAAATCACGCTGATTTCACCACAAATAACAAATCAAAAAGTGGTCTTTCTAATGCCAAATTGATTTTGTACTCTCAATACTACTTACCAATTATCATTCAACCATATTCAAGTGTGGTTGACTTTCCCATTGCTCAGTATCATCAGGACAAAATCACTTGATTACTATCCGACAACTACAGCTGTCAAAAGTATAACCAAATACCGTTTCCTTCTTCTGTATGTTTTCACCGATATAGCGCTTGCTTCTTTTATAAGTTTTCGACTGAATGATGGAAGTTCTATGTCAAAAGTACATACAGACATCAAGTTATATAATCTTATTAAACATTTTGTATTGAATGTGTCAGGCGCTAAAGGCTTCTAATGACCTCTTACATAATCTGTTTTATCCATAAATGAGTCATTGAGCAGGACTATATACATCATAGGTACTCATAAATAATAAATTGTGATGAAACATTTGCTGTCAATCCCTTGCTGACAGCACTATACCAGCATATCCATTACATCATACCAAAGAGCTGGGGAAGAAAAATAAATATAACCCGACTACCATATAACCAATGTTTCCATTTTAAGTCATGTAAAGGTGGCTTAGAAAATGTGCACTTACTTCGCTGTTAGAAACTACTGGTACGCATGAGTCAGTTTGCACATCCATATCAGCATTTTCACAATTTGATTCTTCAGAAGCTAAACCGTCTTTTTCATCACCGTTAGGTTTAGAACTTGACTGTTTTGCAGCTTCAGCCTTCATATTAGAGCAATAAAAAAGTCAATTTGAAAAGCCCAACAAAATCCTTGTCAACTACGTAGTATATAGCAAATTATATTGGTGACTTACTTGGCAAAAAGCTTTAATAAGCTCAGGCCTCAAAATATAAAAGCGAGATGTTGGGCCAATATAATTTGCATCACGGGGAGTAACTCTTATTAAATCAGAAGATAATGCCTATCAGTGGAAAGCAGTAACGGAAGAAAATAAGGAACGGTCTATGAAAATAATGCATATCAGTGGAAAACAGTAAGGCTATAGTCAACTGGGAAAGTGGGAAAGTGCCAGACAGCCACCTAAATTATCAACCAGAAGACAGGAGCGAGACACTTACATATAATACACATAATTAAATCACTAGATAAAGAAACCTTGAGAATACGGTACCATAGTTAACTTCAGTATAGAACTACATGGGAAATAATAACTTGGAGTTGTTCTTTTAGACTCATGCATCTAAAATTGTTGTGTATTTGCACAAGCTCAAGTAAACTTCTTAATTCTGTTGAAGTCCAAGGCCTAACATTATAGGGATGAGAAACACCCCAAGTTCTACCATAAATCAATAAAAGAAGTAAATAAAATATAGTTTTAATTTAAAGGAGAACGTATGTATTCCCTACAATGATAAAACACTCACAACTATTTTCACCATTTGCAACGAATTAAGTAAAATATTAGGAGTACTTCAAAAAAAAAAAAGATTATAAGAAATAAGCCATTGATCATATAATTTAGGGCAGAACATGTAACTGATTTATGTTGCTGAAGACAGAAAGGTACCGTGATACTTCCGAACAAGATAATACAAAGTACAAGAATGTAGCGAATAAGATTAGATGGCTTATAGTTCCTTCGGGAAGAACTCAATCACATAGAATAAGTAAAAACAATTGATATCATGAGATCAATAAAGGCATCATAATTACCTGTCATCACTACTAACAATACCCTTGCATTCCACAGGTGCTGCTAGTTTAAACACATTTCCCTGCTCATCTGATACACTGTGCTCCTTCAAGTGAAGCCGCTTCGCAGCCTCTAGTACCTGCCATTGACAATAATGTCACCACATAAACCATTGACAGTAATTATTCTCCAATATCATTGTCTATCTAATGTGCCAGTTTAACAAAGCAGTGTAACAATTCTTAAAAATACACTATAAATCAAGGAGAAAGCAATGGAACCACAACAACAATTGACATACGACAATTGGTTGAAGAAGTCCGACATCATTACTCACCTTGCAATGAAAATCTTCGTTCCAGCAAGTCTTTTTGCCATTATCCACAGAACCATATAAAAGAGAGTCCGACTTATCTCCTTGAAGGATGCCAGGTAAAACAATCTGAACAAGAAAAATGCAGATATGGATCAAACTAGGGATACCAGCTGCATGGCTAGTTGTTCTAGTTGAAGTTCTTCATCCTAAAAACCGAATTTATCTAACTTAAACTAAACGGAGAACTAAATGACCCAAAAATAAGTTTAAAAGGACTTACACATAGAACAATGCATGAATACAAACTATTATTGATGTACAAATCTTCCGTGAAACCGTCTCACATAATTAATTAAGCTTAGTAAGAAAAACTCGATCATTACTTCATAGTATAATACACTAAAGGGAGTACTCACAAAAGAGTAACCACTACCATGTTAAAGATCTTATAATAATAACGTTATCAAGATACCGTCTCTCTCTATACAATAATTACTCCCAATAATTTGGATCCAAACTATATTACTCATAGTACATGTAAATCTGATAACCTAATAAGGTATAAATCAAAGCACTAGCTTCTATAATTTCAAACCAAAATCCAAGAAAATATATATACATATAATTCATACTACGTACTCATAATAATAATTGTTAGGTCAGTACGTACGTACCATGCACTTGTGAATGATTAGCATAGTGTAGTAGTATATTAATTTGTCACTATATATGAACGAGTAAAATGACATATCAAACTATAGTAATTTACTGTCAACTCTACCAAAGTTTCTTCAAATGAAAATCGTTTGTTAACCTAAAATAGTTAAACTTCCAAACATCCAAACTATAGTAATTTACTGTCAACTCTACAACTGCTTCCTACTAGAATTTCATCTCATCATCACTTCACTACTGCCTTGTTGCCCCCCCCTTCTGTCTCTACTCCCCACAACCTTAAGGTATAGTATAGGAGTATATGCCAATCTCATTTCACTACTACCACTTTCACTTTTTAGTACTTATAGTATGAACAATTTGTTTTAATAGTCGCTGTTACAACTTATAGTATATATACATGACTGACTATATGAGGATGCATGTGTTGCCTCCATATTTCAAAGTTTAAACCCAAAGAATTTATGCGAGAGAACGTGTTAGAGTATAAAATTATTGTTGCGCCTTGAACCGTCACCTTTCAGGTTTTGACAGAGTTGACAGTCGCCTTATAAAATTCAACAAATACAATTAATCAAAGTATTTCTTACGTCATTACAGGAAAAAGTACAACAAGCGACTTACAGAGAAGGCGATCGATTACTGAAATACGAAGGAGGAGGCGATCGATTACTGAAATACAAAGGACGAGGCGATCGATTAGCTTAGGAAACAAAGAAATCAGAAACAAAAATTAACTAACAATACAGAAATTATATACAAAACCCTAAACGAAAAACAAAATCAATCAAATTCTTTAAGGAGCTAAAACAGTGAAGACAATCACCCACCATTCCAAATTCACAAATCAAAAACCCTAAAACCCCAAAATCAAATACAAACCAACAATAACGTGAAATCATAAAACCTAAACTAAGCATTTCACAAATCAAACCAACCTAAAAAAATCATGAATTCATATGAACAAGAAAGATAAGAATGCAACAGGTATCAACCCAGATTCCAAATTCATCGTAAATCAAAAACCCTAAACAAAAAACGAAATCAATCAAATTAATAGAAAAGCTAATATTACAGAGGAGGCGATGGATTACTGAAGGAACTGAAGAAGAAACTGCCGGATTGAAGAAGCGTACGCGTGACGGAGTGACGGAGAATCAGAATTGAAGATTATTGAAGGATGATTGAAGGATTAGGATTGAAGATTATTGAGTATACCGGAGGATTAGGTATTGAGTATGCCGGAGCTTCGTTTTCATGGCTGCCGAGAATCAGAATTGAAGATTACATGGTTTTCTATGTATGGCTGCCGAGTGAAATGAAAAAAATTGAAAGAAAAGGCTGCGTAGGATGGGTTTACTACTTTATTAGGATATTAATAGAATATTAGGACTAATAGTAATAGAATAATAGAATAAAGTAATAGAATAATAATAATAGAATATTACTGTATTAGTTTATTAGGACTAATAGAATAGACATGTGTCACTACTTTATTTGTATTACATCAATATACATGGGTTTCCTATAGCCCTACATCTATTCATATATTACAGATATAGGTTTTAATTTGACCTATGTGTATAATTTACAGACATGGGTTTTAATTTTGACCTATGTATATTCTCTTTTGTACACATAGGTTTTTTAAAATAACCTATGTCTATTAAAAAGAGATGTGGGTTTTTCTTTTAACCTGTGTCTATTAGGTCATGTCTATGACTAATTTTGTAGTAGTGCTAGGGTATGATAAGATGTCTTAAAATTACAAGAAGGGAGTATATATATGGGTACAAGAATGAAGGAGAAGAAAAGAAGAAGAGTCGTTCTGGCAGCTCTTCGTCCCGACTGGGACGGCTCTGTAATCCCGATCGGGACGGGTTGGTCCCGACCGGGATGGGCTCACAGTGGCACCCTTCAACGTGCACCCCATCCCGAACGGGATGGGTCTTGTAGGCCTCCCTTAAGAGCTCTTTGGTCCTTCCTTGCCTCTCATGGGCTTCTCGTCGATTCTCGGGCCTCGGGATCGGGTCTCGGAGGCTCGGGATTGGGTCCCAAGGTCTCGGGGTCGACTCCAAGGCATCGAGTGGTCGTTCCTTAGCTTCTTTGGCTCCAAAAAGTGTATGTCTCGAGTCGGAATCGCTCTAACTCCTCATGAACAGTCTCGGGAACCTGAAACGAGCTAAAGGAAGCATAAGAAGCCCATAAATCGCTCCCAAGGAGCAATTCCACAAGGAAAATGGGACCAAAACACTACAAAATAGGCACTACAAATCACACTTATCAACGGCCCTATCATCCCGACCGGGACGGGTTGGTCCCGACCGGGATGGGCTCACAGCAGCATCCTTAAAAGCACACCTCAACCCGAACGGGATGAGGCCATCCCGAATGGGATGGGTCTTGTAGGCCTCCCTTAAGAGCTCTTTGGTCCCTCCTTGCCTCTCATGGGTTTCTCGCCGATTCTCGGGACTCGGGATCGGGTCTCGGAGGCTCGGGACTGGGTCCCAAGGTCTCGGGGTCGATTCCAAGGCATCGAGTCATCGTTCCTTTACTCCGTTGGCTCCAAAATGTGTATTTATAGAGTCGAAATCGCTCCAACTCCTCCAAATCGGTCTCGGGAACCTGAAACGAACTAAAGGAAGCATAAGAAGCCCATGAACCGCCCCCATGGAGCGATTCCACAAGGAAAATGGGACCAAAACACTACAAAATAGGCACTATAAACCACACTTATCAATGACCTAAGGCTAGAGAACCTGACCAAGGCCTCTACCAAAGGCTATCAAGGGGCTAGTTCGTCTACAAACAAGCCCACACCTGCAGCTGCAACCCGCAGCATCTTTGACGAGGTAATCTGCTCGACACCTCATCCGAAAAGAATACATCAAATTGGGTATTCACAGATATAGGGACTACCTATACTTATGCCTTACAAAGGCTATCCTCGAAGGGTCTGATCCAACCAATAGGCCCAACTCCAGAGGCCCCAGTAGAGAAGAGGTCCAAATATTATAATGCTCAAGCCTACTGTCAGTATCACCGGGGTAACGGACATGACACTGAAAAATGTTGGAAGCAAAAGCACCTAATCCAAGACCTTATCGAGAGCGGGAAAATCCCATTGCCCGGAGACAAGCCGAGGAACAAAGAAAACCCGTTCAGCGCCCATGCCATATTTACAGGAGAGGTAATTGACTGTTCTCACCTCTTTTCCCCGTTTATCCCAAAAATCAACGGGATATGGTTTGATGATGAGGATGATGTGTACCTGGCCAAAGGGGAAGCTTTCCCCGTCACCAGAGAAGAAGTCCGAAAAGCCAAGTCCAAGGCCTTGGCCACCAACCACCTCGCCACTGCTGGGCGCGCCACTCCAACATCCGTCACTGAACCTGCCAGGACGGAACCAACCCCCGAGGAACCAAGCAATGACACGGCCTTGGTCCAACAAATGAAGAGGGTTCGAGCTGATTTAACTATATGGCAACTACTGGTTAGCTCACAGGCTCATCGGAAAGCACTGACTAAGGCTCTCGATGAAATCAAGGTCGACTCAGAAGCTACCCCCGCTGAAATGGTAGCCACCATTATGCCATACCTCAAGGGCAAGTCCAAGAACGAAGGCCCACTCATAACCTTCGCCGAATCCGATCTGCCATCATTTGGGCCCAATCATAATCTGGCCCTATATATCACGGTCATCTACAAGGGTAAGTACCTCCCGATGACCCTTATCGACGATGGATCGGCCGTGAACATCCTACCCTTAAGGACCGCTAGGGCTCTCGGCATCACTGATGTCGACTATCTCCCGACAGCGCAAACTATTCAGGCTTTCGACGGAAGCCCAAAACCGGTAGCTGGGGCCGTTAAACTGAAGATCATAACGGGCCCAATCGAAAAAGAGCTGGAATTCCAGGTGATAGATGTCACCTCATCATTCAACCTCTTGCTAGGAAGGCCTTGGATTCACGCAGTCAAGGCCGTATCATCTACCCTCCACCGAAAAGTCAAGATGGCACTCAAAGACGGTATCATCACACTAGAGGCGACCCAAATAAACGTGGCTAGCTGTAATGCCACGAACCGGGCCGAACCATGAGGATTCGACTTCGTGGGTATGATCGAGGATGAATATCTCTTCAGGCCCTACTTCACTACTAGCATCGACATGATTCTACAAAATCTGGGTTACTTACCCGGAGCTACCTCGAGACCGCATCTTCTAGCTGGGAAGATAATCGAAGTCCTGAACGATGGCGAGTCACAATTCGGGCTAGGATATGCCGTAACCCCAGAAAATGTGGTCCAGGCCGGTATTCACAAGGCCACATACATCCTCAAGGGTACCTACATAGGCCCTTATAGCCCAAAGTTAACTGACTACTTCGTCACTCCAGTCTTCGGAGCCATTCAAGTGGGCCTCTACCAACCCACCATCACATATCCCGAGACCAAAACTGCTCGGGAATGCAACTATATCCCCGATGATATATTCACCATCGTCCAAGCAGAGTTGGAGAGTTGGAGAAGGGTGAAAGCGACTCCGAGCCCGTGCTGGGGCTCTTATTTGGAGAAGACAAGACCGTCCCTGCTCCAAAACATGACTTGGTCAACTTGATCCTCTGCAGCGATCGGTTCGACCCAACCAAGCTAATCACCGAGGTCGGCGCCAACACCGAGACGAGGGCTAGGAGGAAGACCATAAAATTGACCGACAGTCAAGGACGGGTCTATAAGCTGACCACCGGCGAGGGAGACATGCCGTATACCGAGTCCGAGTCCGAGTCTGAGTCTGAGTCAGAGTCGGAGTCTGAGTCCGAGTTTAGAGGGTCTGGTACTGGAGTCGAGTCTGTAACCCCTCTTCCCTTAGCCACTGAGGTATTGGGGCCTGTCCCAAGACCTCTCCCTATCCCGCCACTGACCAACGATCAGATGGCCGCTCTATTCGAGCTATTTTCCAAATTTACCATCAATAATAATAACGAACACCGTTCTGCTTACGACTTGTCTTATTTCCAAGTTTTTCTCAATTTCAAAAATTTTATATGCAATGACATTGAGAAGCCCGACGAACAAGTACCTTTACCTCCACATCTGGTCGAGCAGCTTGAGCAAAGGGAATCCCGAGATCCGGTAATTGAAGACACCGAGTCCATCAACGTGGGAACCACTTTAGAGCCCCAGATGCTTAAGTTGGGCCTATCTTTAGATCCAGAGGAGAGACAACAGTTCGCAGACCTCCTCCTAGAATTTAAAGACGTCTTTGCTTGGTCCTACAAGGACATGCCGGGAATAGATCGAGAAATAGCAGAACACCGAATACCCATCAAAGATGGGTGCAAACTGGTAAAACAGATGCTCAGAAGAATGAAGCCCGAATGGTCTCTTAAAGTCAAGGAAGAGGTCGATAAACAATTCAAAGCGGGTTTTATACAAGTGTCTGAATATCCAGACTGGGTTGCAAACATCGTGCCGGTACCCAAGAAAGACGGCAAGGTGCACGTATGTGTGGATTTCCGGGACCTAAACAAGGCCATCCCAAAAGACGATTTTCCGTTACCACACATTGACATATTGGTGGATAATACGGCCGATCATGCCCTTCTATCGTTCATGGACGGGTATGCCGGATACAATCAGATCAAAATGGCAGAAGAGGATATGGGTAAGACCACCTTCATCACACCATGGGGTACTTACTGTTACACCGTCATGCCATTTGGGCTTATCAACGCTGGAGCCACTTATCAACGGACCGCCACCACCTTATTGCACGACATGATGCATAAGGATGTGGAAGTCTATGTGGACGATAAGATCGTCAAATCCAAGGACCGAAGCGGGCACATTCCGGCCCTAAGAAAGTTCTTCGCCCGACTACGTAAATACAACATGAGACTGAACCCACAGAAATGCAGATTTGGGGTAACGTCAGGCAAATTACTAGGCCATATCGTTAGCCAACGCGACATCGAGGTCGACCCAGCCAAAATCAAGGCCATCACCGAGATGCAACCACCCAAGACCGAAAAGGAAATAAGGGGGTTTCTCGGGAAAGTCGAGTACATCAGCCGTTTCATTTCAAAACTAACCATGGTATGTGAGCCCATTTTCAAGAAACTGAAGATTGGGGAACGGGTGCTATGGGACGACAAATGTCAAGCGGCTTTCAACAAGATCAAGGAGATCCTGTTTGCTCCGCCGGTAGTAATGCCACCTCAAAACGGTTTACCTCTGTCGTTATACCTAACAACGACCGAGTCAGCCATGGGGGCTATGCTGGCCCAGACAGTTGATTCAGAAGAATGGGCTATTTACTACATCAGTAAAAAGTTCCTCAAGTATGAATACAAGTACACCATGCTCGAGAAAACGTGCCTAGCTTTGGTTTGGGCCACTAAAAAGCTCAGACACTACATGCTCAGTCACGAAGTACATGTTTTATCCAAAATGGATCCAATCAAGTACTTATTCGAGAAGCCCATCCTCAACGGCAGGATGTCAAGATGGACTTTAATGTTATCCGAGTTCGACCTCAAGTTCGTACCATTAAAAGCCATCAAAGGCCGGGTAGTTGCCGAGTTCCTCGCTGACAGCACGATATCCGAAGAAGGCCACACTGATACATGGGCCATTCCTGATGAAGACATATTCCATACCGATACCGAGACATGGGATTTGTATTTTGACGGGGCATCGAACTTCCGAGGATTTGGGGTCGGAATTTTGTTAAATCTCACCCCGAGGGGAACACACTCCCTTATCCATCAAGTTGGACTTCGACGTGACCAATAACGCAGCCGAATATGAAGAATGCATTCAAGGGTTGCAAGCCGCCGCTGATTTAGGGGTAGCAAACCTCCGGGTCCACGGTGATTCATCACTGGTCATCAATGAAGCACTCCAAAAATGGAAAACTCAGAACGCCAATCTCGTGGCTTACCAAGCACAAGTAAGGGTTCTAGAGAAACAATTCCAGAAAGTAGAATACATCTACCCGCCTCGGGAAGAAAATCAGTTTGCAGATGCACTTTCCAAATTAGCATCTTTACTGAACATCCCGGACCACCTGACCAGCATGCCAATCTGTGTCGATAGGCGGTCAGAGCCGGCCTACATTCATGCCATTCAAGATATCGAGATAACTGACCCAGAACCTTGGTATCAAGCCGTCCTAACCTACCTGACAACGGGAGAATATCCCGCTGGAGCTGAAAAACGGGCCAAAAAGGCCCTACGAAGATTGGCAACCCAATTCGTTCGTACTGATGACGGACAATTGTACAAAAAGACGGCATAGGGGGCTCTCCTCCTATACATCGACAAGATACAAGCCGAAAAGGTCATGGCCGAGGTCCACGACGGTGAAAATGGTCCGCATATGAACGCCCATATGCTATCCCGTAAAATCATGAGGCTCGGATACTACTGGAACACCATGGAAACAGACTGCCAGTTATACGTCAAGCACTGCCATAACTGTCAGGTCTTTGGTAATGTACAACATATGCCTTCTTCCCTATTATATACCATGACATCACCATGGCCATTTTCGACATGGGGTATTAACATAATTGGGAAAGTGCACCCTTCCGGGACGGGGGGACATTGCTTCATATTGGTAGCCATCAACTACTTCACCAAATGGGTCGAAGCTAAGTCATACCGTGTCTTGAACGCCAAGCACGTGGCCAAATTCATCCAAAATAAGATCATATGCCGATACGGGATCCCGCATGAATTTATCTAAGCCCAATACGACTCGCTAGTCCTTTTGGATGAACGGCGGTCCCGGGCCCTCAATAATATTCAAGTTTATCAAAAGAGAATCCAACGGGCTTTCAACAAAAGGGTTAGGCCCAGGAAAATCAAAGAAGGTGATTTGGTCCTAAAATCGGTTCGTGCCTTACTGCCGGTTGACCCAAGGGGAAAATTCAAACCCAATTGGGCTGGGCCATACTTAGTCAAGAAAATCCTATCGGGAGGAGCGGTGATGCTAACGGACCTGGACGGTAACGAGTTTGTCAACCCGACCAACTTGGACCAGCTGAAGCACTACTACCCATAAAGCCCAATCTCAATGTCATTTGCCAAAATTTATAAAACTTTGTCTTTTTATAAATTTTCAAAATTTTAGACAAGTCAATAAGTTAGAATTAATTATTCTACCGTCGCACATCTCGAATTAATAATCTTGATGTATTTCGAAAATTGCAAAAAATCAATCAAATCAAGTTTCGAACTACGTTTGGTTTGATTCCGCTAATTGTGGATACGTAGGCAACCCCTTAAAAGGGTACAACCACTGCAATAAACGAAAAGACGGGAACGGTATTCAATAATACGTCTTTATTAATATCTCGATAAACTCGGGAATAAAAAAAAAATAATAATAATAAAAAAGAAATTAAAAAAAAAACGCCAAACACGGCAAAAACACACAAAAAAATGCACCATAAAAAAAAAATAATATTCAAATAATAAAATAAGAGACTAATATCCCGGCATCTTCCCCTATCCCTTGTCCTTCGGGTCGCGTGGAGCCCGAGGTCGTCGAGATTGGGACGAACGTTCCTTAATCACCAGGGGAACCTCCTTAGCACGAGCGCTTCTTGGATGACGGGTCTTCAATCACAGTCTTCGGCCCAAGTCGGGCCCGCACATGCTCGGGTAGCCTATCCCGTTGGCCAAGTCGGTCCTGCACGGCTAGTCTAGGGCCCAATCTCCTTTCCAAGTCCGTCTGGGGGCTCACTTTCCCCCGAGCACCTTCAGCACCGGACCCTTCAGCTTGAGTCTTAGCCTTCTTCTTTTGTCCGGACTTTAGACGAACTAGGGTAGCTGGAGTGTCTCCCTCATCAAAGAACCCTCTGTTGTCTTTAGCTTGCTCCCTTCTCAGCAGGTCGAAAGCTTCATCAACCTTCAAACCAGCTCGGGCCTTGGCATCACCTGCTTTGGTCCACTTCACGTATGAGTCCGAAACCCAGATCGAATGCCGAGATTTGGGAATGGGCCAAGTATGCCGGATGTACCACCTTTGAGCCCAAGTATCGCACATCACATCGGTCAATTGGGTAGAATCACTCACAATTGCCTCTATTTCTGGTATCCGTTGAGTTCGTCCATACTACCTTAGTATACGATCCAGGTAAAGATGAACCGTTTGGTTAAAAGACAAGAAGACTTGGTAGCGGGCCCTCTCCCTCGGGTCCAAACCTGACCAAACGTAGATGGGCCACCATGGAACAACCCATCGAATCAGCCGCTCACCGTGGATTGATAGCACCTCATCCCAATATTTCTGGCTAATCAGGCGAGAAAAATTGATGGCCCGCCTCCTCGTCATCAATTGGTTATGACGATAGTTGCTAGCATCAAGGGGAGGATCTATCACCGATAGCCTCTCATAAAGCCAAATCTGAAAAAAGAAAACAAAAGCATTAGATCTTGAGACAAAGCAGACGACACTCGATCGAGTGCCCAGGTGACTCGATCGAGTGGCGTCACTGGAAGCGAACAGAATGCTTTTTACGAAGGCACTCTGTCGAGTGCCAGGGTGACTCGATCGAGTGCCCAGTGCAGTAGCCGAATTCTCGAAAAAAAATTCAAAAAAATCGAGAAATCAAGAAAAATAAAAAATTCGACATACTTGCAACAAACGGGTGCTTTCTGTAAGACGAACGGACTGATCCCTCTTGCGGTTGTCCAAGCCTTGGATTATTTCACCCGTGATCAGCCAGGCTGGGCTATGCTCCGTCTCCATTAAATCAACAACGGTTAAGAGACGGATATGACCCATACAAGACAATAAATCCATGTGACCCTCAAAGGCATATACATGGAGCATGCAAAAAGAGAAAGCCCTACGGCTATGAACTGATCTCACCCGGACATCGTGTGGGTTCATAAACTTTTCAGCCAGATCGATAAAGAAGCTTCCTCCTCCGGTCATGGACTGAATACGGGACGGCAGGGCGGAGCATCGGGTTCCATCCTCCTATAGCTGCGATATCCTCAGGTAAAGGGCAGATTTCGCCCCGAGGGAAAGCAAAGACATGATATATGTCATCCCAGTAAGCTAAGCATGATCCAAGAAGTAACGGTCAACTACCATCTGACGGAACGGGTACAGCTGAGTTATACCCGTCTGGTTCAAAACCACCCTATCGGCATCCCTAAATTGACGGGACCACGCCTGCAACATAGCACTCAACCTGTCGATTCCCTTGATGGATTTCTTAAAAGGAGAAAGAGACTTTCTTTTTGCCTTAAAGGAAACAAAAAAAATTCTTGTAATGGAATTATGAAGAAAATCAAGAGCATAAGGGCCTATATATAGCATTAGCCTTGCAAATCCCTTTCCATATCACTTCTAGGAAAAGTTTCCTAATTCCAAAAGGGAATTAACCCACAAGCCTAGTCCCAATACTAGCGAGAAAATAATCATCCCGAGCTTTCCTAATTTCTTTAGGAGTCGATTTCAAAAATTTCAAAATTTCAAAAATTTTCAAATTTTCAAATTTTCAAAAATTCAAAGAATCATTTTCCCCAGCACGAGTCATTTTACTACCTACGTGTTGCATGCATTTTATGTGACTTATACAGGTACGACTAAAGCGAAGACATGCAAGTCATCAAATCTCCCCAGCAACATTTTCCGGGATAGCACGGGATGGGCCAACACACAGGCACACCCAGGGCTTACGTGACAAGCCCAAAGTCCCCACGGAGTGCAGGTATGATCTCCGCCTTACGGCTGGCGAGCCCTTCACGCAAGTCCAATGGACTATAAACGACCAGAACGGAAGTCTACCAGGTCTTATTTGACTTGGTAGCTACTCTGACTTTCGCCCTGTCCAAGCCTCAGTCAGAGTGGGGGCCTTGTAGACACCCGCATTTTGACCGCCAGGTGTCTATGGAAGTTTCCAAAAAACACCCGATGATGATCGGACGCTAACATGTCTCTATGCGCTCGGATACGGGCTCAAATCCATTAATCGTTGGCTAAAACACTTACGGAGTACAAATCTCACCAAACAGACCTCAAATCCAGGCCCAGTGGATCATTCCGAGTCAAACAAGACTAATTTGGGCCAAAACCGACACCGGAATTAAAACCGACTTTTTAACGATTGGGTCAATCCCGGTGAAAGTCATTTCCGAGACACACAAAAATATCCATACAACCCTCAAAAATTCAAAGTCAAACACAAAACCCATCAAACACAAATCACGGTCCAAAGTCAATGGACCTGCGCGACCCAGCTGGGCCACTCGATCGAGTGACCCACCCACTCGATCGAGTGGGCCTATTTCGAGCCCGACGGCTGGCATAACGGGCCACTCGACCGAGTTAGCCACCTACTCGGTCGAGTAACCCTAAACCGGGTGCCCTAGATCTTCCTATATAAACAACCCCACGCAACACATTACACATCTTTTACAATCTCTTTACAAAACCCAAACTTTACAAACCCTAGAGCAATCATACACACACACTACGCCTTTTACAAACCCTAATCAAACCCTAGCAACCCGACACTAGCAAAACCCTAAACTTAGTTTTAGGAATCAATCTCGAACCACCATAACTTAACCTACGTAAAACCTCGAAGACTCTTGTGTAGAAGCCACGGTTACGAGTCCGCACCGAGACAAGAACATGTAGGTTGAGGGTGTCAAAACCCTCTCTTTTCTCCCTTTCCCCTCTTCGTCGTCCGCGTCTTTTTTTCGTCGTCCTTTTTTTTTGTTTTTTATTTTGTTCTTCGCATTCATAATGTCGATAATACCTTTAATATTAAAGCATTAAAATATTTATCGATTTGTGTCGAATAAGAAGGATACCGGGATAAGGAAAACCGCATATACAAGTGTATTGCACACGCGTCGTCGGTCGCTTATCCCGGTACCCCGATTATTTGATTATTGAGATAAATCAACTCCAACAATTCGTTATTATTTCTCGTCATCATCATAATTTTGCATCCATCAATTTCTTTAAAAATCAATTTTAATAAGGGTCGAAACCCGTTGACACGGATCCGACATCACAATCCCTAGGGATTTATTTCGATGTCGGAAAAGTCGAGGGAATCAAGTCCTTTTTTATTTATTCAAGTAAAGCGTCGATCTTAGATTCGATACCAATTCCATAATTGGATATCAAATCTAACGATCAAGTCACATAAATTAATTAACGTGATTTATTCATATCACGATAA
>OY288258.1:32463106-32493106 GCA_958450325.1 Agrostemma githago
AGGGGTGGGATTTGATGCAAGAGTCGGTGTAAAGCGGTTAGGAAATGGAGTGAGGGCATTTCAATGGGGCATATGATAAGGCTAGGATATCTAGGGAGGTTGGGAGGGGGCATAAAATGATTGGGTGGAGTCAATTGTCGAAGAAGAAACACAAAGGGGGAGTAGAGGACCATCCCGGTCGGGATGGTTGGTCCCGGTCGGGTTGCCTCACTCGTCCCGGTCGGGATGCCTTCATCCCGGTCGGGATGGACCCACAATAGGCTCAAATTTTGGTACCTCCATCCCGATCGGGACGGCTCCTTCCCGGTCGGGACGGCTCCTTCCCGGTCGGGATGCCACACCCGTCCCGGTCGGGAAGCCTCTTCCCGGTCGGGATGGGCCCTCTTCAACTTCCACAATCCCAAAAGCTTGCTCCAAGCTTCAAAAACCCGATCCTCGTGCTTACAACCCAAGCTCTATCATCAACCCTCCTTCTCTAAGACTCACATTCACTTCACCTATCAACAAAGCTCAAACACACATTAAATTCTCTCCCTCACTACGCTCATCAATCAATCCAAACAACAAGAATATCACAAGAGACAAGCTAACTACAAGAAAGAGATATATACAATAAGACGGTTCTTGCGGAACTCCGTCAAACCAAGGATGGTGCATCTTCATTCTTTTTCAACAACCATGACCAATTCCATCTCCATCAAGGGCACGTAAGAACAAGTCGAAGGCTCTAGCAAAGTCTTCAATCAGGCTCGAGATATAACCGTCCACAAACCAAGGCTTTTCATGACCTTGCATTGACGTTCCCGAGGCATCCCGATCTACTAAGTTCAATGGCTTGAAATTGTACTTGCGATCCTTTGGGATATACCCAAACGTCCAACGATCCTCATGTGGCCCCAAGGGAGGCTCATCTTGCTCCTTGTCATTGCACTTGTCATCCAACCCATGATATGGGCTCTCATCCTCCTCACTCTCGGAGTCATCATCCTCAAGTACATAAGAGTACTTCTTCAAGCTTTGTCCCGTTTCTTCCCCTAGATCGACGTCTTTCGTGGCTTGGATCATATTGCATGACTCATCGCTAGTAGGCGGGGTGTTACTTTGGAGGTCGAACACTATCTTTTCCTCGCCCAACTCAAATGTGATCCTACCGTTCTTCGCATCGATCATGGCACCGGCGGTGTGTAGAAATGGGCGTCCAAGGATGATGGGATTGCTAGCATCCTTCGGCATGTCAACCACAATGAAGTCGACCGGGATGAAGAACTTCCCTATTCGCACCGGCACATCCTCTAGCATTCCCAATGGTCGGTTAAGAGATTTATCGGCCATTTGGAGTGTAATGGACGTACATTTCAAATCCTTCATCCCTAGTCGGTAACAAATAGAGTAGGGAATGATGCTCACACTCGCGCCCAAGTCACATAATGCATTCTTGATCATGAAATTGCCTATGGTGCAAGGGATCGAGAAACTACCCGGATCCTTCAACTTCGGAAGCGTGGAACCTTGAATAAACTCGCTCACCACCCTCGTGAATGCTACCGTCTCTACCTTGTCGATGGATCTCTTCCTAGCTAGGATTTCCCGCATGAATTTTCCATATGCCGGGATTTGGGTAAGTAACTCGGTGAATGGGACGCTAACATCCAATTTCTTCACGATGTTAAGGAACTTGTCATAGTGAGTGTCCACCTTAGTCTTCATTTGCCTTGATGGGAAAGGCAACTTAATTTGGTACTTCTTTTGCTCAATAGGGGTGGATTCCTCAAATGACACCTTCCTTTTACCCTTGTCTTTCTCTTGAAGTGGGGGAGGGTTGTCTTCTTGGGGTTTTTCAATTTCCCAAAGAGCTTGCTCCTCCATTGGATTATCCAAGCTTGATTCTTCTTGATTTGGAGACACAACTTCCTTCATTGCTTCTTGCTCACTAGGAAACACGGGAGGATTATAGGTGGCACCGCTCCTTAAGGTGATGGCATTGACATGCTCAAAATTTGGAGTTTCACCTTGAGGAGGTAATTGTCCTCTTTGCCTTGAAGAACTTCCCAATGTAAGTTGTGATACTTGATTCTCAATCATCCTCATGTGAGTTTTCATTTCCTTGTTATCCATTAGAATTTGAGCAATATTTAAGTTGTTGCAGTTAAAAAGCTTGTAGTTTGATGGTAGGATTTGCCGTGGGTCCTAACCAACAATAAACTACCGATTACACCTAGTGGGTAGCTAGGGTAAGTCGGGATCGTATCCACGAGGAAGGTATGGCAAGGTTTAGACTAGGTCGACCTACAAACGAGACTATGCTACCAAACAAACACAAAGAAAGCAAGAATTGACAAAGTATGGAGGAGGAGGAGTAAGAACTAGACTAATGATGAATTAACTAAAACAAGATTGGGGGAATTATCTAGAAACAACTAAATAATGAAACTAATGCAATGATGATTAACTAAGGAGATGAACTCAAATATGGAGAAAAGTGGGGTAGGTCGGGTTCATAAGAGTAGAAGGGTAATTGGGGTGATCAAGGGTATAGGTGTCTCCTAGTTACTAGAGTTGGTCCGGGCTCTCGCAAATTAGACCCTAGTCCGCGCTCTCGCGACTAAACTATTCTCAACATTTCCGCATCATAGACAAACAATGAGAAGATGAGCACAAGTATGGGAAGCATGGCCACTACAACTCATACAAGCATATCAACAAACACATAGAATGCCCACAATGTGACTAACAACAAAGATTCACCCTTTTCCCTTAATCAACCCTAATCATCCATAATCTACCCCTAATCCCCCTACTAACCCCACAAAGAAGACTACTCACTCATGATAAAGAACAACACAACAATAACAAGAGAGATCAATATCACAAAACAAACATCCATAATGAATAACAAGAATAATAACAATCACAATATGAAAAGATTCAAACAAGATTAAAATAAACAAGATTAAGAGTAGAGATGATTATACCAACACTAGGAAGATGAAAAGATGCAATCTTGTATAAATAAGAACCCAAATAAAACCCAAGGTTGTCAAGCTTGGAGATTTCTTCAAGTATCCTCTTAATACAAGAACTAATTACAAGGATTAACTAAAGGTTAACCAAGATTTAAAGGAAGATTAATCTAAATGATGAAACTAAATCTAGGGTTTTGAATGTCTAATGGAGGCTTAAGAGAGTCTAAACTATGATAAGATATCTTACTAATACAAGAAGGGAGTATATATATGGGTACAAGAATGAAGGAGAATGAAATAAAAGAGTCGCGCTGCCCATGTAGCGTCCCGACCGGGACGGCCCTGTCATCCCGACCGGGACGGGTTGGTCCCGATCGGGACGGGCTCACAGTGGCACCCTCTAACGTGCACCCCATCCCGAACGGGATGAGGCCATCCCGAACGGGATGGGTCTTGTAGGCCTCTCTTAAGAGCTCTTTGGTCCCTCCTTGATTCTCATGGGCTTCCCACCGATTCTCGGGACTCGGGATTGGGTCTCGGAGGGTCGGGATTGGGTCACAAGGTCTCGGGGTCGATTCCAAGGCATCGAGTCATCGCTCCTTTACTCCGTTGGCTCCAAAATGTGTATGTATAGAATCAGAATCGCTCCAACTCTTCCAAATCGGTCTCGGGAACCTGAAACGAACTAAAGGAAGCATAAGAAACCCATAAATCGCTCCCCAAGGAGCAATTCCACAAGGAAATGGGACCAAAACATAGTGAAAAAGGTACTACAAACTACACTTATCATAGTTGGGCCAAGAGGGTCGTCCCGTGTCCAAAACCGCCTAACTAGTCCAAGTAAAAAGGTGAAAAACATGCAAAATGAGGGAAGACCGACTAATGCCGCTATCATCCTTCCTCGGGACTCGGTCCTTTGGTAGGCTCTTCACGGCAAAAGTTGAAAAAAGGCTTATTTTTGTGGGGATTTCTTTTTGTGAGACGGGTTTTCTCTTGGCATTTTCTTTCTTTTCGACATTTTGATTTGTTTGTTGCCATGCCATTTCTTTTTCTTCTTTTCTATTTTCTTTTTGGCTTTTGTGCCTTTTCTTTTTCTTCAGCCTTTTCTTTCTTTCATTTTCTTTCATTTTCTTTTCTTTGCCCTTTTGGCTTGATTTGGTTTTTTGACATTTCTTTGTGTAACAAGAAAGAGAGAGTTCAACAATTTGCAATTTATTGTGTGTGTATGTGAGGAAGGTCGGGTAATGGGTAAGTCGGGGGTCGCGATTTCCCTTCAAACCCACAAAAAAGGGGAGAACTTGGACTAATCAAACGATCCTAAACACGGTCACCTAAGGGACGAGACTCGGTAACCAAGGCCTTTTCACACCGTGGGTGGTCATAATGGTCAAAATGCAAATCCCGCAGTAAATCCCTAGTAAGCTAGGTGGACTCAAGGTAAAGGACCAACGAAATCATTGATTTAGGGTCATTCTACTAGGCTAAAGTCCAAGACTCGATTTACACTACTCGGAAGGGAAAGTAGACACTCACACACTAGCCTCTAAACCGGGTTTTCGAAAACCATTTACACAAGACACAACTACACAACACATTACAAGGACTCAACGAGAATGAAAGGAAAATAAGCAAAAGCAACAAAACAAAGACAAAACAAAACGAACACACAAACAAAGCACACACCACCCCGAATTTCAAACAAGTTATCAAATCCACCACAAGTATGTACAAGCTCCACCCGAGCACACCTCAACACAACCTTCTCCAAACATCACAAGGAATAAGAGGGAAAGAGGGTTAGAAGATGTTACCGGGTGTCTTCAAAGCCTTCCAAACAACGGTGATTAAGCAATCTATAAGGAAAAGGGAGGCAAAACATACACAATACAACAAAAACACGACACAAAGACATAAAGGGAAAAATACACAAAAGAAAAATCTTTTTGATTTTTATGAAAAAATTTCTAATTTTTAGGGGTTTTTCAAAGATTTTTCGAAAAACAAAGAAAATAAAACTAACTATACTAGAATATCGCTCCCCCACACTTAAACCGAGCAATGTCCTCATGCTCGATCGTAGTGTGCGGAGAGACAAAGGAAAAGAAACTACGAAAATAAAGCTAAAAATCAAAAAGAAAAGATGGAGAAAAGGGTTGGAAGCGTCCGGCCGGGGTGTAATCAAGTCACCATGGGCCGGGACAAGAAAAGATATGGAAGGTAAAAGAAAATAAAAAGAAGGAAACAAAAGGAAATGGGAGGGGAGGGCTAGGTGTAATCAAGTCACCTAGCCCGGATTCCGTCCAAATCCGACTAATTCCTAAAAAGGGTGAAAATCTTGTACAATTGGATTAATCGATTGACTCTCAACGTAATCACGTCATCGAGAGTCGGGAGCAACCATACTACGGCCTTGAAGGCCACTAGATACCATGACTCAAGGGAAGGGGGCAAACAATGAAAAACAAGCGATAAAAAGATGGAAAAGAAAGGATAGTTACCCAACCCGAGCGGCTAGTAACTCACTTGCTCCATCGTCTCAATTATCATTAGAGGCTCGTCGCTTGTCTTCTCGGTTGCCATCTCGCTTCACACTCAAGAAGGACTCACGGTAGAGGTAGTAATGGTAAGGGGTGGGATTTGATGCAAGAGTCGGTGTAAAGCGGTTAGGAAATGGAGTGAGGGCATGTCAATGGGGCATATGATAAGGCTAGGATATCTAGGGAGGTTGGGAGGGGGCATAAAATGATTGGGTGGAGTCAATTGTCGAAGAAGAAACACAAAGGGGGAGTAGAGGACCATCCCGGTCGGGATGGTTGGTCCCGGTCGGGTTGCCTCACTCGTCCCGGTCGGGATGCCTTCATCCCGGTCGGGATGGACCCACAATAGGCTCAAATTTTGGTACCTCCATCCCGATCGGGACGGCTCCTTCCCGGTCGGGACGGCTCCTTCCCGGTCGGGATGCCACACCCGTCCCGGTCGGGAAGCCTCTTCCCGGTCGGGATGGGCCCTCTTCAACTTCCACAATCCCAAAAGCTTGCTCCAAGCTTCAAAAACCCGATCCTCGTGCTTACAACCCAAGCTCTATCATCAACCCTCCTTCTCTAAGACTCACATTCACTTCACCTATCAACAAAGCTCAAACACACATTAAATTCTCTCCCTCACTACGCTCATCAATCAATCCAAACAACAAGAATATCACAAGAGACAAGCTAACTACAAGAAAGAGATATATACAATAAGACGGTTCTTGCGGAACTCCGTCAAACCAAGGATGGTGCATCTTCATTCTTTTTCAACAACCATGACCAATTCCATCTCCATCAAGGGCACGTAAGAACAAGTCGAAGGCTCTAGCAAAGTCTTCAATCAGGCTCGAGATATAACCGTCCACAAACCAAGGCTTTTCATGACCTTGCATTGACGTTCCCGGGGCATCCCGATCTACTAAGTTCAATGGCTTGAAATTGTACTTGCGATCCTTTGGGATATACCCAAACGTCCAACGATCCTCATGTGGCCCCAAGGGAGGCTCATCTTGCTCCTTGTCATTGCACTTGTCATCCAACCCATGATATGGGCTCTCATCCTCCTCACTCTCGGAGTCATCATCCTCAAGTACATAAGAGTACTTCTTCAAGCTTTGTCCCGTTTCTTCCCCTAGATCGACGTCTTTCGTGGCTTGGATCATATTGCATGACTCATCGCTAGTAGGCGGGGTGTTACTTTGGAGGTCGAACACTATCTTTTCCTCGCCCAACTCAAATGTGATCCTACCGTTCTTCGCATCGATCATGGCACCGGCGGTGTGTAGAAATGGGCGTCCAAGGATGATGGGATTGCTAGCATCCTTCGGCATGTCAACCACAATGAAGTCGACCGGGATGAAGAACTTCCCTATTCGCACCGGCACATCCTCTAGCATTCCCAATGGTCGGTTAAGAGATTTATCGGCCATTTGGAGTGTAATGGACGTACATTTCAAATCCTTCATCCCTAGTCGGTAACAAATAGAGTAGGGAATGATGCTCACACTCGCGCCCAAGTCACATAATGCATTCTTGATCATGAAATTGCCTATGGTGCAAGGGATCGAGAAACTACCCGGATCCTTCAACTTCGGAAGCGTGGAACCTTGAATAAACTCGCTCACCACCCTCGTGAATGCTACCGTCTCTACCTTGTCGATGGATCTCTTCCTAGCTAGGATTTCCCGCATGAATTTTCCATATGCCGGGATTTGGGTAAGTAACTCGGTGAATGGGACGCTAACATCCAATTTCTTCACGATGTTAAGGAACTTGTCATAGTGAGTGTCCACCTTAGTCTTCATTTGCCTTGATGGGAAAGGCAACTTAATTTGGTACTTCTTTTGCTCAATAGGGGTGGATTCCTCAAATGACACCTTCCTTTTACCCTTGTCTTTCTCTTGAAGTGGGGGAGGGTTGTCTTCTTGGGGTTTTTCAATTTCCCAAAGAGCTTGCTCCTCCATTGGATTATCCAAGCTTGATTCTTCTTGATTTGGAGACACAACTTCCTTCATTGCTTCTTGCTCACTAGGAAACACGGGAGGATTATAGGTGGCACCGCTCCTTAAGGTGATGGCATTGACATGCTCAAAATTTGGAGTTTCACCTTGAGGAGGTAATTGTCCTCTTTGCCTTGAAGAACTTCCCAATGTAAGTTGTGATACTTGATTCTCAATCATCCTCATGTGAGTTTTCATTTCCTTGTTATCCATTAGAATTTGAGCAATATTTAAGTTGTTGCAGTTAAAAAGCTTGTAGTTTGATGGTAGGATTTGCCGTGGGTCCTAACCAACAATAAACTACCGATTACACCTAGTGGGTAGCTAGGGTAAGTCGGGATCGTATCCACGAGGAAGGTATGGCAAGGTTTAGACTAGGTCGACCTACAAACGAGACTATGCTACCAAACAAACACAAAGAAAGCAAGAATTGACAAAGTATGGAGGAGGAGGAGTAAGAACTAGACTAATGATGAATTAACTAAAACAAGATTGGGGGAATTATCTAGAAACAACTAAATAATGAAACTAATGCAATGATGATTAACTAAGGAGATGAACTCAAATATGGAGAAAAGTGGGGTAGGTCGGGTTCATAAGAGTAGAAGGGTAATTGGGGTGATCAAGGGTATAGGTGTCTCCTAGTTACTAGAGTTGGTCCGGGCTCTCGCAAATTAGACCCTAGTCCGCGCTCTCGCGACTAAACTATTCTCAACATTTCCGCATCATAGACAAACAATGAGAAGATGAGCACAAGTATGGGAAGCATGGCCACTACAACTCATACAAGCATATCAACAAACACATAGAATGCCCACAATGTGACTAACAACAAAGATTCACCCTTTTCCCTTAATCAACCCTAATCATCCATAATCTACCCCTAATCCCCCTACTAACCCCACAAAGAAGACTACTCACTCATGATAAAGAACAACACAACAATAACAAGAGAGATCAATATCACAAAACAAACATCCATAATGAATAACAAGAATAATAACAATCACAATATGAAAAGATTCAAACAAGATTAAAATAAACAAGATTAAGAGTAGAGATGATTATACCAACACTAGGAAGATGAAAAGATGCAATCTTGTATAAATAAGAACCCAAATAAAACCCAAGGTTGTCAAGCTTGGAGATTTCTTCAAGTATCCTCTTAATACAAGAACTAATTACAAGGATTAACTAAAGGTTAACCAAGATTTAAAGGAAGATTAATCTAAATGATGAAACTAAATCTAGGGTTTTGAATGTCTAATGGAGGCTTAAGAGAGTCTAAACTATGATAAGATATCTTACTAATACAAGAAGGGAGTATATATATGGGTACAAGAATGAAGGAGAATGAAATAAAAGAGTCGCGCTGCCCATGTAGCGTCCCGACCGGGACGGCCCTGTCATCCCGACCGGGACGGGTTGGTCCCGATCGGGACGGGCTCACAGTGGCACCCTCTAACGTGCACCCCATCCCGAACGGGATGAGGCCATCCCGAACGGGATGGGTCTTGTAGGCCTCTCTTAAGAGCTCTTTGGTCCCTCCTTGATTCTCATGGGCTTCCCACCGATTCTCGGGACTCGGGATTGGGTCTCGGAGGGTCGGGATTGGGTCCCAAGGTCTCGGGGTCGATTCCAAGGCATCGAGTCATCGCTCCTTTACTCCGTTGGCTCCAAAATGTGTATGTATAGAATCAGAATCGCTCCAACTCTTCCAAATCGGTCTCGGGAACCTGAAACGAACTAAAGGAAGCATAAGAAACCCATAAATCGCTCCCCAAGGAGCAATTCCACAAGGAAATGGGACCAAAACATAGTGAAAAAGGTACTACAAACTACACTTATCATAGTTGGGCCAAGAGGGTCGTCCCGTGTCCAAAACCGCCTAACTAGTCCAAGTAAAAAGGTGAAAAACATGCAAAATGAGGGAAGACCGACTAATGCCGCTATCATCCTTCCTCGGGACTCGGTCCTTTGGTAGGCTCTTCACGGCAAAAGTTGAAAAAAGGCTTATTTTTGTGGGGATTTCTTTTTGTGAGACGGGTTTTCTCTTGGCATTTTCTTTCTTTTCGACATTTTGATTTGTTTGTTGCCATGCCATTTCTTTTTCTTCTTTTCTATTTTCTTTTTGGCTTTTGTGCCTTTTCTTTTTCTTCAGCCTTTTCTTTCTTTCATTTTCTTTTCTTTGCCCTTTTGGCTTGATTTGGTTTTTTGACATTTCTTTGTGTAACAAGAAAGAGAGAGTTCAACAATTTGCAATTTATTGTGTGTGTATGTGAGGAAGGTCGGGTAATGGGTAAGTCGGGGGTCGCGATTTCCCTTCAAACCCACAAAAAAGGGGAGAACTTGGACTAATCAAACGATCCTAAACACGGTCACCTAAGGGACGAGACTCGGTAACCAAGGCCTTTTCACACCGTGGGTGGTCATAATGGTCAAAATGCAAATCCCGCAGTAAATCCCTAGTAAGCTAGGTGGACTCAAGGTAAAGGACCAACGAAATCATTGATTTAGGGTCATTCTACTAGGCTAAAGTCCAAGACTCGATTTACACTACTCGGAAGGGAAAGTAGACACTCACACACTAGCCTCTAAACCGGGTTTTCGAAAACCATTTACACAAGACACAACTACACAACACATTACAAGGACTCAACGAGAATGAAAGGAAAATAAGCAAAAGCAACAAAACAAAGACAAAACAAAACGAACACACAAACAAAGCACACACCACCCCGAATTTCAAACAAGTTATCAAATCCACCACAAGTATGTACAAGCTCCACCCGAGCACACCTCAACACAACCTTCTCCAAACATCACAAGGAATAAGAGGGAAAGAGGGTTAGAAGATGTTACCGGGTGTCTTCAAAGCCTTCCAAACAACGGTGATTAAGCAATCTATAAGGAAAAGGGAGGCAAAACATACACAATACAACAAAAACACGACACAAAGACATAAAGGGAAAAATACACAAAAGAAAAATCTTTTTGATTTTTATGAAAAAATTTCTAATTTTTAGGGGTTTTTCAAAGATTTTTCGAAAAACAAAGAAAATAAAACTAACTATACTAGAATATCGCTCCCCCACACTTAAACCGAGCAATGTCCTCATGCTCGATCGTAGTGTGCGGAGAGACAAAGGAAAAGAAACTACGAAAATAAAGCTAAAAATCAAAAAGAAAAGATGGAGAAAAGGGTTGGAAGCGTCCGGCCGGGGTGTAATCAAGTCACCATGGGCCGGGACAAGAAAAGATATGGAAGGTAAAAGAAAATAAAAAGAAGGAAACAAAAGGAAATGGGAGGGGAGGGCTAGGTGTAATCAAGTCACCTAGCCCGGATTCCGTCCAAATCCGACTAATTCCTAAAAAGGGTGAAAATCTTGTACAATTGGATTAATCGATTGACTCTCAACGTAATCACGTCATCGAGAGTCGGGAGCAACCATACTACGGCCTTGAAGGCCACTAGATACCATGACTCAAGGGAAGGGGGCAAACAATGAAAAACAAGCGATAAAAAGATGGAAAAGAAAGGATAGTTACCCAACCCGAGCGGCTAGTAACTCACTTGCTCCATCGTCTCAATTATCATTAGAGGCTCGTCGCTTGTCTTCTCGGTTGCCATCTCGCTTCACACTCAAGAAGGACTCACGGTAGAGGTAGTAATGGTAAGGGGTGGGATTTGATGCAAGAGTCGGTGTAAAGCGGTTAGGAAATGGAGTGAGGGCATGTCAATGGGGCATATGATAAGGCTAGGATATCTAGGGAGGTTGGGAGGGGGCATAAAATGATTGGGTGGAGTCAATTGTCGAAGAAGAAACACAAAGGGGGAGTAGAGGACCATCCCGGTCGGGATGGTTGGTCCCGGTCGGGTTGCCTCACTCGTCCCGGTCGGGATGCCTTCATCCCGGTCGGGATGGACCCACAATAGGCTCAAATTTTGGTACCTCCATCCCGATCGGGACGGCTCCTTCCCGGTCGGGACGGCTCCTTCCCGGTCGGGATGCCACACCCGTCCCGGTCGGGAAGCCTCTTCCCGGTCGGGATGGGCCCTCTTCAACTTCCACAATCCCAAAAGCTTGCTCCAAGCTTCAAAAACCCGATCCTCGTGCTTACAACCCAAGCTCTATCATCAACCCTCCTTCTCTAAGACTCACATTCACTTCACCTATCAACAAAGCTCAAACACACATTAAATTCTCTCCCTCACTACGCTCATCAATCAATCCAAACAACAAGAATATCACAAGAGACAAGCTAACTACAAGAAAGAGATATATACAATAAGACGGTTCTTGCGGAACTCCGTCAAACCAAGGATGGTGCATCTTCATTCTTTTTCAACAACCATGACCAATTCCATCTCCATCAAGGGCACGTAAGAACAAGTCGAAGGCTCTAGCAAAGTCTTCAATCAGGCTCGAGATATAACCGTCCACAAACCAAGGCTTTTCATGACCTTGCATTGACGTTCCCGGGGCATCCCGATCTACTAAGTTCAATGGCTTGAAATTGTACTTGCGATCCTTTGGGATATACCCAAACGTCCAACGATCCTCATGTGGCCCCAAGGGAGGCTCATCTTGCTCCTTGTCATTGCACTTGTCATCCAACCCATGATATGGGCTCTCATCCTCCTCACTCTCGGAGTCATCATCCTCAAGTACATAAGAGTACTTCTTCAAGCTTTGTCCCGTTTCTTCCCCTAGATCGACGTCTTTCGTGGCTTGGATCATATTGCATGACTCATCGCTAGTAGGCGGGGTGTTACTTTGGAGGTCGAACACTATCTTTTCCTCGCCCAACTCAAATGTGATCCTACCGTTCTTCGCATCGATCATGGCACCGGCGGTGTGTAGAAATGGGCGTCCAAGGATGATGGGATTGCTAGCATCCTTCGGCATGTCAACCACAATGAAGTCGACCGGGATGAAGAACTTCCCTATTCGCACCGGCACATCCTCTAGCATTCCCAATGGTCGGTTAAGAGATTTATCGGCCATTTGGAGTGTAATGGACGTACATTTCAAATCCTTCATCCCTAGTCGGTAACAAATAGAGTAGGGAATGATGCTCACACTCGCGCCCAAGTCACATAATGCATTCTTGATCATGAAATTGCCTATGGTGCAAGGGATCGAGAAACTACCCGGATCCTTCAACTTCGGAAGCGTGGAACCTTGAATAAACTCGCTCACCACCCTCGTGAATGCTACCGTCTCTACCTTGTCGATGGATCTCTTCCTAGCTAGGATTTCCCGCATGAATTTTCCATATGCCGGGATTTGGGTAAGTAACTCGGTGAATGGGACGCTAACATCCAATTTCTTCACGATGTTAAGGAACTTGTCATAGTGAGTGTCCACCTTAGTCTTCATTTGCCTTGATGGGAAAGGCAACTTAATTTGGTACTTCTTTTGCTCAATAGGGGTGGATTCCTCAAATGACACCTTCCTTTTACCCTTGTCTTTCTCTTGAAGTGGGGGAGGGTTGTCTTCTTGGGGTTTTTCAATTTCCCAAAGAGCTTGCTCCTCCATTGGATTATCCAAGCTTGATTCTTCTTGATTTGGAGACACAACTTCCTTCATTGCTTCTTGCTCACTAGGAAACACGGGAGGATTATAGGTGGCACCGCTCCTTAAGGTGATGGCATTGACATGCTCAAAATTTGGAGTTTCACCTTGAGGAGGTAATTGCCCTCTTTGCCTTGAAGAACTTCCCAATGTAAGTTGTGATACTTGATTCTCAATCATCCTCATGTGAGTTTTCATTTCCTTGTTATCCATTAGAATTTGAGCAATATTTAAGTTGTTGCAGTTAAAAAGCTTGTAGTTTGATGGTAGGATTTGCCGTGGGTCCTAACCAATAATAAACTACCGATTACACCTAGTGGGTAGCTAGGGTAAGTCGGGATCGTATCGACGAGGAAGGTATGGCAAGGTTTAGACTAGGTCGACCTACAAACGAGACTATGCTACCAAACAAACACAAAGAAAGCAAGAATTGACAAAGTATGGAGGAGGAGGAGTAAGAACTAGACTAATGATGAATTAACTAAAACAAGATTGGGGGAATTATCTAGAAACAACTAAATAATGAAACTAATGCAATGATGATTAACTAAGGAGATGAACTCAAATATGGAGAAAAGTGGGGTAGGTCGGGTTCATAAGAGTAGAAGGGTAATTGGGGTGATCAAGGGTATAGGTGTCTCCTAGTTACTAGAGTCGGTCCGGGCTCTCGCAAATTAGACCCTAGTCCGCGCTCTCGCGACTAAACTATTCTCAACATTTCCGCATCATAGACAAACAATGAGAAGATGAGCACAAGTATGGGAAGCATGGCCACTACAACTCATACAAGCATATCAACAAACACATAGAATGCCCACAATGTGACTAACAACAAAGATTCACCCTTTTCCCTTAATCAACCCTAATCATCCATAATCTACCCCTAATCCCCCTACTAACCCCACAAAGAAGACTACTCACTCATGATAAAGAACAAAACAACAATAACAAGAGAGATCAATATCACAAAACAAACATCCATAATGAATAACAAGAATAATAACAATCACAATATGAAAAGATTCAAACAAGATTAAAATAAACAAGATTAAGAGTAGAGATGATTATACCAACACTAGGAAGATGAAAAGATGCAATCTTGTATAAATAAGAACCCAAATAAAACCCAAGGTTGTCAAGCTTGGAGATTTCTTCAAGTATCCTCTTAATACAAGAACTAATTACAAGGATTAACTAAAGGTTAACCAAGATTTAAAGGAAGATTAATCTAAATGATGAAACTAAATCTAGGGTTTTGAATGTCTAATGGAGGCTTAAGAGAGTCTAAACTATGATAAGATATCTTACTAATACAAGAAGGGAGTATATATATGGGTACAAGAATGAAGGAGAATGAAATAAAAGAGTCGCGCTGCCCATGTAGCGTCCCGACCGGGACGGCCCTGTCATCCCGACCGGGACGGGTTGGTCCCGATCGGGACGGGCTCACAGTGGCACCCTCTAACGTGCACCCCATCCCGAACGGGATGAGGCCATCCCGAACGGGATGGGTCTTGTAGGCCTCTCTTAAGAGCTCTTTGGTCCCTCCTTGATTCTCATGGGCTTCCCACCGATTCTCGGGACTCGGGATTGGGTCTCGGAGGGTCGGGATTGGGTCCCAAGGTCTCGGGGTCGATTCCAAGGCATCGAGTCATCGCTCCTTTACTCCGTTGGCTCCAAAATGTGTATGTATAGAATCAGAATCGCTCCAACTCTTCCAAATCGGTCTCGGGAACCTGAAACGAACTAAAGGAAGCATAAGAAACCCATAAATCGCTCCCCAAGGAGCAATTCCACAAGGAAATGGGACCAAAACATAGTGAAAAAGGTACTACAAACTACACTTATCATAGTTGGGCCAAGAGGGTCGTCCCGTGTCCAAAACCGCCTAACTAGTCCAAGTAAAAAGGTGAAAAACATGCAAAATGAGGGAAGACCGACTAATGCCGCTATCATCCTTCCTCGGGACTCGGTCCTTTGGTAGGCTCTTCACGGCAAAAGTTGAAAAAAGGCTTATTTTTGTGGGGATTTCTTTTTGTGAGACGGGTTTTCTCTTGGCATTTTCTTTCTTTTCGACATTTTGATTTGTTTGTTGCCATGCCATTTCTTTTTCTTCTTTTCTATTTTCTTTTTGGCTTTTGTGCCTTTTCTTTTTCTTCAGCCTTTTCTTTCTTTCATTTTCTTTCATTTTCTTTTCTTTGCCCTTTTGGCTTGATTTGGTTTTTTGACATTTCTTTGTGTAACAAGAAAGAGAGAGTTCAACAATTTGCAATTTATTGTGTGTGTATGTGAGGAAGGTCGGGTAATGGGTAAGTCGGGGGTCGCGATTTCCCTTCAAACCCACAAATAAGGGGAGAACTTGGACTAATCAAACGATCCTAAACACGGTCACCTAAGGGACGAGACTCGGTAACCAAGGCCTTTTCACACCGTGGGTGGTCATAATGGTCAAAATGCAAATCCCGCAGTAAATCGCTAGTAAGCTAGGTGGACTCAAGGTAAAGGACCAACGAAATCATTGATTTAGGGTCATTCTACTAGGCTAAAGTCCAAGACTCGATTTACACTACTCGGAAGGGAAAGTAGACACTCACACACTAGCCTCTAAACCGGGTTTTCGAAAACCATTTACACAAGACACAACTACACAACACATTACAAGGACTCAACGAGAATGAAAGGAAAATAAGCAAAAGCAACAAAACAAAGACAAAACAAAACGAACACACAAACAAAGCACACACCACCCCGAATTTCAAACAAGTTATCAAATCCACCACAAGTATGTACAAGCTCCACCCGAGCACACCTCAACACAACCTTCTCCAAACATCACAAGGAATAAGAGGGAAAGAGGGTTAGAAGATGTTACCGGGTGTCTTCAAAGCCTTCCAAACAACGGTGATTAAGCAATCTATAAGGAAAAGGGAGGCAAAACATACACAATACAACAAAAACACGACACAAAGACATAAAGGGAAAAATACACAAAAGAAAAATCTTTTTGATTTTTATGAAAAAATTTCAAATTTTTAGGGGTTTTTCAAAGATTTTTCGAAAAACAAAGAAAATAAAACTAACTATACTAGAATATCGCTCCCCCACACTTAAACCGAGCAATGTCCTCATGCTCGATCGTAGTGTGCGGAGAGACAAAGGAAAAGAAACTACGAAAATAAAGCTAAAAATCAAAAAGAAAAGATGGAGAAAAGGGTTGGAAGCGTCCGGCCGGGGTGTAATCAAGTCACCATGGGCCGGGACAAGAAAAGATATGGAAGGTAAAAGAAAATAAAAAGAAGGAAACAAAAGGAAATGGGAGGGGAGGGCTAGGTGTAATCAAGTCACCTAGCCCGGATTCCGTCCAAATCCGACTAATTCCTAAAAAGGGTGAAAATCTTGTACAATTGGATTAATCGATTGACTCTCAACGTAATCACGTCATCGAGAGTCGGGAGCAACCATACTACGGCCTTGAAGGCCACTAGATACCATGACTCAAGGGAAGGGGGCAAACAATGAAAAACAAGCGATAAAAAGATGGAAAAGAAAGGATAGTTACCCAAACCGAGCGGCTAGTAACTCACTTGCTCCATCGTCTCAATTATCATTAGAGGCTCGTCGCTTGTCTTCTCGGTTGCCATCTCGCTTCACACTCAAGAAGGACTCACGGTAGAGGTAGTAATGGTAAGGGGTGGGATTTGATGCAAGAGTCGGTGTAAAGCGGTTAGGAAATGGAGTGAGGGCATGTCAATGGGGCATATGATAAGGCTAGGATATCTAGGGAGGTTGGGAGGGGGCATAAAATGATTGGGTGGAGTCAATTGTCGAAGAAGAAACACAAAGGGGGAGTAGAGGACCATCCCGGTCGGGATGGTTGGTCCCGGTCGGGTTGCCTCACTCGTCCCGGTCGGGATGCCTTCATCCCGGTCGGGATGGACCCACAATAGGCTCAAATTTTGGTACCTCCATCCCGATCAGGACGGCTCCTTCCCGGTCGGGACGGCTCCTTCCCGGTCGGGATGCCACACCCGTCCCGGTCGGGAAGCCTCTTCCCGGTCGGGATGGGCCCTCTTCAACTTCCACAATCCCAAAAGCTTGCTCCAAGCTTCAAAAACCCGATCCTCGTGCTTACAACCCAAGCTCTATCATCAACCCTCCTTCTCTAAGACTCACATTCACTTCACCTATCAACAAAGCTCAAACACACATTAAATTCTCTCCCTCACTACGCTCATCAATCAATCCAAACAACAAGAATATCACAAGAGACAAGCTAACTACAAGAAAGAGATATATACAATAAGACGGTTCTTGCGGAACTCCGTCAAACCAAGGATGGTGCATCTTCATTCTTTTTCAACAACCATGACCAATTCCATCTCCATCAAGGGCACGTAAGAACAAGTCGAAGGCTCTAGCAAAGTCTTCAATCAGGCTCGAGATATAACCGTCCACAAACCAAGGCTTTTCATGACCTTGCATTGACGTTCCCGGGGCATCCCGATCTACTAAGTTCAATGGCTTGAAATTGTACTTGCGATCCTTTGGGATATACCCAAACGTCCAACGATCCTCATGTGGCCCCAAGGGAGGCTCATCTTGCTCCTTGTCATTGCACTTGTCATCCAACCCATGATATGGGCTCTCATCCTCCTCACTCTCGGAGTCATCATCCTCAAGTACATAAGAGTACTTCTTCAAGCTTTGTCCCGTTTCTTCCCCTAGATCGACGTCTTTCGTGGCTTGGATCATATTGCATGACTCATCGCTAGTAGGCGGGGTGTTACTTTGGAGGTCGAACACTATCTTTTCCTCGCCCAACTCAAATGTGATCCTACCGTTCTTCGCATCGATCATGGCACCGGCGGTGTGTAGAAATGGGCGTCCAAGGATGATGGGATTGCTAGCATCCTTCGGCATGTCAACCACAATGAAGTCGACCGGGATGAAGAACTTCCCTATTCGCACCGGCACATCCTCTAGCATTCCCAATGGTCGGTTAAGAGATTTATCGGCCATTTGGAGTGTAATGGACGTACATTTCAACTCCTTCATCCCTAGTCGGTAACAAATAGAGTAGGGAATGATGCTCACACTCGCGCCCAAGTCACATAATGCATTCTTGATCATGAAATTGCCTATGGTGCAAGGGATCGAGAAACTACCCGGATCCTTCAACTTCGGAAGCGTGGAACCTTGAATAAACTCGCTCACCACCCTCGTGAATGCTACCGTCTCTACCTTGTCGATGGATCTCTTCCTAGCTAGGATTTCCCGCATGAATTTTCCATATGCCGGGATTTGGGTAAGTAACTCGGTGAATGGGACGCTAACATCCAATTTCTTCACGATGTTAAGGAACTTGTCATAGTGAGTGTCCACCTTAGTCTTCATTTGCCTTGATGGGAAAGGCAACTTAATTTGGTACTTCTTTTGCTCAATAGGGGTGGATTCCTCAAATGACACCTTCCTTTTACCCTTGTCTTTCTCTTGAAGTGGGGGAGGGTTGTCTTCTTGGGGTTTTTCAATTTCCCAAAGAGCTTGCTCCTCCATTGGATTATCCAAGCTTGATTCTTCTTGATTTGGAGACACAACTTCCTTCATTGCTTCTTGCTCACTAGGAAACACGGGAGGATTATAGGTGGCACCGCTCCTTAAGGTGATGGCATTGACATGCTCAAAATTTGGAGTTTCACCTTGAGGAGGTAATTGCCCTCTTTGCCTTGAAGAACTTCCCAATGTAAGTTGTGATACTTGATTCTCAATCATCCTCATGTGAGTTTTCATTTCCTTGTTATCCATTAGAATTTGAGCAATATTTAAGTTGTTGCAGTTAAAAAGCTTGTAGTTTGATGGTAGAATTTGCCGTGGGTCCTAACCAACAATAAACTACCGATTACACCTAGTGGGTAGCTAGGGTAAGTCGGGATCGTATCCACGAGGAAGGTATGGCAAGGTTTAGACTAGGTCGACCTACAAACGAGACTATGCTACCAAACAAACACAAAGAAAGCAAGAATTGACAAAGTATGGAGGAGGAGGAGTAAGAACTAGACTAATGATGAATTAACTAAAACAAGATTGGGGGAATTATCTAGAAACAACTAAATAATGAAACTAATGCAATGATGATTAACTAAGGAGATGAACTCAAATATGGAGAAAAGTGGGGTAGGTCGGGTTCATAAGAGTAGAAGGGTAATTGGGGTGATCAAGGGTATAGGTGTCTCCTAGTTACTAGAGTCGGTCCGGGCTCTCGCAAATTAGACCCTAGTCCGCGCTCTCGCGACTAAACTATTCTCAACATTTCCGCATCATAGACAAACAATGAGAAGATGAGCACAAGTATGGGAAGCATGGCCACTACAACTCATACAAGCATATCAACAAACACATAGAATGCCCACAATGTGACTAACAACAAAGATTCACCCTTTTCCCTTAATCAACCCTAATCATCCATAATCTACCCCTAATCCCCCTACTAACCCCACAAAGAAGACTACTCACTCATGATAAAGAACAAAACAACAATAACAAGAGAGATCAATATCACAAAACAAACATCCATAATGAATAACAAGAATAATAACAATCACAATATGAAAAGATTCAAACAAGATTAAAATAAACAAGATTAAGAGTAGAGATGATTATACCAACACTAGGAAGATGAAAAGATGCAATCTTGTATAAATAAGAACCCAAATAAAACCCAAGGTTGTCAAGCTTGGAGATTTCTTCAAGTATCCTCTTAATACAAGAACTAATTACAAGGATTAACTAAAGGTTAACCAAGATTTAAAGGAAGATTAATCTAAATGATGAAACTAAATCTAGGGTTTTGAATGTCTAATGGAGGCTTAAGAGAGTCTAAACTATGATAAGATATCTTACTAATACAAGAAGGGAGTATATATATGGGTACAAGAATGAAGGAGAATGAAATAAAAGAGTCGCGCTGCCCATGTAGCGTCCCGACCGGGACGGCCCTGTCATCCCGACCGGGACGGGCTCACAGTGGCACCCTCTAACGTGCACCCCATCCCGAACGGGATGAGGCCATCCCGAACGGGATGGGTCTTGTAGGCCTCTCTTAAGAGCTCTTTGGTCCCTCCTTGATTCTCATGGGCTTCCCACCGATTCTCGGGACTCGGGATTGGGTCTCGGAGGGTCGGGATTGGGTCCCAAGGTCTCGGGGTCGATTCCAAGGCATCGAGTCATCGCTCCTTTACTCCGTTGGCTCCAAAATGTGTATGTATAGAATCAGAATCGCTCCAACTCTTCCAAATCGGTCTCGGGAACCTGAAACGAACTAAAGGAAGCATAAGAAACCCATAAATCGCTCCCCAAGGAGCAATTCCACAAGGAAATGGGACCAAAACATAGTGAAAAAGGTACTACAAACTACACTTATCATAGTTGGGCCAAGAGGGTCGTCCCGTGTCCAAAACCGCCTAACTAGTCCAAGTAAAAAGGTGAAAAACATGCAAAATGAGGGAAGACCGACTAATGCCGCTATCATCCTTCCTCGGGACTCGGTCCTTTGGTAGGCTCTTCACGGCAAAAGTTGAAAAAAGGCTTATTTTTGTGGGGATTTCTTTTTGTGAGACGGGTTTTCTCTTGGCATTTTCTTTCTTTTCGACATTTTGATTTGTTTGTTGCCATGCCATTTCTTTTTCTTCTTTTCTATTTTCTTTTTGGCTTTTGTGCCTTTTCTTTTTCTTCAGCCTTTTCTTTCTTTCATTTTCTTTTCTTTGCCCTTTTGGCTTGATTTGGTTTTTTGACATTTCTTTGTGTAACAAGAAAGAGAGAGTTCAACAATTTGCAATTTATTGTGTGTGTATGTGAGGAAGGTCGGGTAATGGGTAAGTCGGGGGTCGCGATTTCCCTTCAAACCCACAAAAAAGGGGAGAACTTGGACTAATCAAACGATCCTAAACACGGTCACCTAAGGGACGAGACTCGGTAACCAAGGCCTTTTCACACCGTGGGTGGTCATAATGGTCAAAATGCAAATCCCGCAGTAAATCCCTAGTAAGCTAGGTGGACTCAAGGTAAAGGACCAACGAAATCATTGATTTAGGGTCATTCTACTAGGCTAAAGTCCAAGACTCGATTTACACTACTCGGAAGGGAAAGTAGACACTCACACACTAGCCTCTAAACCGGGTTTTCGAAAACCATTTACACAAGACACAACTACACAACACATTACAAGGACTCAACGAGAATGAAAGGAAAATAAGCAAAAGCAACAAAACAAAGACAAAACAAAACGAACACACAAACAAAGCACACACCACCCCGAATTTCAAACAAGTTATCAAATCCACCACAAGTATGTACAAGCTCCACCCGAGCACACCTCAACACAACCTTCTCCAAACATCACAAGGAATAAGAGGGAAAGAGGGTTAGAAGATGTTACCGGGTGTCTTCAAAGCCTTCCAAACAACGGTGATTAAGCAATCTATAAGGAAAAGGGAGGCAAAACATACACAATACAACAAAAACACGACACAAAGACATAAAGGGAAAAATACACAAAAGAAAAATCTTTTTGATTTTTATGAAAAAATTTCTAATTTTTAGGGGTTTTTCAAAGATTTTTCGAAAAACAAAGAAAATAAAACTAACTATACTAGAATATCGCTCCCCCACACTTAAACCGAGCAATGTCCTCATGCTCGATCGTAGTGTGCGGAGAGACAAAGGAAAAGAAACTACGAAAATAAAGCTAAAAATCAAAAAGAAAAGATGGAGAAAAGGGTTGGAAGCGTCCGGCCGGGGTGTAATCAAGTCACCATGGGCCGGGACAAGAAAAGATATGGAAGGTAAAAGAAAATAAAAAGAAGGAAACAAAAGGAAATGGGAGGGGAGGGCTAGGTGTAATCAAGTCACCTAGCCCGGATTCCGTCCAAATCCGACTAATTCCTAAAAAGGGTGAAAATCTTGTACAATTGGATTAATCGATTGACTCTCAACGTAATCACGTCATCGAGAGTCGGGAGCAACCATACTACGGCCTTGAAGGCCACTATATACCATGACTCAAGGGAAGGGGGCAAACAATGAAAAACAAGCGATAAAAAGATGGAAAAGAAAGGATAGTTACCCAAACCGAGCGGCTAGTAACTCACTTGCTCCATCGTCTCAATTATCATTAGAGGCTCGTCGCTTGTCTTCTCGGTTGCCATCTCGCTTCACACTCAAGAAGGACTCACGGTAGAGGTAGTAATGGTAAGGGGTGGGATTTGATGCAAGAGTCGGTGTAAAGCGGTTAGGAAATGGAGTGAGGGCATGTCAATGGGGCATATGATAAGGCTAGGATATCTAGGGAGGTTGGGAGGGGGCATAAAATGATTGGGTGGAGTCAATTGTCGAAGAAGAAACACAAAGGGGGAGTAGAGGACCATCCCGGTCGGGATGGTTGGTCCCGGTCGGGTTGCCTCACTCGTCCCGGTCGGGATGCCTTCATCCCGGTCGGGATGGACCCACAATAGGCTCAAATTTTGGTACCTCCATCCCGATCAGGACGGCTCCTTCCCGGTCGGGACGGCTCCTTCCCGGTCGGGATGCCACACCCGTCCCGGTCGGGAAGCCTCTTCCCGGTCGGGATGGGCCCTCTTCAACTTCCACAATCCCAAAAGCTTGCTCCAAGCTTCAAAAACCCGATCCTCGTGCTTACAACCCAAGCTCTATCATCAACCCTCCTTCTCTAAGACTCACATTCACTTCACCTATCAACAAAGCTCAAACACACATTAAATTCTCTCCCTCACTACGCTCATCAATCAATCCAAACAACAAGAATATCACAAGAGACAAGCTAACTACAAGAAAGAGATATATACAATAAGACGGTTCTTGCGGAACTCCGTCAAACCAAGGATGGTGCATCTTCATTCTTTTTCAACAACCATGACCATTTCCATCTCCATCAAGGGCACGTAAGAACAAGTCGAAGGCTCTAGCAAAGTCTTCAATCAGGCTCGAGATATAACCGTCCACAAACCAAGGCTTTTCATGACCTTGCATTGACGTTCCCGGGGCATCCCGATCTACTAAGTTCAATGGCTTGAAATTGTACTTGCGATCCTTTGGGATATACCCAAACGTCCAACGATCCTCATGTGGCCCCAAGGGAGGCTCATCTTGCTCCTTGTCATTGCACTTGTCATCCAACCCATGATATGGGCTCTCATCCTCCTCACTCTCGGAGTCATCATCCTCAAGTACATAAGAGTACTTCTTCAAGCTTTGTCCCGTTTCTTCCCCTAGATCGACGTCTTTCGTGGCTTGGATCATATTGCATGACTCATCGCTAGTAGGCGGGGTGTTACTTTGGAGGTCGAACACTATCTTTTCCTCGCCCAACTCAAATGTGATCCTACCGTTCTTCGCATCGATCATGGCACCGGCGGTGTGTAGAAATGGGCGTCCAAGGATGATGGGATTGCTAGCATCCTTCGGCATGTCAACCACAATGAAGTCGACCGGGATGAAGAACTTCCCTATTCGCACCGGCACATCCTCTAGCATTCCCAATGGTCGGTTAAGAGATTTATCGGCCATTTGGAGTGTAATGGACGTACATTTCAACTCCTTCATCCCTAGTCGGTAACAAATAGAGTAGGGAATGATGCTCACACTCGCGCCCAAGTCACATAATGCATTCTTGATCATGAAATTGCCTATGGTGCAAGGGATCGAGAAACTACCCGGATCCTTCAACTTCGGAAGCGTGGAACCTTGAATAAACTCGCTCACCACCCTCGTGAATGCTACCGTCTCTACCTTGTCGATGGATCTCTTCCTAGCTAGGATTTCCCGCATGAATTTTCCATATGCCGGGATTTGGGTAAGTAACTCGGTGAATGGGACGCTAACATCCAATTTCTTCACGATGTTAAGGAACTTGTCATAGTGAGTGTCCACCTTAGTCTTCATTTGCCTTGATGGGAAAGGCAACTTAATTTGGTACTTCTTTTGCTCAATAGGGGTGGATTCCTCAAATGACACCTTCCTTTTACCCTTGTCTTTCTCTTGAAGTGGGGGAGGGTTGTCTTCTTGGGGTTTTTCAATTTCCCAAAGAGCTTGCTCCTCCATTGGATTATCCAAGCTTGATTCTTCTTGATTTGGAGACACAACTTCCTTCATTGCTTCTTGCTCACTAGGAAACACGGGAGGATTATAGGTGGCACCGCTCCTTAAGGTGATGGCATTGACATGCTCAAAATTTGGAGTTTCACCTTGAGGAGGTAATTGCCCTCTTTGCCTTGAAGAACTTCCCAATGTAAGTTGTGATACTTGATTCTCAATCATCCTCATGTGAGTTTTCATTTCCTTGTTATCCATTAGAATTTGAGCAATATTTAAGTTGTTGCAGTTAAAAAGCTTGTAGTTTGATGGTAGGATTTGCCGTGGGTCCTAACCAACAATAAACTACCGATTACACCTAGTGGGTAGCTAGGGTAAATCGGGATCGTATCCACGAGGAAGGTATGGCAAGGTTTAGACTAGGTCGACCTACAAACGAGACTATGCTACCAAACAAACACAAAGAAAGCAAGAATTGACAAAGTATGGAGGAGGAGGAGTAAGAACTAGACTAATGATGAATTAACTAAAACAAGATTGGGGGAATTATCTAGAAACAACTAAATAATGAAACTAATGCAATGATGATTAACTAAGGAGATGAACTCAAATATGGAGAAAAGTGGGGTAGGTCGGGTTCATAAGAGTAGAAGGGTAATTGGGGTGATCAAGGGTATAGGTGTCTCCTAGTTACTAGAGTCGGTCCGGGCTCTCGCAAATTAGACCCTAGTCCGCGCTCTCGCGACTAAACTATTCTCAACATTTCCGCATCATAGACAAACAATGAGAAGATGAGCACAAGTATGGGAAGCATGGCCACTACAACTCATACAAGCATATCAACAAACACATAGAATGCCCACAATGTGACTAACAACAAAGATTCACCCTTTTCCCTTAATCAACCCTAATCATCCATAATCTACCCCTAATCCCCCTACTAACCCCACAAAGAAGACTACTCACTCATGATAAAGAACAAAACAACAATAACAAGAGAGATCAATATCACAAAACAAAGATCCATAATGAATAACAAGAATAATAACAATCACAATATGAAAAGATTCAAACAAGATTAAAATAAACAAGATTAAGAGTAGAGATGATTATACCAACACTAGGAAGATGAAAAGATGCAATCTTGTATAAATAAGAACCCAAATAAAACCCAAGGTTGTCAAGCTTGGAGATTTCTTCAAGTATCCTCTTAATACAAGAACTAATTACAAGGATTAACTAAAGGTTAACCAAGATTTAAAGGAAGATTAATCTAAATGATGAAACTAAATCTAGGGTTTTGAATGTCTAATGGAGGCTTAAGAGAGTCTAAACTATGATAAGATATCTTACTAATACAAGAAGGGAGTATATATATGGGTACAAGAATGAAGGAGAATGAAATAAAAGAGTCGCGCTGCCCATGTAGCGTCCCGACCGGGACGGCCCTGTCATCCCGACCGGGACGGGCTCACAGTGGCACCCTCTAACGTGCACCCCATCCCGAACGGGATGAGGCCATCCCGAACGGGATGGGTCTTGTAGGCCTCTCTTAAGAGCTCTTTGGTCCCTCCTTGATTCTCATGGGCTTCCCACCGATTCTCGGGACTCGGGATTGGGTCTCGGAGGGTCGGGATTGGCTCCCAAGGTCTCGGGGTCGATTCCAAGGCATCGAGTCATCGCTCCTTTACTCCGTTGGCTCCAAAATGTGTATGTATAGAATCAGAATCGCTCCAACTCTTCCAAATCGGTCTCGGGAACCTGAAACGAACTAAAGGAAGCATAAGAAACCCATAAATCGCTCCCCAAGGAGCAATTCCACAAGGAAATGGGACCAAAACATAGTGAAAAAGGTACTACAAACTACACTTATCATAGTTGGGCCAAGAGGGTCGTCCCGTGTCCAAAACCGCCTAACTAGTCCAAGTAAAAAGGTGAAAAACATGCAAAATGAGGGAAGACCGACTAATGCCGCTATCATCCTTCCTCGGGACTCGGTCCTTTGGTAGGCTCTTCACGGCAAAAGTTGAAAAAAGGCTTATTTTTGTGGGGATTTCTTTTTGTGAGACGGGTTTTCTCTTGGCATTTTCTTTCTTTTCGACATTTTGATTTGTTTGTTGCCATGCCATTTCTTTTTCTTCTTTTCTATTTTCTTTTTGGCTTTTGTGCCTTTTCTTTTTCTTCAGCCTTTTCTTTCTTTCATTTTCTTTTCTTTGCCCTTTTGGCTTGATTTGGTTTTTTGACATTTCTTTGTGTAACAAGAAAGAGAGAGTTCAACAATTTGCAATTTATTGTGTGTGTATGTGAGGAAGGTCAGGTAATGGGTAAGTCGGGGGTCGCGATTTCCCTTCAAACCCACAAAAAAGGGGAGAACTTGGACTAATCAAACGATCCTAAACACGGTCACCTAAGGGACGAGACTCGGTAACCAAGGCCTTTTCACACCGTGGGTGGTCATAATGGTCAAAATGCAAATCCCGCAGCAAATCCCTAGTAAGCTAGGTGGACTCAAGGTAAAGGACCAACGAAATCATTGATTTAGGGTCATTCTACTAGGCTAAAGTCCAAGACTCGATTTACACTACTCGGAAGGGAAAGTAGACACTCACACACTAGCCTCTAAACCGGGTTTTCGAAAACCATTTACACAAGACACAACTACACAACACATTACAAGGACTCAACGAGAATGAAAGGAAAATAAGCAAAAGCAACAAAACAAAGACAAAACAAAACGAACACACAAACAAAGCACACACCACCCCGAATTTCAAACAAGTTATCAAATCCACCACAAGTATGTACAAGCTCCACCCGAGCACACCTCAACACAACCTTCTCCAAACATCACAAGGAATAAGAGGGAAAGAGGGTTAGAAGATGTTACCGGGTGTCTTCAAAGCCTTCCAAACAACGGTGATTAAGCAATCTATAAGGAAAAGGGAGGCAAAACATACACAATACAACAAAAACACGACACAAAGACATAAAGGGAAAAATACACAAAAGAAAAATCTTTTTGATTTTTATGAAAAAATTTCTAATTTTTAGGGGTTTTTCAAAGATTTTTCGAAAAACAAAGAAAATAAAACTAACTATACTAGAATATCGCTCCCCCACACTTAAACCGAGCAATGTCCTCATGCTCGATCGTAGTGTGCGGAGAGACAAAGGAAAAGAAACTACGAAAATAAAGCTAAAAATCAAAAAGAAAAGATGGAGAAAAGGGTTGGAAGCGTCCGGCCGGGGTGTAATCAAGTCACCATGGGCCGGGACAAGAAAAGATATGGAAGGTAAAAGAAAATAAAAAGAAGGAAACAAAAGGAAATGGGAGGGGAGGGCTAGATGTAATCAAGTCACCTAGCCCGGATTCCGTCCAAATCCGACTAATTCCTAAAAAGGGTGAAAATCTTGTACAATTGGATTAATCGATTGACTCTCAACGTAATCACGTCATCGAGAGTCGGGAGCAACCATACTACGGCCTTGAAGGCCACTATATACCATGACTCAAGGGAAGGGGGCAAACAATGAAAAACAAGCGATAAAAAGATGGAAAAGAAAGGATAGTTACCCAAACCGAGCGGCTAGTAACTCACTTGCTCCATCGTCTCAATTATCATTAGAGGCTCGTCGCTTGTCTTCTCGGTTGCCATCTCGCTTCACACTCAAGAAGGACTCACGGTAGAGGTAGTAATGGTAAGGGGTGGGATTTGATGCAAGAGTCGGTGTAAAGCGGTTAGGAAATGGAGTGAGGGCATGTCAATGGGGCATATGATAAGGCTAGGATATCTAGGGAGGTTGGGAGGGGGCATAAAATGATTGGGTGGAGTCAATTGTCGAAGAAGAAACACAAAGGGGGAGTAGAGGACCATCCCGGTCGGGATGGTTGGTCCCGGTCGGGTTGCCTCACTCGTCCCGGTCGGGATGCCTTCATCCCGGTCGGGATGGACCCACAATAGGCTCAAATTTTGGTACCTCCATCCCGATCAGGACGGCTCCTTCCCGGTCGGGACGGCTCCTTCCCGGTCGGGATGCCACACCCGTCCCGGTCGGGAAGCCTCTTCCCGGTCGGGATGGGCCCTCTTCAACTTCCACAATCCCAAAAGCTTGCTCCAAGCTTCAAAAACCCGATCCTCGTGCTTACAACCCAAGCTCTATCATCAACCCTCCTTCTCTAAGACTCACATTCACTTCACCTATCAACAAAGCTCAAACACACATTAAATTCTCTCCCTCACTACGCTCATCAATCAATCCAAACAACAAGAATATCACAAGAGACAAGCTAACTACAAGAAAGAGATATATACAATAAGACGGTTCTTGCGGAACTCCGTCAAACCAAGGATGGTGCATCTTCATTCTTTTTCAACAACCATGACCAATTCCATCTCCATCAAGGGCACGTAAGAACAAGTCGAAGGCTCTAGCAAAGTCTTCAATCAGGCTCGAGATATAACCGTCCACAAACCAAGGCTTTTCATGACCTTGCATTGACGTTCCCGGGGCATCCCGATCTACTAAGTTCAATGGCTTGAAATTGTACTTGCGATCCTTTGGGATATACCCAAACGTCCAACGATCCTCATGTGGCCCCAAGGGAGGCTCATCTTGCTCCTTGTCATTGCACTTGTCATCCAACCCATGATATGGGCTCTCATCCTCCTCACTCTCGGAGTCATCATCCTCAAGTACATAAGAGTACTTCTTCAAGCTTTGTCCCGTTTCTTCCCCTAGATCGACGTCTTTCGTGGCTTGGATCATATTGCATGACTCATCGCTAGTAGGCGGGGTGTTACTTTGGAGGTCGAACACTATCTTTTCCTCGCCCAACTCAAATGTGATCCTACCGTTCTTCGCATCGATCATGGCACCGGCGGTGTGTAGAAATGGGCGTCCAAGGATGATGGGATTGCTAGCATCCTTCGGCATGTCAACCACAATGAAGTCGACCGGGATGAAGAACTTCCCTATTCGCACCGGCACATCCTCTAGCATTCCCAATGGTCGGTTAAGAGATTTATCGGCCATTTGGAGTGTAATGGACGTACATTTCAACTCCTTCATCCCTAGTCGGTAACAAATAGAGTAGGGAATGATGCTCACACTCGCGCCCAAGTCACATAATGCATTCTTGATCATGAAATTGCCTATGGTGCAAGGGATCGAGAAACTACCCGGATCCTTCAACTTCGGAAGCGTGGAACCTTGAATAAACTCGCTCACCACCCTCGTGAATGCTACCGTCTCTACCTTGTCGATGGATCTCTTCCTAGCTAGGATTTCCCGCATGAATTTTCCATATGCCGGGATTTGGGTAAGTAACTCGGTGAATGGGACGCTAACATCCAATTTCTTCACGATGTTAAGGAACTTGTCATAGTGAGTGTCCACCTTAGTCTTCATTTGCCTTGATGGGAAAGGCAACTTAATTTGGTACTTCTTTTGCTCAATAGGGGTGGATTCCTCAAATGACACCTTCCTTTTACCCTTGTCTTTCTCTTGAAGTGGGGGAGGGTTGTCTTCTTGGGGTTTTTCAATTTCCCAAAGAGCTTGCTCCTCCATTGGATTATCCAAGCTTGATTCTTCTTGATTTGGAGACACAACTTCCTTCATTGCTTCTTGCTCACTAGGAAACACGGGAGGATTATAGGTGGCACCGCTCCTTAAGGTGATGGCATTGACATGCTCAAAATTTGGAGTTTCACCTTGAGGAGGTAATTGCCCTCTTTGCCTTGAAGAACTTCCCAATGTAAGTTGTGATACTTGATTCTCAATCATCCTCATGTGAGTTTTCATTTCCTTGTTATCCATTAGAATTTGA
>OY288258.1:32500606-32508106 GCA_958450325.1 Agrostemma githago
CCCGAGTCTCGGGAATCGATGGGAAGTCCATGAGAGCCAAGGAGGGACCAAATAGTTCAAATTGGAGGCCTACAAGACTCTTCCCGGACGGGTATGGCCTCATCCCGTCCGGGATGAAGAAGGAACAAAGTGCAGCTACTGGGGGCTGTTCCGGATCGGGAACATAAAATCCCGATCGGGAATTCCTATAATCCCGATCGGGAATTTCTTTCCCGACCGGGAAAAGCTCCAACTCGCCCGCCTTCAATTCTTTTCTTCTCCTTTTCATTTGTAACCCTATATATACTCTTCCCTTGTGATGTTATCTTATGGACTGTATAAGAGACTAAACCCTAGATAGATTAGCATAGATTAGTGTAGATTAGTTCTTAGATTATCGTTAATCATAGATTAATACTTATAATTTTGGAATTCTTCAAGATCTTCACCAAGCTTGACAAACTTGGATGTTTGTTTTGGGTTCTTCCATTTATGCGAGTTTCTTTCTTCTTTTCATCTTCTAGTTTGGTATAATCTCTTTTCCTTTCTCTTGTTCATTGTTTTGTTAATCAAGTTTGAATCTTTAGTTCTTGTTAGTGTTTATTTCTTCATTCTTGATAGTTTCATTATGTTAGTTTTGTTGTTTGGTTTGATTCCTCTTGTTAGTGATAGTTTTAGTTTAGATATGTTAGAGTTGTGTTCTTGCTAGGGTTAGTAAGGTGATTAGGGTGTTAATTGGATGATTAAGGGATTGTTGGAGTTGTTGGTGGAAGATTTGGGTTTCTCTTTGGTTTGTTGCACATCACATGTTTGTTGAATTGCTTGAATGACTAAGTATGTACGAATGCTTGTTTTCTTGCCTTTCTCTTGTGGGTATTAGTTGTTGTGGGTTCGGTCCCCTCATTAAGTTGCGAGAGCCCGGTGAGGACGACCCCTAGGCTGGTCTAAGTCGCGAGAGCCCGGATTCGACCTAGGTCTATAGCATGCTAGTACTTCGTTTGTGTTGTGTCGCCGAGTTGGGTTTTAGGTGGAATCTCTAGGTGAGTCTAAGTTGCGAGAGCCCGGGCATTACCTAGATTACCCTACTACCTCCTTCGCCTCTTGTTCTCCTTCGACCATTCCGTTACCCCTTTGACCTCGACCTAACCCTAGCCCGTTCTCCTTTGTTTGTTTCCTTTGTTTAGACCTAGTTTAGTCTTTAGCCTTCCCCTTAGAATAGCTTGTCTCGAACTTAGTCCTAGACCGTAGCATACCTTAGTCCGACCTCCCGTCCCTGTGGATTCGACCCGACTTACCCTAGCTACCCTAGTTAGGTTAGTTGGTTTTATTTGACGGTTGGGATTCACGACAAATCTCTCCCATCAACTTGGCGCCGTTGCCGGGGACGGCGTAGTTTAGACTTTTGTTTGCTTAGTTTTGGACTTTGTTCTTCATTTTTGTGTTCTCTTCTCCTTGTGTATCTCCGTTTTTCTTCTTGTGTGTTACTCTCCCTTCCTAGTGCCTCACAAGCACTAGGCTACTAACGTTTGCTCAAGTGCTTCTAGCTCATCCTAGGTACCTAAGCGACGTTATGGACATGGCTCGTCCAAGCTACCATCAATCATCACGGGACAACTTTGGGGCAAATGGCCAAGTCCCGAGATTTCACCAACCATATCAACCTCATCAACAATCTTATGAACGCCCTCCTTATGGTTACCAAGAAAGTTGTCAAGGATCATTACAACATCCTAACAACTACCAAACACCCTCACACAACCCGCGACCACAAGATCCCAACTTGGTTGAGACTTGTCAAACAATGTCTCTATTGCTTAAGAGTCAACATGAGGCGATAGTTCTATTGCAAAAGACTCAACAAGTGATGATGACTCACATGCAAGGGATTGAAAGGGAGCTCAAGGCCCAAATAGAGGTGCAAGATGCTCGCATCAATGCATTGATGGCCCATATCACGATGTCGGCCACTCGAGCTCCACTACATGTTGAGGAAGGTTCATTTGGGCATGGTCGGGTGTCTCAACCCAATCTTGAAGCTACAAATGAAGAAGCGAGGGTCGATCAAGAGGTCATTGTTGAGTGTTGCTTAGGCGGTGAAGATGAGGGAAGAATAGAGGAAGTTGAGGCTTCAATGGCCAACAATGAGGAGGGGAGTGAACATGATTCTCGAGATAACTCTTGGGGAGCCGATGTATTGGCGATAAAATTGGATTTGTTCGATTTTCTTCGTGATGAACCACTAGACAATCCAAAGCCAAATGAAGACATACCTCCTCTAGGCCATATAGACAAGGTGAGTGAAAAGGAGCGCAATACTTGGGAAAAATAAGTAGATGCCTTGGAACTTGCCTTCTATGGGGGATTGGAGGATCCTAAAGCCTCAAATGAAGAAAACTTGATGCCTTCTCCTCCTCTACCGCACTCGATGTCTAGCCCTTTGTCTTGTGAGACGGTTGGTGAAGAGGATCCCTGTCGGGCGGTGGAAAAGAGTTCCACTCTCGACCCCGTAGAAGAAGCGACACCTGTAGGGTGTGATCTCCCACATCATGACACCGAGCACGACTCTAGACCACTATACCTACCGGATGGTCATAAGAGTCGTCGCTATCATGGTTCCGAAGAGCCGGAAGATCACGAGAACCCCAAGTATAATGAAGACGATCGCTTCTTCCCTCCGACTTGGAAACTTTTCGGAGTGGCTAGGCTCGGCCATGTGAGCTTAAATGAAGATGTTGCTAAGGCATTTGACTTACTCCTTCGAGCTCTAGATGGCTATGGAGGCGTTGTTGGTGAGAGTATTTAATGTAAATATCTCTTTTTCTTTTCTTTTGTGCTTGTATTTGTGTTTATGTTTGTGTTTAGGACTTGTTAGTTTCTGTGGAATTCTTGTTCGTTTGGATTTTTGATGAGCGATGTGAGGGAGGGAATTTGATGTTGTATTTGAGTTCATTGTGATAGGTGTGAAGGAAAGGTGAACCCTAGAGGAGAGTAGATAATGGTAGAGCTTGGATCGTGGGAATGGAAGTCGGTTTTTTGAAGCTTCGTCGAAGCTTTTGAGGTTTTGGGAGTCATGAAGACCCTTCCCGACCGAGAAAGAGGTTTCCCGACCGGGAAGGGTATGCCATCCCGACCGGGAAGAAGGCTTCCCGATCGGGATGGAGGTGCAAAAATTGGAGCATTCTGGAGTGGCTTCCCGACCGGGAAGGAGGCTTCCCGATCGGGAAGGGTTCATCATCCCGATCGGGACCACCCTTCCCGACCGGGATGGTCCCCTTCCTTTTCTTTTGGCCTCTTCTTTGACATTGAGCCCGCCCAACCATTTTATACCCCCACCCAACCTCCCTACCCATCCTTGCTCATTTCATACGACCCTTACACTTCATTTACATACCCTCACGTTGTTTCTCTTCCCTTTACACCGAGTTTCACATCAAATCTCACCCCCTCGCACCATTCCTACCTCTACCATGCGGTTCTATCAAGCTTGAAGCGGGATAGCAATGATGGAGACAAGCAAGTTCCTATATTGATCTATGAGACGATGGAGAGAGTGAGTTGCTAACCTATGGTACGACAACTATCCTTTCTTTTCCGTTTTGTTGTTGCTTGTTTTCCTTTGTTTATTCCCTTCCCCTTGTAGACTTTTGTGTCTTGATGTCATGGTGGCCTTCGAGGCCTCGGTAGTCGTTGCTCCCGACTCTCGATGACATGACTACATCGAGAGTCATTTCAAAATCCAAAATTTACAAGTTTTTCACCCTTTTTTGTTGGATTTAGTCGGATTTAGGCGGAATCCGGGCTAGGTGACTTGATTACACCTAGCCCTCCCCTCCCATTTCCTTTTATTTCCTTCTTTTTATTTTCTCCCCCCATCCATATCTTTTCTTGTCTCGGCCCATGGTGACTTGATTACACCCCGGCCGGACACCTTCTACCATTTTCTTCACTTTATTTTTGATTTTTTAGCTTTATTTTCGTAGTTTCTTTTCTTTTTTCTTTTGTCTCTCCGCACACTACAATTGAGCATATGAGGACATTGCTCGATTTAAGTGTGGGGGACCGATATTCTATCGTAGTTAGTTTTATTTTCTTAGTTTTTTCGAAAAAAAATCTTTAAAAAACCATAAAAATTTGAAATTTTTTCACAAAAATCAAAAAGATTTTTCTTTTGTGTTTTCCTTTTGTGTCTTTGTGTCGTGTATTTGTTTTGTTTTGTGTGCTTGCCCTCTTTTCCTTATAGGTTGCTTAAATCGCCGCTAATTTTGGAGAGCTTTCATGATGTCCGGTAACATCTTCTATCCCTTTTTCCTTCTTTGTCTCTTGCGGAGTTTGGAGGAGATTGTGATGTTGTGTGCTCGGGTGGAGCTTTGTAAAGTGTGGTTGATTTGGTGGCTTGTTTGGATGATCGGGGTGGTGTTTGTGTTGTGTTTGTGTTTGTTGTATCTTGTTTTGTTTTGTTGCCTTTGTTTCTTTTTCTTCCATCTTCGTCATGTCTTTGTTTTGTGTTGTGTTGTGTGTCATGTGTGTAAAACGTTTTCGAAAACCCGGTTTAGAGGCTAGTGTGCGAGTGTTTACTTTCCCTTTTTAGTAGTGTAAATCGAGTCTTAGACTTTAGCCTAGTAGAATGACCCTAAATCAATGATTTCGTTGGTCCTTTACCTTGAGTCCACCTAGCTTACTAGGGATTTACTACGGGATTTGCATTTTGACCATTATTACCACCCACGGTGTGAAAAGGCCTTGGTTACCGAGTCTCGTCCCTTAGGTGACCGTGTTTAGGATTGTTTGATTAGTCCAAGTTCTCCCCTTTTTGTGAGTATGAAGGGAAGACGTCGTCCCGACATACCCATTTCCCTACTTCCTACACAAATCCACACAATAAAAATGCAATTTGTTGAAATCTCTCTTTCTTATTACTAAGGAATGCCAAAAAGCCGAATCAAGCCAAAAGGGCAAAGAAAAGAAAAGAAAGAAAGAAAAAATGAAAGAAAGAAAAGAAATGAAGAAAAAGAAAAGGCACAAAAGCCAAAAAGAAAATAGAAAAGAAGAAAAAGAATGGCATGGCAAAACAAAGCAAAAATGCAAAAGAAAAGAGAAAATGCCAAAAGAAAACCCGAATCACAAAAATAATCCCAACATCTCAAAATAAGCCTTTTTCCGACTTTTGCCGTGAAGAGCCTACCAAAGGACCGAGTCCCTAGGAAGGATGATAGCGGCAAGGGTCGGTCTTCCCTCATTTTGCATTAATTCCACCTTTTTACTTGGACTAGTTAGGCGGTTTTGGACATGGGACGACCCTCTTGGCTCACGCTAAAGGAGGCGGGGTCTCACTTACCTACAATGTCGACTAACACCGTGGATCATCACTTCCCACTCCGCCGATCGTCCCGTAGTACGTTTTTAGAAAAGTTAGGAGGACCTAGGTGAGTTACCAACGTTTTTATTGCTTTATCGTCATACCATTAGGGTTTAGTCCACCTTGGTTTGTATTGCTAGCTTGGGAATGTTGTCGCTTACCTCGAGTCCTAAACCGGTGTTTTATTCACCGCTTTTTGAGGGAAGCGGTAATTCTTTTGTTTTGGGTGCAACCGATTATGTGTTGTTTGTATGTTTGTTTGTTTATGTGTTTTGTGTCCGGTTGCATCACAGTTTTGTCGCAAGACCCAACTTGCCTTGCGGAGTGCACTTGTCCTCTAAGTGCACTCGCGTGAGTTGAAGGGGCGTAGGGTGCGCTAATACCCATTCGGCTAGTGTAGTAGTTAGTTTGTGCTTACTCGAGGGCGAGTAAGGGTTAAGTGTGGGGGAGTTGATAAGTGTAGTTTGTAGTGCCTATTTGTTGTGTTTTGGTCCCTTTTTCCTTGTGGAATCGCTCCTTTGGAGCGATTCAAGGGCTTCTTATGCTTCCTTTAGTTCATTTCAGGTTCCCGAGGCCGAATTGGAAGAGTTGGAGCGATTCCGACTCAATACATACACATTTTGGAGCCAACGAAGCTATGGAAAGATGACTCGATGCCTTGGAATCGACCCCGAGACCTTGGGACCCAATCCCGAGCCTTCGAGACCCGATCCCGAGTCCCGAGATTCGATGGGAAGTCCATGAGAGCCACGGAGGGACCAAATAGTTCAAATTGGAGGCCTACAGACTCTTCCCGGACGGGTATGGCCTCATCCCGTCCGGGATGAAGGAGGAACGAAGTGCAGCTACTGGGACTGTTCCGGATCGGGAACATAAAATCCCGATCGGGAATTCCTATAATCCCGATCGGGAATTTCTTTCCCGACCGGGAAAAGCTCCAGCTCGCCCGCCTTCAATTCTTTTCTTCTCCTTTTCATTTGTAACCCTATATATACTCTTCCCTTGTGATGTTATCTTATGGACTCTATAAGAGACTAAACCCTAGATAGATTAGCATAGATTAGTGTAGATTAGTTCTTAGATTATCGTTAATCATAGATTAATACTTGTAATTTGGGAATTCTTCAAGATCTTCACCAAGCTTGACAAACTTGGATGTTTGTTTTGGGTTCTTCCATTTATGCGAGTTTCTTTCTTCTTTTCATCTTCTAGTTTGGTATAATCTCTTTTCCTTTCTCTTGTTCATTGTTTTGTTAATCAAGTTTGAATCTTTAGTTCTTGTTAGTGTTTATTTCTTCATTCTTGATAGTTTCATTATGTTAGTTTTGTTGTTTGGTTTGATTCCTCTTGTTAGTGATAGTTTTAGTTTAGATATGTTAGAGTAGTGTTCTTGGTAGGGTTATTAAGGTGATTAGGGTTTTAATTGGATTATTAAGGGATTGTTGGAGTTGTTGGTGGAAGATTTGGGTTTCTCCTTGGTTTGTTGCACATCACATGTTTGTTGAATTGCTTGAATGACTAACTATGTACGAATGCTTGTTTTCTTGCCTTTCTCTTGTGGGTATTAGTTGTTTGTGGGTTCGGTCCCCTCATTAAGTTGCGAGAGCCCGGTGAGGACGACCCCTAGGCCGGTCTAAGTCGCGAGAGCCCGGATTCGACCTAGGTCTATAGCATGCAAGTACTCCGTTTGTGTTGTGTCGCCGAGTTGGGTTTTAGGTGGAATCTCTAGGTGAGTCTAAGTTGCGAGAGCCCGGGCATTACCTAGATTACCCTACTACCTCCTTCGCCTCTTGTTCTCCTTCGACCATTCCGTTACCCCTTTGACCCCGACCTAACCCTAGCCCGTTCTCCTTTGTTTGTTTCCTTTGTTTAGACCTAGTTTAGTCTTTAGCCTTCCCCTTAGAATAGCCTGTCTCAAACTTAGTCCTAGACCGTAGCATACCTTAGTCCGACCTCCCGTCCCTGTGGATTCGACCCGACTTACCCCAGCAACCCTAGTTAGGTTAGTTGGTTTTATTTGACGGTTGGGATTCACGACAAATCTCTCCCATCAGTGGCCATGGGAAGGTGATCGGTCATGGTCAGGCGGGTGATCGGTCATTTGGGGCACCCCAGTTTCATATCGTGATTCTCACTTTCCAATGTCTACTGTGGGCAGAGCAGAA
>OY288258.1:32518106-32533106 GCA_958450325.1 Agrostemma githago
TGGGTTAGGAGGGTGACCGGTCATGGTCAGGCTAAGTTAGGCCCGGGAGGGGAACCGCTTTCCTGGCCGGCGATCAGTGGGCCCCGTCGATGGTCGCCTACGGATCTAGTAGGAGCGTCCCAAGCGTGCATATCTAATGATCAAAAGACGCAGGCGCGGGTGCGGGCACTTGGGGCACTTGGGACGCTTGGGAGTAAATCGGGACCCGGGCCCCGACCCGCATCGGGAGGTGGGTCCTACGGATCTAGTAGGACCGTCCCTAGCGTGCATATCGAATGATCAAAGACGAGGGCGCGGGTGCTTGGGCACTCAAGGGCGATTGGGCGCATGGGCGTAAATCGAGACCCGGGCCCTGGCCCGCATCGGGACCGTGGGCAAGCTGGGCGCATGTCGGTCGCGCACCTTGGGCTAGCCCAGGGCACCTTGGGCGTGGCCATGGGAAGGTGATCGGTCATGGCATTAGGGTGATCGGTCATTTGGGGCACCCCAATTTCATATCGTGATTCTCACTTTTCAATGTCTACTGTGGGCATAGCAGAAAAATCAAATATTGCTCTATAAGGGGGAGCAGCTGCTTGAGGGTGGGTTAGAAGGGTGACCGGTCATGGTCAGGCTAAGGTGAAGGATGGTTGCTCCCTCCCACCCGACTAGGCGTGGCATCGGTACCATTTTTCCGGCCGGTGATTTGTGGGCCGCGTCGACAGTTGGGGGCCTCGGGATGGCGGGGTCGTATGGATCTAGGAGAACGAACGGAGGGGTGGTGTCCTCCGGAGTAGCGAGTCCGATAAAGTTGAGCAAGGTGGCGCTGGTCCGTCGGTGGCCCGTTGGATGGGTTGCAAGGGATTAAGAGTCTCGATAGGGCAACCATGGGTATCGATACTTGGAAGAAATTTGCATTGGCGTTCTACCAAAAATTTTACCCTCCGGAAAAGACAAATTTGCTTAGGGCCTCCATCACCGGTTTCCAACAACGAGATGAAGAGAGCCTTTATGAAGCTTGGGAACGGTTTAAATCTTTGGTTAGATCATGCCCCCACCATGGACTTTCACTATGGTTCTTAGTCCAACAGTTTTGGAACGGTCTTTACGAGGACTCAAGAGTTATACTCAATATGGGCTCCAATGGTAGGTTTATCGAGGTTGATGACGATCATACTTGGGCAAGAATCGAGGAGATGGCGGTGCACAACTCCCAATAATCAAGGCCTAGAAAGACGAATCGAGGAGGTAGGCACGAGGTCGATGCCATTACACAATTGAGCATTGACCTTGGGGCTCAATTAAGAACTCACATGGAGACTATTGACAAGAAGCTCCAAAGCCACCTCAATCAAGTTCAAAGCTCTAGTTCCTCCAACCAACACTCGATTCATGAAATTAATGCTTTGGGAGTTGTGCCTCCTACACCTTATTATGGATTGTGCGATATGTGCGGGATAGTTGGACATGAGCCTACACATTGTCGGGGAAGTATTGAGCAAGTGAACGCCTTTCAAGCGTTCAAGCAAGGTGCCTCCTATCCTAATGCGTTCCAAGCTTCCCATCAAGTCCCTCAACAACAAGCTATACAACCTCGTCCCTATGTTCCACCTCCCTTAAGGGACAACAATCAAGATACCAAGGTTATGCGGGTAACCCAAGACCGTTCAACAATTTCAAGCAACATAACCAAGGTAATTACAACAACAATCAAGGGTTCCAACATGGGAACTTCAATCAAGGAGGTTTCCAAGGAAACCAAAACCACAACCAAGGGCACCAAAACTACAACCATGGCAACAATCAAGGCCTTAATCAAGGCAACTCTCATGTGTTCCAAGGGAACCATCAACAACAACAAGCAACCCAAGGTGATAGACAAGAAAGCAAGCCTAGGAGCCGGTCTCCTATTCATGATTATGGTACTCCATTAGCCCTCACCGACACTCCGCATAATCCACAATCTCCACCTAGGGCTTTCAACGTGCAAAAATCTATGATGGATATTCAAAGGAGTACTCAAGAAATGCAAACAAGCCAAATGGAGATACAAAGATCCCAACAAGAAATGATTGCTCAACTTCTAATGGATAACAAGGAAACAAAAACTCATATGAAGATACTTGAGACTCAAATATCTCAACTTGCTTTGGGAAGTTCTTCAAGACAAAGGGGGCAATTACCTCCTCAAGGTGAAACTCCGAAATTTGAGCATGTCAATGCCATCAACTTAAGGAGCGGTGCTACCTATAATCCTCCCGTGCTTCCTAGTGAACAACAAATGAAGGATGTTGTGTCTCCAACTCAAGGAGATTCAAGCTTGGGAAATCCAATGGAGGAGCAAGTCCTAAGGGAGATCGAAAAACCCCATGAAGACAAGCTCCCCCCCACTTCAAGGAAAAGACAAGGGTAAAGGGAAAGCGTAATTTGAGAAGTCTTCCCCGATTGAGCAAAACAAGTTCCATATCAAGTTGCCTTTCCCAACAAGGCAAATGAAGACCAAGGTGGATTCTCAATACGAAAAGTTCCTTAACATTGTGAAGAAATTGGATGTTAGTGTCCCATTCACCGAGCTACTTACCCAAATCCCGGCATATGGAAAATTTATGAAAGAGATCTTGGCTAGGAAGAGATCCATCGACAAGGAAGAGACCATAGCGTTCACGAGGGTGGTGAGAGAGCTTATTCAAGGTTCTACGCTTCCCAAGTTGAAGGATCCGGGTAGTTTCTCGATCCCATACACCATTGGCAACTTCAAGATTGAGAGAGCACTTTGTGATGTGGGTGCGAGTGTAAGCATTACTCCCTACACCATTTGTTTGCGACTTGGGATGAAGGACCTCAAGCGTACTTCCATTACACTCCAAATTGCCGATAGTTCACTCAACCTACCATTGGGGATATTGGAAGATGTGCCGGTAAGAATCGGAAAGTTCTTCGTTCCGGTTGATTTCCTCGTACTTGACATGCCGGAAAATGCTATCACTCCTATTATCCTTGGGCGCCCATTTCTACATACCGCCGGTGCTATGATCGATGTGAAGAACGGTAGTATCACATTTGAGTTAGGCGAAGAAAAGCTCGTGTTCGACCTCCAAGGCAACACCTCGCCTACTAATGATGAGTCTTGCAATATGATCCACGCCACGAAAGACGTCGATCTAGGGGAATTGTCGGGAAAAAGCTTGAAGAGTGACTTCTATGAACTTGAGGATGATGAATCCGAGATTGGAGAGGATGAGTGCCCATATCATGGGCTGGAAGATAAGTGCAATGACAAGGAGAAAGATGAGCCTCCCTTTGGGCCACATGAGGATCGATGGACGTTTGGGTATATACCGAAGGATCGCAAGTACAAGTTCAAGCCATTGAACATAGTAGATCGGGATGCCCCGGGAACGTCGAGACAAGGTCGTGTAGAACCTTGGGATGTGGATTGTTATATCACAAGCTTGATCGAAGATTTCTCGAGAGCCTTCGATTTGTTTCTTCGTGCCCTTGATGGAGATGGAATTGTTTATTGCCGTTGTTGAAAAAGATTGAAGAATGCACCATCCTTGGTTTGACGGAGTTCCAAAAGAACCGTCTCATTGTATATATCTCTTTCTTGTATTTTCTTTGGTTTTGTGAATTTCTTGTTATTTGGATTGTTGATGAGCGATGTGAGGGAGAGAATTTGATGTTGTATTTTAGTTTATTGTGATAGGTGAAGTGAAGATGACTCCTAGAGAGGATTGGTTACCGATAGAGCTTAGATCGTGAGCAAGGGAACGGGTTTTTGAAGCTTAGGATAAGCTTTTGGGTTTGTGGAAGGCTAGAAGACTCTTCCCGTCCGAGAAGAGGGCTTCCCGACTGGGAAGGTTACGGCATCACGACCGGGAAGGAGCCGTCACGATCGGGATAAGGGTGCATATTATCGAGCTTCCTGGAGTGCCATCCCGACCGGGAAGGGAGCGTCCCGACCGGGACGGGTGTGTCATCCCGACTGGGACCATCCATCCCGACCGGGATGGTCTGATCCCCTACTCCCGTTTATGCCTCTTCTTCGTCATTCGAGTCCACCGAACCATAGTATACCCCCTCCCAACCTCCTTACCTCTCCGTGCACATATCATATGACCCATGCACCTCATTTACATACCCTCACTTCATATCCTCTTCACTTTACACCGTCCTTCACATCAAATCCTACCCCCCTCATACCATTGCTACCTCAACCATGCGGTTTTCTCAAGTATGAAGTGGAATGACGATGATGACAACAAGCAAAGTGCAATTATTGACCATTGAAGACGATGGAGAGAGTGAGTTGCGAACCTATGGGTACGACAACTATCCTTTCTTTTCCGTTTTTGTTGTTGCTTGTTTTCCCTTGTTTGTCCCCCTCCCCTTGTACACTTTTGTGTCTTGGTGTCATGGTGGCCTTCAAGGCCATGGTAGGTTTTGCTCCCGACTCTTGACGACGTGACTACATCGAGTGTCATTTTCAAAATCCAAATTTCCAAGATTTTCACCCTTTTTTTTTAGGATTTAGTCGGATTTGAGCGGAATCCGGGCTAGGTGACTTGATTACACCTAGTCCTCCCCTCCCATTTCCTTTTATTTCCTTCTTTTTATTTCCTCCCTTTCCATATCTTTTCTTGTCTCGGCCCACGGTGACTTGATTACACCCCGGCCGGACGCATTCTACCCTTTTCTCCGTTTTCTTTTTGATTTTTAGCTTTATTTTCGTAGTTTCTTTTATTTTCTTTTGTGTCTCCGCACACTACGATCGAGCATGAGGACATTGCTCGATTTAAGTGTGGGGGAGCGATATTCTAGCGTAGTTAGTTTTATTTTCTTAGTTTTTTTCGAAAAATCTTAAAAATCCCTAAAAATTTAAAAAAAAAAATCACAAAAATCAAAAAGATTTTCTTTTGTGTGTTTTTCCTTTTTATGTCTTTGTATCGTATATTTGTTTTGTTGTGCGTGTTTTCCCTGCCTTTTTCCTTATAGGTTGCTTAAATCACCGATAGCTTTGGAAATCTTTCAAGACCTCCGGTAACATCTTCTATCCATTTTTCCCCTTTGTCTCTTGTGGAGTTTGGAGGAGATTGTGATGTTGTGTGCTCGGGTGGAGCTTGATGCATAGTTGTGGTTGATTTGGTGGCTTGTTTGGATGCTCGGGGTGGTGTTTGTGTTGTTTATGTGTTCGTTTTGTTTTGTTTTTGTTTTGTTGCTTTTGCTTCTTTTTCTTTCGTTCTTTGTTGAGTCTTTGTTTTGTGGTGTGTAGTTGTGTCTAGTGTGAAAATGGTTTTCGAAAACCCGGTTTAGAGGCTAGTGTGCGAGCATATACTTTCCCTTTCTAGTGATGTAAATCGAGTCTTGGACTTTAGTCTAGTAGAATGACCCTAAATCAATGATTTCGTTCGTTTCTTACCTTGAGTCCACCTAGCTTACTAGGGATTTACTACGGGATTTGCATTTCGACCATTATGACCACCCACGGTGTGAAAAGGCCTTGGTTGCCGAGTCCCGTCCCTTAGGTGACCGTGTTTGGGATCGTTTGATTTGCCCAAGTTTTTCCCCCTTTTTGTGGGTTTGAAGGGAAAGCGCGCTCCCGACTCTCCCATTACCCTACCTCCTACACATATCCACACAATAGATTGCAATTTGTTGAAATCTATCTTTCTTAGTTGCAAAGAAATGCCTATCAATCAAATCAAGCCAAAAGGGCAAAGAAAATGAAAGAAAGAAAGAATAGATTGAAGAAAAGGAAAAGGCACAAAAAGCCAAAAAGAAAATACAAAAGATGAGAAAGAAATGGCATAGCAAGACAAAGTAAAAATACAAAAGAAAGAAAAATGCCAAAAGAAAACCCGTCTCACAAAAAGAATCCACTCTAAAAAAAAAGCCTTTTACCGAATATTACCGTAAATAGCCTACCAAAGGACCGAGTCCCTAGGAAGGATGATAGCGGTAGTGGTCGGTCTTCCCTCACTTTGCAAATAATTCCACCTTTTTACTTGGACTAGTTAAGTGGTTTCGGGCATGGGACGATCCTCTTGGCTCATCGCTAAAGGGGGCGGGGTCTCACTTACCTACAGTGTCGACTAACACCGTGGTTCATCCCTTTTCCACTCCGCCGATCGTCCCGTAGTACGTTCTTAGAAAGTTGAGAGGACCTAGGTAAGTTACCAACGTTTTTGTTGCTTTATCATCATACTATTAGGGTTTAGTTCACCTTGGTTTTTATTGCTAGCTTGGGAACGTTGTCACTTGCCTCGATTCCTAAACCGGTGCTTCTTTCACCGCTTGTTTGAGGGAAGCGGTATTTGTTTTCTTTTGGGTGCAACCGATTACTTGTTTGTTTGTATGTTTGTTTGTTTATGTGTTTCGTGTCCGGTTGCATCCACAGTTTTGTCGCAAGACCTTACTTGCCTTGAGGAGTGCACTTTTCCTCTAAGTGTACTCGCGTGAGTTGAAAGGGCGTAGAGTGCGCTAATACCCACTCGGCTAGTTTAGTAGTTAGTATGTGCTTACTCGAGGGCGAGTAAGGGTTAAGTGTGGGGGAGTTGATAAGTGTAGTTTATAGTGCCTATTTCTGTGTTTTGGTCCCATTTTCCTTGTGGAATCGCTCCTTTGGAGCGGTTTATGGGCTACTTATGCTTCCTCTAGCTCGTTTCAGGTTCCCGAGACCGTTCATGAAGAGTTGGAGCGATTCCGGCTCAATACATACACTTTTTGCAGCCAACGAAGCAAAGGAACGATCACTCGATGCCTTGGATTCGACCCCGAGACCTTGGGACCCGATCCCGAGGCTCTTAGACTCGATCCCGAGTCCCGAGAATCGACAAGAAGCCCATAAGAACCAAGGAGGGACCAAAAAGATCTTAAAAGAGTCCTACAAGGTCCTTCCCGTCGGGATAATGCCTTACCGACCGGGAAGGATGGTGCAAAAATAGATGGTTCTGACCTGAGGCCTTCCCGACCGGGAACAAACCTTCCCGACCGGGAAGGGTCAGCTACAGCACGGGACTTATTCTTTTATCCTCCTTCATTCTTGTAACCTTATAAATACTACCCTCTTGTATTGTTCATGGATCTTATGTTACCCTAGACTTTCTTAGGCCTCCATTAAGTATTCAAACCCTAGATTAGTGTTCCTCACATTAGTTTTAATCTTCCTTTAATCTATAGTTAATCATTGTAATTAGTCTTGTATTAAGGAGACTCTTGAAGATTATTCCAAGCTTGACAACCTTGGGGTTTTATTTGGGTTTCTTATTAATTCAAGTTCTCATCTTTTTCATCCTTGTTAGTGTGGTATAATCTTCTCCTCCCTTTTACTTTTGTTACTTGTTTATTGTTCAAGTTTGAATCTTTACATATTGATATTGTTGTTATTAGTTCATTATGGATGTTTGGTTTGTTTTCTCTTGATTATGTTAGTTTAAGTTTGATAATGAGTGAGTAGTTCTCTTGTGGGGTTAGTAGGGGGATTAGGGGTAGATTATGGGTGATTAGGGCTTGATTAGGGGTAAAGGTTACATCTTTGTGGTTAGACACATATTGGGCACTCTATGTGTTTGTTGATTTGCTTGTGTGAGTAGTAGTGGCCAATGCTTCCCATACTTGTGCTCATATTCTCGTTGTTTGTCTAGTATGTGATTATGTTGAGAATAGTCTGATAGTAAGGGGTTCGTCACGTCCCAACCGTCAATAATATAACCGGCTAACCTAACTAGGGTAGATAGGGTAAGTCGGGTCGAATCCACGGGGACGGTAAGAGGCGTCTAGACTAGGTCGGCCCAAATACTAGACTAAGTCAACGAGCTACACTAAAGAATGATAGAGGGGGAGAAGACTAGACTACAACTAAGGCTAAGGAGAAAGAAAACAAAGGAAAACGGGCTAGGATTAGGTCGGGGTCAAAGGGGTAACGGAATGGTCAAGGGAGGATTAGAGTGAAGGAGGTAGTAGGGTAATCTAGGTTGGTCCGGGCTCTCGCATCTTAGACTCACCTAGAGGTTCCACCTAGAACCCATCTCGGCGGTACACAACACAAACGGGGTTCTAGCGCGCTATGGTCCTAGGTCGAATCCGGGCTCTCGCTACTTAGAACGACCTAGGGGTCGTCCTCACCGGGCTCTTGCAACTTAATGAGGGGACCGAACCCACAACAAACTAATACCCACAAAAGAAAGGCAAGAAACAAGCATTCGTACATACTTAGTCATTCAAGCAATTCCACAAACATATGATGTGCATCAAACAAGAGGAAACCCAAATCTTCCACCAACATCTCTAACCAAACCCTTAATTTCCCAATTAACACCCTAATCGCCTTACTAACCCTAGCAAGACATTACTCTAACATATCCAAAGGAAAACTAACACTAACAACATGAAACAACATAATAATCAAAACAAACATGAACAAACTAGTGAAAATGATGAACTAAGAACAAAAGATGCAAACTTTAATGAACAAACAAGATTAAGAGTAAAAAGATGAGAAGATTATACCATACTACAAAGGAAATGGAAAAGGAGAACACTTATATATAAGAAAACCCAAATAATTCACCAAGGTTGTCAATCTTGGATGGATTCTTCAAGAGATCCAATATTACAAGCTTAAACTAAGATTAACTACTAATTACCGACTAATCTACACTAATCTAATCTAATCTAACCTAAATTAATCTAGGGTTTAGTCTCTAATGAAGTGTATATGCTTAACATAACAAGGAAAGAGTATATATAGGGTTACAAATGAAAAGGAGAAGAAAAGAATTGAAGGCGGGCGAGCTGGAGCTTTTCCCGGTCGGGAAAGAAATTCCCGATCGGGATTATGGGAATTCCCGATCGGGATTTTATGTTCCCGATCCGGAACAGCCCCCAGTAGCTGCACTTCGTTCCTCCTTCATCCCGGACGGGATGAGGCCATACCCGTCCGGGAAGAGTCTTGTAGGCCTCCAATTTGAACTATTTGGTCCCTCCTTGGTTCTCATGGACTTCCCATCGATTCTCGGGACTCGGGATTGGGTCTCTAAGGCTCGGGATTGGGTCCCAAGGTCTCGGGGTCGATTCCAAGGCATCGAGTCATCTTTCCTTAGCTTCGTTGGCTCCAAAATGTGTATGTATTGAGTCGGAATCGCTCCAAATCTTCCAATTCGGCCTCGGGAACCTGAAACGAACTAAAGGAAGCATAAGAAGCCCTTGAATCGCTCCAAAGGAGCGATTCCACAAGGAAAAAGGGACCAAAACACAACAAATAGGCACTACAAACTACACTTATCAACTCCCCCACACTTATCCCTTACTCGCCCTCGAGTAAGCACATACTAACTACGACACTAACCGAATGGGTATTAGCGCACCATACGCCCCTTCAACTCACGCGAGTGCACTTAGAGGACAAGTGCACTCCGCAAGGCAAGTTGGGTCTTGCGACAAAACTGTGGATGCAACTGGACACAAATCACACAAACAAATGAACACACAAACAAACACATAATCGGTTGCACCCAAAACAAAAGAAATACCGCTTCCCTCAAAAAGCGATGAATGAAACACCGGTTTAGGACTTGAGGTAAGTGACAACGTTCCCAAGCTAGACATACAAATCAAGGTGAACTAAACCCTAATAGTATGACGATAAAGCAACAAAAGCGTTGGTAACTTACCTAGGTCCTCCTAACTTTCTAAAAACGCACTACGGGACGATCGGCGGAGTGGAAAAGTGAAGAACCACGGTGTTAGTCGACACTGTAGGTAAGTGAGACCCCGCCCTCTTTAGCGTGAGCCAAGAGGGTCGTCCCGTGTCCAAAACCGCCTAACTAGTCCAAGTAAAAAGGTGGAAAACATGCAAAATGAGGGAAGACTGACTAATGCCGCTATCATCCTTCCTCGGGACTCGGTCCTTTGGTAGGCTCTTCACGGAAAAAGACGGAAAAAGGCTTATTTTTGTGGGGATTTCTTTTTGTGAGACGGGTTTTCTTTTGGCATTTTCGTTCTTCTTTTGCATTTTCGCTTTGTTTTGCCATGCCATTCTTTTTTTCTTCTTTTCTATTTTCTTTTTTTTTGCTTTTGTGCCTTTTCTTTTTCTTCATTTCTTTTCTTTCTTTCATTTTTTTTTCTTTCTTTTTCTTTTCTTTTCTTTGCCCTTTTGGCAAGATTTGGCATTTTTGGCATTTCATTGACAATTGAGAGAGAGAAATCAACAAATTGTATTTTATTTGTGTGGAATGTGTAGGAGGTAGGTGAATAGGTAAGTCGGGGTTGCGCATTCCCTTTCAAGCCCACAAAAAGTGGAAAACTTGGACTAACCAAACAATCCTAAACACGGTCAACTAAGGGACGAGACTCGGTAACCAAGGCCTTTTCACACCGTGGGTGGTCATAATGGTCAAAAGTGCAAATCCCGTAGTAAATTCCTAGTAAGCTAGGTGGACTCAAGGTAAAGGACCAACGAATTCATTGATTTAAGGTCATTCTACTAGACTAAAGCCCAAGACTCGATTTATACTACTAGGAAGGGAAAAATAGACACTCACACCCTAGCCTCTAAACCGGGTTTTCGAAAACGGTTTACGCACAAGACACACAACACAAAAAAAAACAAAACAAACACCAACGAAAGTGAAAGAAAAAGAGACAAAACAAAACAAAACAAAACAAAGAGAAAAAACACAAAAAAACAAAACAAACACTACCCCGATCTTCAAACAAGTCTCCAAATCCACCACAATCTTTACAAAGCTCCTCCCGAGCACACATCATCACAATCTCCTCCAAACTCCACAAGAAATAAAGAAGAAAAGGGGTGAAGAGATGTTACCGGAGGTCTTGAAAGCTCTCCAAAGCATTTGGTGAATTAAGCAACCTATAAAGAAAGAGGGGGCAAAACACGCACAACAAAACAAATACGACACAATGACACGAAAGGAAAACACACAAAAGAAAAATCTTTTTGATTTTTGTGAAATTTTTTCAAATTTTTAGGGATCTTTAAGATATTTTTTTAAAAAACTACGAAAATAAAGCTAACTATGATAGAATATCGCTCCCCCACACTTAAATCGAGCCATGTCCTCATGCTCGATCATAGGGTGCGGAGAGACAAAAGAAAAAGAAAAGAAACTACGAAAATAAAGCTAAAAATCAAAAATAAAGTGAAGAAAAGGGTAGAAGGTGTTCGGCCCGGGGTGTAATCAAGTCACCATGGGCCGAGACAAGAAAAAGATATGGATGAGGGAAGAAAATAAAAAGAAGGAAATAAAAGGAAATGGGTGGGGAGGGCTAGGTGTAATCAAGTGACCTAGCCCGGATTCCGCCTAAATCCGACTAAATCCTCAAAAAGAAAGTGAAGAACTTGTAAAAATTTGGATTTTGAAATGACTCTCGATGTAGTCACGTCATCGAGAGTCGGGAGCAACCACTAGCAAGGCCTCGAAGGCCACCATGACGCAAAAGATAAGGGAAGGGGATAAACAAGAGAAAAACAAACAATAAAAGACGGAAAAGTGAGGATAGTTACCAAAACCAATCGTCGAGTAACTCACTCGCTCCATCGTCTCATAGATCAACGTGGGCGCGTTGCTTGTCGTCTTTGTCATTCTCCTTCAAGCTAGATAAAATCGCATGGTTGGGGTAGTAACGGTAGGGGGTGGGATTTGATGTGGATCTTGGCATGTAAAGTGAGGTGTACGGGTCATATGATAGGAGTAGGGAGGAGTAGGGAGGTTGGGAGGGGGCATAATGTATGGGTGGAGACAAGGGACCATCCCGGTCGGGATGGATGGTCCCGATCGGGTTGGTGAACCCTTCCCGATCGGGAAGCTCTCGTCCCGGTCGGGAACACACTCCAGTAAGTCCGAATTTCAGCACCTTCATCCCGATCGGGATGGCTCCTTCCCGATCGGGATTCTTCATCCTTCCCGATCGGGAAGCCCTCTTCCCGGTCAGGATGAGTCTTCTTTGCTTCCCCAAGCCCAAAAGGTCATCAAAGCTTCAAAAACCGACTTCCTCGCTCGCAAACCAAACTCCATCATCGACCACTCCTTTCTAGGAGTCACCTTCACTTCACCAATCACAATAAACTCAAACAAAACATCAAATTCACTCCCTCACATCGCTCAACAAAATACCAAATCAATTACAAGAATATCACAAAACTACCAAAATCAAGAGATAAAACACAATTACAAGCACAAGTACTCTAAAGAAGAGAGAAGGGGAATATACAACATGACGGTTCTTTTAGGAACTCCGTCAAACCCAAGATGGTGGACTCCATTCTTCAACCGTAGCCCTCAAGGGCATGGAGGAGCAAGTCGAACGTGCTACCGACATCGTAGTGAAGGCCCAAGAAGCGTTCGAGCTTAACCGACCTCCACGGCCTCCAAGGAGGAGGCAAGAAGTAGGATTCCCAAGACCCGACATCATCTTCATAGTAGTCTCCGTGGTCTCTCTATCCTATGAGCTCCACCGATCTCTTCTTCCCTAAGCATTGCCTCCAATCACAAGCAAGCTTCATCTCCAAGAAACAAGGCACAAAAAGCGGTTTTGGCCTCACTTCCTCGTTGCACACCCCCACACTTGCCTCAAGTTGTGGTTCCCTATCCTCATCACTCGGCCCCACATCATCATGGAGAGGAGAATCGAAACTTCTACCGGCGGTTTCAATCTCTTCCAAGTCATCTCTCGGTGTACTAGCAAGGGGCTCTTGATGCTTATCCACATTCTCGGACAAGGGCAACTCGAGGCTAACAACTTCACCCAACAACTCTACAAGCTCCACCAAACCATCCCACTCACTATCCTCCTCCAATTCTTCACCAAAGATGCCTTCACCAAGAGTCACATCCTCATTCGTCTCTTTTTGGGTAGACGATTGAAGTTCTTCAATTTCCCTTTGGAGCTTGGCCAAGAGTTCATAATTCTTTTTCGTTTGGATGGCCATTTCTTGTCGGTCTTTTCGCATTTGAAGAATCGATTGATGCAACTCCAAGTTTAGCGATTGGTGGTCATTGGAGTCTTGTAAAGCTCCTTGAAAATCTTGATGATACCCTTGGAGTGGGGCATCATATTGTTGGTAGCAAGGTTGGGGTGATTGGTAGTATTGTGGGTCATGAGGTTCATATTGTGGTTGGGGTGGAGGGTAATATGGTGGGTCTTGGGGGTATTGGCTTCCATAAGGTGAATCTTGAGTGTACATGGTGGGTTCACAATCATAACTCGAGTAGTAGTCACCATGATTGTAGGATTGATAGTCATTCACTTGTTGGTAGCCGTTTTCATAACCTTGAGGATCATACCCATCTTGATTACCCCAAGAAGCTTGATAGTGGTAGGGGGACGTCATGTCATACCCTTGGTTCATGGAAGAAGAATGGTAGCTCATATCGGCTTCCATGTGTGTGGAGTTTATATCAAACCCTATGCTTGCCCGAAAATCGTAGTCCATACCCGGTTGGAAACCACTCATCCTAGCAACCGTCCGTTTAAGCGGCTCTAAGTTGCAAGAAGGAGATAATCACCACCTCTAAGCACAACCTGTAGACTAAGAACAAACGTAAGAAGTCTAGTGCTTTTTGGGCACTAGACAAGAGAGAAATAAACCACACACACACAAGAAGCAAAGTAACCAAAAAGAAAAAGAAAACACAAACACAAAGACAAAGTCAAGCAAATAGGAAACCAAAGTCCAAACTAGCACCGTCCCCGGCAACGGCGCCAAATTGATAGTAAGGGGTTCGTCACGTCCCAACCGTCAATAATATAACCGGCTAACCTAACTAGGGTAGATAGGGTAAGTCGGGTCGAATCCACGGGGACGGTAAGAGGCGTCTAGACTAGGTCGGCCCAAATACTAGACTAAGTCAATGAGCTACACTAAAGAATGATAGAGGGGGAGAAGACTAGACTACAACTAAGGCTAAGGAGAAAGAAAACAAAGGAAAACGGGCTAGGATTAGGTCGGGGTCAAAGGGGTAACGGAATGGTCAAGGGAGGATTAGAGTGAAGGAGGTAGTAGGGTAATCTAGGTTGGTCCGGGCTCTCGCATCTTAGACGCACCTAGAGGTTCCACCTAGAACCCATCTCGGCGGTACACAACACAAACGGGGTTCTAGCGCGCTATGGTCCTAGGTTGAATCCGGGCTCTCGCTACTTAGAAAGACCTAGGGGTCGTCCTCACCAGGCTCTCGCAACTTAATGAAGGGACCGAACCCACAACAAACAAATACCCACAAAAGAAAGGCAAGAAAACAAACATTCATACATACTTAGTCATTCAAGCAATTCCACAAACATGTGAGGTGCATCAAACAAGAGGAAACCCAAATCTTCCACCAACATCTCTATCCAAACCCTTAATCACCCAATTAACACCCTAATCGCCTTACTAACTCTAGCAAGACATTACTCTAACATATCTAAAGGAAAACTAACACTAACAACATGAAACAACATAATAATCAAAACAAACATGAACAAACTAGTGAAAATGATGAACTAAGAACAAAAGATGCAAACTTTAATGAACAAACAAGATTAAGAGTAAAAAGATGAGAGGATTATACCATACTACAAAGGAAATGGAAAAGAAGAACACTTGTATATAAGAAAACCCAAATAATTCCACCAAGGTTGTCAATCTTGGATGGATTCTTCAAGAGATCCAATATTACAAGCTTAAACTAAGATTAACTACTAATTACCGACTAATCTACACTAATCTAATCTAATCTAACCTAAAATAGTCTAGGGTTTAGTCTCTAATGAAGTGTATATGCTTAACATAACAAGGGAAGAGTATATATAGGGTTACAAATGAAAAGGAGAAGAAAAGAATTGAAGGCGGGCGAGCTGGAGCTTTTCCCGGTCGGGAAAGAAATTCCCAATCGGGATTATGGGAATTCCCGATCGAAATTTTATGTTCCCGATCCGGAACAGCCCCCAGGCATCGAGTCATCTTTCCTTAGCTTCGTTGGCTCCAAAATGTGTATGTATTGAGTCGGAATCGCTCCAACT
>OY288258.1:32538106-32563106 GCA_958450325.1 Agrostemma githago
GTGGGTGGTCATAATGGTCAAAAGTTCAAATCCCGTAGTAAGTTTCTAGAAAGCTAGGTGGACTCAAGGTAAAGGACCAACGAATTCATTGGTTTAGGGTCATTCTACTAGATTAAAGTCCAAGACTCGATTTACACTACTAGAAAGGGAAAATAGACACTCACGCACTAGCCTTTAAACCGGGTTTTCGAAAATGGTTTACACACATGACACAAATACACACACAAAACAAAGACTCAACGAAAATGAACGAAAGGAAAAGAAACAAAAAGGCAACAAAATAAAACAAAACAAAACAAACAAATAACAAGCACCACCCCGATAATCTATACAAGCCACCAAATCATCCACCAATATGCCCAAAGCTCCACCCGAGCACACCTCAACACAACCTTCTCCAAACATCACAAGGAATAAAGGAGAAAAAGGGATAAGATATTACCGGAAGTCTTTAGAGCTTTCCAAAGTCATTGGCGATTAAAGCAACCTATAAGGACAAAGGGAGGCAAAACACGCGCACAAAACACATATACGACACAATGACACAACAGGAAAAACCACAAAAGAAAAATCCTTTTGATTTTTGTGAAATTTTTTCAAATTTTTAGGATTTTTGAAAAAAAATTCCGAAAAAACTATGAAAATAAAGATAACTACCCTAGAATATCGCTCCCCCACACTTAAATCGAGCCATGTCCTCATGCTCAATCGTAGGGTGCGGAGAGACAAAAGAAAGAAAAAGAAACTACGAAAATAAAGCTAAAAAACAAAAATAAAGTGAAGAAAAGGGTAGAAGGTGTCTGACCGAGTCACCATGGGCCGAGACGAGAGAAAGATATGGATGGGGGAAGAAATAAAAAAAAGGAAATAAAAGGAAATGGGAGGGGAGGGCTAGGTGTAATCAAGTCACCTAGCCCGGATTCCGCCTAAATCCGACTAAATCCTCAAAAAGAAAGTGAAAATCTTGTAAAGATTTGGATTTTGAAATGACTCTCGATGTAGTCACACCATCGAGAGTCGGGAGCAAGAACTACCGAGGCCTCGAAGGCCACTAAGATACCATGACTCAAGGGGAAGGTGGCAAACAAAAGAAAAACAAGCAATAAAAGACGGAAAAGAAAGGATAGTTGCCGTACCATAGGTTAGCAACTCACTCTCACCATCGTCTCATAGATCAATACAGGCGCTTGCTTATTGTCTTTGTTGTCATCCTCCTTCAAGCTTGATAAAACCGCATGGTTGGGGTAGTAATGGTAGGGGGTGGGATTTGATGTGGATCTCGGTGTGTAAAGTGAGGTGTACGGGTCATATGATAGGAGTAAGGAGGAGTAGGGAGGTTGGGAGGGGATATAATGGATGGGTGGAGTCAAAGGGGACCATCCCGGTCGGGATGGATGGTCCCGATCGGGTTGATAAACCCTTCCCGATCGGGAAGCCCTCGTCCCGGTCGGGAACGCACTCCAGTGAATCCGAATTTCAGCACCTTCATCCCGATCGGGATGGCTCCTTCCCGGTCGGGATTCCTCATCCTTCCCGGTCGGGAAGCCCTCTTCCCTGTCGGGATGAGTCTTCTTTGCTTTCCCCAAGCCCAAAAGCTTATCATAAGCTTCAAAAACCGACTTCCTCGCTCGCAAACCAAACTCCATCATCAACCATTCCTTTCTAGGAATCACATGCACTTCACCTATCACAATAAACTCAAACAAAACATCAAATTCTCTCCCTCACAACGCTCATCAAAATACCAAAACAATTACAAGAATCCCACAAAAACAAAAGAGTCCTAGAAACAAAAATCACAAATACAAGCACAAGTACTCTAAAGAAGAGGAAGAGGGAATATACAACATGACGGTTCTTTTAGGAACTCCGTCAAACCTAGGATGGTGGATTCTTCTTCAACCGTAGCCCTCAAGGGCATGGAGGAGCAAGTCGAACGCGCTACCGACATCGTAGTGAAGGCCCAAGAAGCGCTCGAGCTTAACCGACCTCCACGGCCTCCAAGGAGGAGGCAAGAAGTAGGAATCCCAAGACCCGACATCATCTTCAAAGTAGTCTCCGGGGTCTCTCCATCCTACGAGTTTCACCGAACTCTCCCTCTCTAAGCATTGCCTCCAATCACAAGCAAGCTTCATCTCCAAGAAAGAAGGCACAAAAAGCGGTTTTGGCCTCACTTCCTCGTTGCACACCCCCACACTTTCCTCAAGTTGTGGTTCCCCATCTTCATCACTCGGCCCCACATCATCTTGGAGAGGAGAATCGAAACTTCTACCGGCGGTTTCAATCTCTTCCAAGTCATCTCTCGGTGTACTAGCAAGGGGCTCTTGATGCTTGTCCAAATTATCGCACAAGGGCAACTCGAGGCTAACAATTTCACCCAACAACTCTACGAACTCCACCAAACCATCCCACTCACTATCCTCCTCCAATTCTTCACCAACGATGTCTTCACCAAGAGTCATCTCCTCATTCGTCTCTTTTTGGGTAGACGATTGAGGTTCTTCAAAGCAAATCTCTCTTTCAAAGGGAACTACATCGGCGGCTTCGTGATTAGGTTGCTCCTCTCTCTCAAGTGGGCACCCTCCATCTAAATGTGATGCTCGGGATAAAGACATTACGGTTTGAACCGCTAATGCATTTAAATGAGCATTCCTCGCCTCGTTTCCCCTTCGAATTTGGGCCAAGAGTTCCTTATTCTTTTGCAATTGGATGGCCATTTCTTGTTGCATTTGAAGCATGGATTGATGAAACTCCAAGTTTGACGATTGGTGGTCATTGGGGTCTTGTATAGGTCCTTGATAATCTTGATGATGCCCAAGGGGTGGGGCATCATATTGTTGGTAGCAAGGTTGGGGTGGTTGGTAGTATTGTGGGTCATAGGGTTCATATTGTGGTTGGGGTGGAGGGTAATATGGTGGGTTTTGGGGGTATTGGCTTCCATAAGGTGAATCTTGATTGATCATGGTGGGTTCACAATCATAGCTCGAGTAATAGCCACCATGATCGTAGGAGTGATAATCGTCCACTTGTTGGTAGCCGTTTTCATACTCTTGAGGATCATACCCATCTTGATTAGCCCAAGAAGCTTGATAATGGTAGGGGGACGTCATGTCATAGCTTTGGTTCATGGAGGAAGAGGAGTAGCTCATATCGGCTCCCGAGTATGTGGAGTTTAGATCAAACCCCATGCTTGCTCGAAAATCGTAGTCCATACCCGGTTGGAAACCACTCATCCTAGCAACCGTCCGTTTAAGCGGCTCTGAGTTGCAAGAAGAAGATAATCACCACCTCTAAGCACTAACTGTAGACTAAGAACAAACGTGAGAAGTCTAGTGCTTTTTGGGCACTAGACAAGAGAGAAATAAACCACACACACACAAGAAGCAAGGTAACAAAAAGAAAAAGAAAAACACAAACACAAAGACTAAGCCAAGCAAATAGGAAAACAAAGTCCAAACTAGCACCGTCCCCGGCAACGGCGCCAAATTGATGGGAGGGATTTGTCGTGGAATCCCAACCGTCAATAATATAACCGGCTATTCCTACGGTAGATAGGGCAAGTCGGGTCGAATCCACGGGGACGGTAAGAGGCATCTAGACTAGGTCGGCCCAAATACGAGACTAAGTCAACGAGCTAAACTAAAGAATGAAAGGAGGGGAGAAGGCTAGACTAAGACTAAGGAGAACAACTATGGAAAATGGGCTAGGATTAGGTCGGGGTCAAAGGGGTAACGGAATGGTCAAGGGAGAACTAGAGCGAAGGAGGTAGTAGGGTAATCTAGGTTGGTCCGGGCTCTCGCAACTTAGACCCACCTAGAGGTTCCACCTAGAACCCATCTCGGCGACACACACAACAAACGGGGTTACTAGCATGATATCGGGACCTAGGTCAAATCCGGGCTCTCGCTACTTAGACCGGCCTAGGGGTCTTCCTCACCGGGCTCTCGCAACTTAGTGAGGGAACCGAACACACAAACAATCTATTACCCACAAGAGAAAGGCAAGAAAAACAAGTATTTGCAACTACTAGTCAATCATGCATTTCAACAAACATGTGATGTTGATCAAACAAGAGGAAACCCAAATCTTCCACCAACAACTCCAACAAACCCTTAATCACCCAATAAACACCCTAATCACCCTACTAACCCTAGCAAGAACACTACTCTAACATAATCCAACTAATACTAACAAGAACAAGATGGAATAACAAAAGAGACAAAACAAACATCTACAAACTAGTTAAAACAATGAACTATGATGAAAGATGAGAACTTGATGAAGAACTAAGGATTAAGAGTAAAGAGGAAGAGAGGATTATACCATACTAACAAGAGAATGAAAAGGAGAACACTTGTATAGAAGAAAACCCAAATAATTCCACCAAGGTTGTCAAGCTTGAATGGATTCTTCAAGAATTCCTTAATACAAGAGCTAATCTATGATTAACTACTAATTACCGACTAATCTACACTAATCTAATCTAATCTAACCTAAAGTAGTCTAGGGTTTTAGGGATCTAATGAAGTGTATATAAGATTACAAGAGGAAGGGTATATATAGGGTTACAAGTGGAAAGGAGAAGAAAGGAGCATTCACGGGCCTGAACTGGGCTCATCCCGATCGGGATGAGATGGTCCCGATCGGGATGAGCTCATCCCGGTCGGTAGAGGTGAGCAAAACCGGGTACCCGAACCGGTTTTCAAAACCGGTTCGGGTACCCGTTTTTTAAAAAACTCATTTTTCCGAACCGAAACCGACCCGGTTTAAACCGGGTAACCGGTTTTTTTTCATTTTGTAAACAGAAACCGAACCGGTTTTAACCCGAACCGGTTTCTATGACCCAGTTTTTAAATAAAATGGCAATCTTTGTTGTAAACCGGTTTTTGAACCGGTTTCCGAACCGGTTTCACTAATATTCCATAAAAAAAACAAAAAAGTGAGAACTTTTTCCCTTTAAAAGTATAAACCGGTTCAAAACCGGGTACCCGGTTTTGGAAATTTATGAACCGAACCCGAACCGGTTTTCACTAAAAAGAAACTGGTTCGGGACCCGAACCGGTTTTCAAATTCTAAAACCCGGATTTTTGGGTTTTTTAAACCGGGTTTCGGTTCGGTTTCGGTTTTTAAAATCGGTTCGGTTTTTTTGCTCACCCCTACCGGTCGGGATGGTCCCAAGTCAGCAGCAGTTCCTTTTGTGCACCCCATCCCGGACGGGATGAGGCCTTCCCGATTGGGATGGGTTTTGTAGGCCTCCAATAAGAACTTTTTGGTCCCTCCTTGATTCTCATGGGCTTCCCATCGATTCTCGGGACTCGGGATCGGGTCTCGAAGGCTCCGGATTGGGTCCCAAGGTCTCGGGGTCGACTCCAAGGCATCGAGTCATCGTTCCTTTATCTCGTTGGCTCCAAAATGTGTATGTATAGAGTCGGAATCGCTCCAACTCTTCCAATTCGGTCTCGGGAACCTGAAACGAACTAAAGGAAGCATAAGAAGCCCCTAAACCGCTCCCAAGGAGCGATTCTACAAGGAAAATGGGACCAAAACACTACGAAATAGGCATTACAAATGACACTTATCAACCCCTGACGCGTAACGCGTCAAGGAGTAAGAACTTAATGTGTGTGCCCTCTGGCTGCCCGGTCAACCGGGCTCTGGTGCGGTGCCATGTCTTAACAATAAACGACTCTCGGCAACGGATATCTCGGCTCTCGCATTGATGAAGAACTTAGCGAAATGCGATACTTGGTGTGAATTGCAGAATCCCGTGCACCATCGAGTTTTTGAACGCAATTTGTGCCCGAAGCCTTTGGCCGAGGGCACGCTTGCCTGGGCGTCACGCATCGCGTCTTTCCCACGCTCACCTTGTGTGGGGTGGGGAAGGAGGATGGCTTCCCGTGCTTCACCGGGCGCGGCTGGCCTAAAAGGGGAGCCCACGGCGTTGAGATGTCACGGCGATAGGTGGTGAACAAGGTCTTGGCTGAGCAAGCAACCCGCCGCGCATCGCTTTGTCAATGTGTGCTCGGAGGACCCTATGAAGTTGCTTCGGTGCAACGCAAACTGTTGCGACCCCAGGTCAGGCGGGGCTACCCGCTGAATTTAAGCATATCAATAAGCGGAGGAAAAGAAACTTACAAGGATTCCCCTAGTAACGGCGAGCGAACCGGGAAAAGCCCAACTTTAAAATCGGGCGGCCTCGTCGTCCGAATTGTAGTCTGGAGAAGCGTTCTCCGCGTTGGACCGGGCCCAAGGCCCCTAGAAAGGGGCGCCGGAGAGGGTGAGAGCCCCGTCGTGCTCGGACCCTGTCGCTCCACGAGGCGCTGTCACCGAGGAGGGTTGTTTGAGAATGCAGCCCCAAGTGGGCGGTAAATTCCGTCCAAGACTAAATACAGGCGAGAGACCGATAGCGAACAAGTACCGCGAGGGAAAGATGAAAAGGACTTTGAAAAGAGAGTGATGGGAGGGATTTGTCGTGGAATCCCAACCGTCAATAAACAACCGGCTACACCTAGTGGGTAGCTAGGGCAAGTCGGGATCGTATCCACGAGGACGGTAAAGCAAAGCTTAGACTATGTCTACCTAAAACAAGACTATGCTACCAAAACAAACACAAAGAGGATGAAAATTGACAAACTATTGAAGGTTGGAAAAGAGGAAAGTAACTAACAAAGAACTAGGCTAAAACGATGCTAAAATAGGATAACTAATGATCGAACTAACAAATAAACTAGAATAAACGATGACTAACTAAGAGGGTGATAAATGTGGTTTGTAGTGCCTATTTCGTAGTGTTTTGGTCCCATTTTCCTTGTGGAATCGCTCATTGGGAGCGTTTTATGGGCTTCTTATGCTTCCTTTAGTTCATTTTAGGTTCCCGAGGCCGATTTGGAAGAGTTGGAGCGATTCCGACTCGATACATACACATTTTGGAGCCAACAGAGTAAAGAAACGATGACTCGATGCCTTGGAATCGACCCCGAGACCTTGGGACCCAATCTCGAGCCTCCGAGACCCGATCCCGAGTCCAGAGCTTCCGAGACCCAATCCCGAGTCCCGAGCCTCCGAGACCCGATCCCGAGTCCCGAGAATCGAAGAGAAACCCATGAGAAGCAAGGAGGGACCGAAAGAAGCTTAAAGGAGGCCTACAAGGCTCAACCGGAACCGGTTGAGGTGCACAAAAGAGAGGTGTTCTGTGAAGGGTCCATCCCGAACGGGACCAACTCATCCCGAACGGGATGAGCCCAATTCAGGCCGCACTCCTTTCTTTCTTCTCCTTTCCACTTGTAACCCTATATATACTCTTCCCTTGTTTTGTTAATGATAAGCACTTCACTAGACACTAAACCCTAGACTACTTTAGGTTAGATTAGATTAGATTAGTGTAGATTAGTCGGTAATTAGTAGTTAATCTTAGTTTAATCTTGTATTATTGGATCTCTTGAAGAATCCATCCAACCTTGACAAACTTGGTGGAATTATTTGGGTTTTCTTCTATACAAGTGTTCTCCTTTTCATCCATTGTAGTTGGTATAATCTTTCCTTCCTCTTTTCCTTTAATCTTTTGTGTTTAATCATCCAAAGTTCTCATCTTTTATTATAGTTCATCATTTTCACTAGTTTGTTTATGTTTGTATTGTTTCTTATGATGATTCCTCTTGTTAGTGTTAGTTGTATTTTGATTATGTTAGAGTAGTGTTCTTGCTAGGGTTAGTAAGGTGATTAGGGTGTTGATTGGGTGATTAGCGGATTGTTGGTGTTGTTGGTGGAAGATTTGGGTTTCCTCTTGTTTGGTTCACATCACATGTTTGATGAAATGCTTGATTGACTAGTAGTTGCAAATACTTGTGTTTCTTGCCTTTCTCTTGTGGGTAATAGTTTGTTTGTGGGTTCGGTTCCCTCACTAAGTTGCGAGAGCCTGGTGAGGACGACCCCTAGGTCGGTCTAAGTAGCGAGAGCCCGGATTTGACCTAGGCCACTATAGCATGTTAGAACCCCGTTTGTCGTGTGTGTCGCCGAGATGGGTTATAGGATGAACCTCTAGGAGGGTCTAAGTTGCGAGAGACCGGACCAACCTAGATTACCCTACTACCTCCTTCGCTCTAGTTCTCCCTTGACCATTCTGTTACCCCTTTGACCCCGACCTAATCCTAGCCCGTTCTCCTTTGTTTGCTTTCTCCTTAGCCATAGTGATAGTTTAGTTTTCTCCCCTCTTCTCATTCTCTAGTTTAGTTTAGTCCGTTGACTTAGTCTAGTATTTAGGCCGACCTAGTCTAGACGCCTCTTACCGTCCCCGTGGATTCGACCCGACTTACCCTATCTACCCTAGTTAGGTTAGCCGGTTTTGTTTGATGGTTGGGATTCACGACAAATCCTTACCCATCAGAGGGTAAACTCAAATATGCAAGGAAGTGGGGTAGGTCGGGTTCATAGGAGTAGAAGGGTAATTGGGGTGATCAAGGGTATAGGTGTCTCCTAATTGCTAGGGTCGGTCCGGGCTCTCGCAACTTAGACCGATGTCAAGGTGGGTCCGGGCTCTCGCAACTTAGACCCTAGTCCGCACTCTCGTGACTACGACTATTCTAAACATTTCCACAAAATAGACAATCAATGAGAAGATGAGCACAAGTATGGGAAGCATGGCCACTACAACTCATACAAGCATATCAACAAACACATAGAATGCCCACAATGTGACTAGCAACAAAGTTTCACCCTTTCCCTTAATCAACCCTAATTATCCATAATCTACCCCTAATCCCCCTACTAACCCCACAAGTAATCTACTCACTCATTATCAATGAAAAACTAACAATAATAAGAGAAAACAACATGAACATCCAAACATCCATAATGAACAATAACCATAACAATAAATAAAATATAAAGATTCAAACTTGATTAACAAACTAAGAACAAGAGTAAATAAGAGAAGAAGATTATACCAACAAACAATGGATGAAAAAGAAGAGAACTTGTACTAATAAGAAACCCAAATAGAATCCCAAGGTTGTCAAGCTTGGAACAATCTTCAAGAATCCCCTTAATCGAAGAAATAATTACAATGATTAACTAAAGATTAACTAAGATTAAAGGAAGATTAAAACTAATGAGTGAAAGTAAATCTAGGGTTTTAGGGTTGTAGAGAGGCTTAAGGAATGCTAAACTATCATAAGATGTCTTAACATTACAAGGGGGAAGTATATATATGGGTACAAGAATGATGGAGAAGAAAGAAAAGAAGTCGCGCAGCCCCTGTAGCGTCCCGACCGGGACGGCCCTATCATCCCTACCGGGACGGGTTGGTCCCGACCGGGATGGGCTCACAGCAGCTTCCTTAAAAGCGCACCTCATCCCGAACGGGATGAGGCCATCCCGAACGGGATGAGGCCATCCCGAACGGGATGAGTCTTGTAGGCCTCCCTTAAGAGCTCTTTGGTCCCTCCTTGCCTCACATGGGTTTCTTGCCGATTCGCGGGACTCAGGATCGGGTCTTGGAGGCTCGGGATTGGGTCCCAAGGTCTCGGGGTCGATTCCAAGGCATCGAGTCATCGTTCCTTTACTCCGTTGGCTCCAAAATGTGTATGTATAGAGTCGGAATCGCTCCAACTCCTCCAAATCGGTCTCGGGAACCTGAAACGAACTAAAGGAAGCATAAGAAGCCCATGAACCGCCCCCAAGGAGCGATTCCACAAGGAAAATGGGACCAAAACACAACAAATAGGCACTAAAAACTACACTTATCAACTCCCCCACACTTAACCCTTACTCGCCCTCGAGTAAGCACATACTAACTACTATACTAGCCGAATGGGTATTAGCGCACCCTACGCCCTTTCAACTCACGCGAGTGCACTTAGAGGAAAAGTGCACTCCGCAAGGCAAGTGGGGTCTTGCGACAAAACCGCGGATGCAACCGGACACAAAACACACAAACAAACAAGCACACAAACAAACACTTAGACGTTTGCACCCAACACAAAAGAAATACCGCTTCCCTCTAAAAGAGGTTGGTGAAGCACCGGTTTAGGACTCGAGGTAAGTGACAACGTTCCCAAGCTAGCAATACAAACCAAGGTGGACTAAACCTTAATAGTATGACGATAAAGCAACAAAAACGTTGGTAACTTACCTAGGTCCTCCTAACTTTCTAAAAACGTACTACGGGACGATCGGCGGAGTGGAAGAGTGAAGAACCACGGTGTTAGTCGACACTGTAGGTAAGTGAGACCCCGCCCCCTTTAGCGTGAGCCAAGAGGGTCGTCCCGTGTCTAAAACCGCCTAACTAGTCCAAGTAAAAAGGTGGAAAATATTGCAAAATGAGGGAAGACCGACCCTTGCCGCTATCATCCTTCCTAGGGCCTCAGTCCTTTGGTAGGCTCTTCACGGCAAAAGTCGGAAAAAGGCTTATTTTTGTGGGGATTTCTTTTTGTGAGACGATTTTATTTTGGCATTTTCTTTCTTTTCGACGTTTTGATTTGTTTGTTGCCATGCCATTTCTTTTTCTTCTTTTCTATTTTCTTTTTGGCTTTTGTGCCTTTTCTTTTTCTTCATTCTTTTCTTTCTTTTCTTTTCTTTCTTTTTCTTTTCTTTGCCCTTTTGGCAAGATTTGGCATTTTTGGCGTTTCTTGACAGTTGAGAAAGAGAGAATTTCAACAAATTGCATTTTATTTGTGTGGGTATGTGTAGGAGGTAGGTGAATGGGTAAGTCGGGACGGGCCTTTCCCTTCAAACCCACAAAAAGTGGAGAACTTGGACTAATCAAAACAATCCTAAACACGGTCACCTAACGGACGAGACTCGGTAACCAAGGCCTTTTCACACCGTGGGTGGTCATAATGGTCAAAATGCAAATCCCGTAGTAAATCCCTAGTAAGCTAGGTGGACACAAGGTAAAGGACCAACGAAATCATTGATTTAGGGTCATTCTACTAGATTAAAGTCCAAGACTCGATTTACACTACTAGGAAGGGAAAGTACACACTCACACACTAGCCTCTAAACCGGGTTTTCGAAAACCATTTACACAAGACAAAATTACACAACACATTACAAGGACTCAACGAGAATGAAAGGAAAAGAAACAAAAGGCAACAAAATAAAACAAAACAAGACAAAACGAACACATAAACAAAGCACCCACCACCCCGAAATTCCAAACAAGTCATCAAATCCACCACAAGTATGTACAAGCTCCACCCGAGCATACCTCAACACAACCTTCTCCAAGCATCACAAGGAATAAAGAGGGAAAGAGGGTTAGAAGATGTTACTGGATGTCTTCAAAGCTTTCCAAACAACGGTGATTAAGCAACCTATAAGGAAAAGGGAGGCAGAACACACACAATACAAAACAAATATACGACACAACGACACAAAAGAAAAAGACACAAAAAGAAAATCTTTTTGATTTTTGTGAAAAAATTTCAAATTTTTAGGGTTTTCAAGATTTTTCGAAGAAACTACGGAAATAAAACTAACTACGATAGAATATCGCTCCCCCACACTTAAACCGAGAAATGTCCTCATTCTCGATCGTAGTGTGCGGAGAGACAAAGGAAAGAAAAAGAAACTACGAAAATAAAGCTAAAAATCAAAAAGAAAGTTGGAGAAAAAGGGTAGAAGGTGTCCGGCCGGGGTGTAGTCAAGTCACCATGGGCCGAGACAAGAAAAGATATGGAAGAGGGAAGAAAATAAAAAGAAGGAAATAAAAGGAAATGGGAGGGAGGGCTAGGTGTAATCAAGTCGCCTAGCCCGGATTCCGTCCAAATCCGACTAACTCCTAAAAAGGGGTGAAAATCTTGTAAAATTGGATTAAACAATTGACTATCGACGCAATCACGTCATCGGGAGTCGGGAGCAACCATACTATGGCCTCGAAGGCCACTAAGATACCGTCACTCAAGGGAAGGGGGCAAACAATAAAAAACAAGCGATAAAAAAAAGACGGAAAAGTAAGGATAGTTACCCAAACCGAGCGGCTAGCAACTCACTTGCTCCATCGTCTCAATGATCATTAGAGGCTCGTCGCTTATCTTCTCGGTTGCCATCTCGCTTCACCCTCAAGAAGAACTCACGGTAGAGGTAGTAATGGTAAGGGGTGAGATTTGATGCGAGAGTCGGTGTAAAGTAGATAGGAAATGGAGTGAGGGCATGACAATGAAGTACATGGGGCATACGATAAGGTTAGGATAGCTAGGGAGGTTGGGAGGGGGCATAAAATGGTTGGGTGGAGTCAATTGTCGAAGAAAAAACACAAAGGGGAGTAGAGGACCATCCCGGTCGGGATGGTTGGTCCCGGTCGGGTTACCTCACTCGTCCCGGTCGGGTTACCTCACTCGTCCCGGTCGGGACGCCCTCATCCCGGTCAGGACGGACCCACAGCATGCTCAAAATCTGGTACACCCATCCCGATCGGGACGGCACCCATCCCGGTCGGGTTGCCTCACCCTTCCCGGTCGGGACGCCTCATCCCGGTCGGGATGGGCCTTCTTCAACTTCCACAATCCCAAAAGCTTGCTCCAAGCTTCAAAAACCCGATCCTCGTGCTTACTACCCAAGCTCTATCATAGCCAATCTTCTCTAGGAATCATCCTCACTTCATACCTATCAAATAAACTCAAACTCAACATCAAACTCTCTCCCTCACATCTCTCATCGATAATCCAAAATTATAAGAATTTACCAAAAAACCAAGAGAACTACAATGAAATGATATATACAATGAGACGGTTCTTGTGGAACTCCATCAAACCAAGGTGGTGCAATCCTCATTCTTTTTCAACACTACTACGACCGGTTCCATCTCCATCAAGGGCACGGAGGAACAAGTCAAAGGCCCTAGCGAAGTCTTCAATCAAGCTCGAGATATAACCGACCACATACCAAGGCTCTTCATGGCCTTGCCTTGACGTTCCCGGGGAATCCCGATCTTCCAAGTTCAACGGCTTGAACTTGTACTTTTGGTCTTTGGGGATATACCCAAACGTCCAACGATCCTCATGTGGCCCCAAGGGAGGCTCATCTTGCTCCTTGTCATTGCATTTGTCACCTAACCCATGATATGGGCTCTCATCCTCCTCACTCTCGGAGTCATCATCCTCAAGTACATAAGTATACTTCTTCAAGCTTTGTCCCGTTTCTTCCCCTAGATCGACGTCTTTCGTGGCTTGGATAATATTGCATGACTCATCGCTAGTAGGCGAGGTGTTACCTTGGAGGTCGAACACTATCTTTTCCTCGCCTAACTCAAATGTGATCCTACCGTTCTTCACATCGATCATGGCACCGGCGGTGTGTAGAAATGGGCGCCCAAGAATAATGGGAGTGTTTGCATCCTCCGGCATATCGAGCACAATGAAGTCGACCGGAATGAAGAATTTCCCTATTCGTACCGGCACATCCTCAAGCATTCCCAATGGTCGGTTAAGAGATTTATCGGCCATTTGGAGTGTAACGGACGTACATTTCAACTCCTTCATCTCGAGTCGGTAACAAATAGAATAAGGAATGATGCTCACACTCGCGCCCAAGTCACATAATGCATTCTTGATCATGAAATTACCTATGGTGGAAGGGATCGAGAAACTACCCGGATCCGTCAACTTCGGAAGCGTGGAACCTTGAATAAGCTCGCTCACCACCCTCGTGAACGCTACCGTCTCTTCCTTGTCGATGGACCTCTTCCTAGCCAAGATTTCTTTCATGAATTTACCATATGTCGGGATTTGGGTAAGTAACTCGGTAAACGGGACACTAACATCCAATTTATTCACAATACTAAGGAACTTGTCGTATTGAGTGTCCACCTTAGTCTTCATTTGCCTTGATGGGAAAGACAACTTGATTTGGTACTTGTTTTGCTCAATAGGGGTGGATTCCTCAAATGACACCTTCCTTTTACCCTTGTCTTTCTCTTGAAGTGGGGGAGGGTTGTCTTCTTGGGGTTTTTCAATTTCCCAAAGATCTTGCTCCTCCATTGGATTATCCAAACTTGATTCTTCTTGATTTGGAGACAAAACTTCCTTCATTGCTTCTTGCTCACTAGGAAACACGGGAGGATTATAGGTGGCACCGCTCCTTAAGGTGATGGCATTGACATACTCAAAATTTGGAGTTTCACCTTGAGGAGGTAATTGCCCTCTTTGCCTTGAAGAACTTCCCGATGCAAGTTGTGATACTTGATTTTCAATCATCCTCATGTGAGTTTTAATTTCCTTGTTATCCATTAGAATTTGAGCAATGATTCCTTGTTGTGACATTTGTGTCTCCAATTGGCTCTTTTGCATTTCTTGAGTATTCCTTTACATATCCATCATTTCCTTTTGTATGTCGAAATCCCGTGGTGGGGATGATGGATTATGTGGAGTATCGGTGAGGGCAAGAGGAATGCCATAGTCATGAGTAGGAGACCGGCTCCTAGGCTTGCTTTGTTGTTGATTACCTTGTGTAGCTTGTTGTTGACGGTTCCCTTGGAACCCATGAGAATTGCCTTGATTAAGGCCTCGGTTGTGGTTTTGTTGTCTTTGAATGTTTTGGTTTCCTTGGAAACCGCCTTGATTGAAGTTCCCTTGTTGGAACCCTTGATTGTTGTTGTGAAAGGTACCTTGGTTGTTTTGCTTGAAGTTGTTAAAGGGTCTTGGATTACCCATATAACCTTGGTAACCTTGGTTGTTGTCCCTTAAGGGAGGTGGAACATAGGGACGATGTTGTTGTTGATGTTGAAAAGCTTGTTGTTGAGGGACTTGATTGGAAGCTTGGTATTGGTTAGAGTAGGAGGCACCTTCCTTGAATGCTTGAAAGGCGTTCACTTGCTCAATACTTCCTCTACAATTCATAGGATCATGACCAACGATTCCACAAGTATCACACATCCCAAAATAGGGCAAAGGAGGTGCAAACTCCAAAGCATTCATTTCTTGAATCGGTTGATGGTGGGAGGAACTAGTGCCTTGGACTTGGTTGAGGTGGCTTTAGAGCTTCTTGTCAATAGTCTCCATGTGTGTTTTCAATTGAGCTCCAAGGTCAATGCTTAACTTAGTGATAGCATCAACCTCATGCATGCCTCCTCGATGTGCCTTCCTAGGCCTAGAGTATTGCGAATTATGCACCGCCATCTCTTCGATCCTCGACCAAGTTTGGTCATCCTCTACTTCGGTAAACCTACCGTTAGATCCCACGTTGAGAATGGCCCTTGAGTCTTCATATAACCCGTTCCAAAATTGTTGCACGAGGAACCATTGTGATAAACCATGGTGTGGACAAGAACGGATCAAGGCTTTGAATCTTTCCCACGATTCATAGAGGCTTTCATTATCACGTTGTTGGAAACCCGTGATAGAAGCTCTCAATAGATTTGTCTTCTCCGGAGGATAGAATTGTTGGTAGAAGGCTAAGGCTAGCTTCTTCCAAGTGTCAATGCCAAGTCTTGCTTTGTCCAACCCCTTGAACCATTGCTTCGCTTTAACAATAAGAGAGAAAGGAAATAATACCCACCGGATTTGGTCTTGAGTTATTCCCGTTTGCGAAATAGCGTCACAATAATCCGAAAAGGTTTCCATGTGTTGATGAGGATCTTCGGTTGGTAACCCACTAAATTGACTTCTCTCGATGATAAGTGTCGTTTGTAGTGCCTATTTCGTAGTGTTTTGGTCCCATTTTCCTTGTGGAATCGCTCCTTTGGAGCGGTTTATGGGCTTCTTATGCTTCCTTTAGTTCGTTTCAGGTTCCCGAGACCGATTTGGAAGAGTTGGAGCGCTTCCGACTCGATACATACACATTTTGGAGCCAACGGAGTAAAGGAACGATGACTCGATGCCTTGGAATCGACCCCGAGACCTTGGGACTCAATCCCGAGCCTCCGAGACCCGATGCCGAGTCTCGAGAATCTGTGAGAAGCCCATGAGAACCAAGGAGGGACCAAAAAGATCATAATGGAGGCCTACAAGGCTCATCCCGTTCTGGATGGCCTCATCCCGTTCGGGATGAAGTGCACAAACAAGGAGGTTGCTGACCTGGGTCCATCCCGATCGGGAAGGTGGCGTCCCGATCGGGACCGACCTCGTCCCGACCGGGACGGGCCTGCTGCAGCTCCGCTTTGTTTCTATTCTTCTCCTTTCCACTTGTAACCCTATATATACCCCCCCCCCCCTCTTGTATTAAGAGAATATCTTATGATATGCCTTTCATTAGAGACTAAACCCTAGATAGATTAGCATAGATTAGTGTAGATTAGTCTTTAGATTATCGTTAATCTTAGATTAGTACTTGTAATTTGGGAATTCTTCAAGATCTCCATTCAAGCTTGACAAACTTGGATGTTTGTTTTGGGTTCTTCCATTTATGCAAGTTTCTTTCTTCCTTTCATCTCTAGTTTGGTATAATATTCTTTTCCCTTCTTTTAATCTTTGTTTTATCATTAATGTTTGAATCTTTAGTTCTTGTTTATTGTTTTGTTCTTCATTCTTGTTAGTTTTGTGTATGCATCCTCTTGTGTTTGCTTTGATTTCTCTTGGTAGTGTTAGTTTTAGATTAGATATGTTAGAGTAGATCTTTGCTAGGGTTAGTAAGGTGATTAGGGTGTTAATTGGGTGATTAAGGGTTTGTTAGAGATGTTGGTGGAAGATTTGGGTTTCCTCTTGTATGATGTACATCACATGTTTGTTGAAATGCTTGATTGACTAAGTATGTACGAATGCTTGTTTTTCTTGCTTTTCTTTTTTGGGTGATAGTTGTTTGTGGGTTCGGTCCCCTCATTAAGTTGCGAGAGCCCGGTGAGGACGACCCCTAGGTCGGTCTAAGTTGCGAGAGCCCGGATTCGACCTAGGCCTATAGCGTGCTAGTACTCCGTTTGTGTTGTGTCGCCGAGTTGGGTTTTAAGTGGAACCTCTAGGTCGGTCTAAGTTGCGAGAGCCCGGACCACACCTATATTACCCTACTACCTCCTTCACCTCTAGTTCTTCCTCGACCATTCCGTTACCCCTTTGACCCCGACCTAATCCTAGCCCGTTTCCTTTGATAGTTCTCTTGCTTTAGACCTAGCTTAGCTTTAGTCTCCCCCTCCTTAGAATAGCTTGTCTCGAACCAAGTCTAGAACCGTAGCATACCTTAGTCCGACCTCCCGTCCCTGTGGATTCGACCCGACTTACCCTAGCTACACTAGTTAGGTTTTCCGGTTTTGTTTGACGGTTGGGATTCACGACAAATCCTTCCCATCAAATTGGCGCCGTTGCCGGGGACGGCGTAGTTTAGACTTTGGTTTGCTTAGTTTTGGACTTTGTTCTTGATTTTTGTGTTCCCTTCTCCTTGTGTATCTTCGTTTTTGTTCTTGTGTGTTACTCTTCCTTCCTAGTGCCTCAAAAGCACTAGGATACTAACGTTTGCTCAAGTGCTTCTAGCTCATCCTAGGTACCAAAGCAACGTTATGGACATGGCTTGTCCAAGCTACCATCAATCGCCACGGGACAACTATGGGGCGAATTACCAAAACCCATAACTTTACCAACCATATCAACCTCATCAACAATCTTATGAACCCTCTTCTTATGGTTACCAAGAAAGTTGTCAAGGATCGTTCCCACATCCTAACAACTAATAAACACCCTCACATAACCCACAACCAAATATCCTTGAGACTTGTCAAATGTTGGCCCAAACACAAGGGAGCCAACATGAGATGATGATGTTATTGCAAAAGGGTCAACAATAGTTGTTGACTCAAATACAAGGGGTTAGGGAGGAGTTCAAGGCCCAAATAGAGGTGCAAGATGCTCGCATCAATACACTCATGGCTCATATCACGATGTCGGCCACTCGAGCTCCACAACATGTTGAGGAAGGTTCATTTGGCAAGAAGGTCGGGTGCCTCCACAAGAAAGTCAACCCAACCTTGAAGCTACAAATGAAGAAGAGAGGGTCGAAGAGACCATTGTTGAGTGTTGCTTGGGCGGTGAAGATAGGGGTAGAGTAGAGGAAGTTGAGGCTTCAAGGGCCCACAATGAGGAGGGAGTTGAGCATGATTATCAAGATAGCTCTTGGGGAGCCAATGTATTGGCTATAAAGTTGGATTTGTGTTTGATTTTCTTCGTGATGAACCGGGTGTTGACAATCCAAACCCAAGTGAAGAGATGACCCCTCATGACCATTTTGACAAGGTGAGTGAAAAGGAGCGCAATACTTGGGAAAAAGAAGTAGATGCCTTGGAACTTGCTTTGTATGGGAATTTGGAGGATCCTAAACCCTCCAATGAAAAAAACTTGATGCTTTCTCCTCCTCTACCGCACTCGATGTCTAGCCCTTTGTCTTGTGAGACGGTTGGTGAAGAGGATCCTTGTCGGGCGGTGGAAAAGAGTTCCACTCTCGACCCCGTAGAAGAAGCGACACCTCTAGGGTGTGATCTCCCACATCATGACACCGAGCACGACTCTAGACCACTATACCTACCGGATGGTCATAAGAGTCGTAGCTATGTTGGTTCCGAAGACCCGGAAGATCACGAGAACCCCGAGCATAATGAAGACGATCGCTTCTTCCCTCCGACTTGGAAACTTTTGGGAGTGGCTAGGCTCGGCCATGTGAGCTTAAATGAAGATGTTGCTAGAGCATTTGACTTACTCCTTCGAGCTCTTGATGGCTATGGAGGCGTTGTTGGTGAGAGTAATAGTGTAAATATCTTTTCCCTTTCTTTTGTGCTTGTATTTGTGTTTGTGTTTGTTTGTATAGTTTGGTTTCTAGGATTTGTTAGCCTTTGTGGAACTCTTGTTCATTTGGATTTTTGATGAGTGATGTGAGGGAGGGAATTTGATGTTGTATTTGAGTTCATTGTGATAGGTGTGAAGGAAAGGTGATTAGAGATTAGATAATGATAGAGCATGGATCGTGAGTTGGAAGTCGGTTTTTGAAGCTTCGGTGAAGTTTTTGGGGTTTTGGAGGTCAAGAAGACCCATCCCGGGCGGGAAGGTGGCTTCCCGACCGGGAAAGATGTGCCATCCCGACCGGGAAGAAGCCGTCCCGATAGGGATGGAGGGGCAAAAATTGGAGCTTGCTGGAGTGCCGTCCCGACCGGGAAGGTGGCTTCCCGACCGGGACGAGTGTTTCTTCCCGATCGGGACCATCCATCCCGACCGAGATGGTCTCTTTTCTCCTCTTTTGGCCTCTTCTTTGACATTTGAGCCCACCCAACCATTGTATACCCCCACCCAACCTCCCTACCCATCCTTGCTCATGTCATATGGCCGTTACACTTCATTTACATACCCTCACTTCATTTCTCTTCCCTTTACACCGAGTTTCACATCGAATCCCACTCCCCTCACACCATTACTACCTCTACCATGCGTACCTATCGAGCTTGAAGCGGGATAGCAATGATGACGACGAGCAAGTGCCTATATTGATCTATGAGACGATGGTGAGAGTGAGTTGCTAACCTATGGTACGACAACTATCCTTTCTTTTCCGTCTTTTATTGCTTGTTTTCCTTTGTTTACTCCCCTTCCCCTTGTACACTTTTGTGTCATGGTGGCTCTCGGGTCCTTGGTATATGTTGCTCCCGACTCTCGATGATGTGACTACATCGAGAGTCATTTTCAAAATCCAAATTTTACAAGTTTTTCACTTTCTTTTTTTGAGGATTTAGTCGGATTTAGGCGGAATCCGGGCCAGGTGACTTGATTACACCTAGCCCTCCCCTCCCATTTCCTTTTATTTCCTTCTTTTTATTTTTTTTATTTTTTTATTTTTATTTTTTTTCCCCATCCATATCTTTTTCTCGTTTCGGCCCATGCTGACTTGACTACACCCCGGCCGGACACCTTCTACCTTTTCTTCATCTTTATTTTTGATTTATAGCTTTATTTTCGTAGTTTCTTTTTCTTTCTTTTGTCTCTCCGCACCCTACGATCGAGCATGAGGACATGGCTCGATTTAAGTGTGGGGGAGCGACATTCTAGTATAGTTTAGTTTATTTTCTTAGTTTCTCGAAAAAAAAAACCTTTAAAAACCCTAAAAATTTGAAAAATTTCACAAAAATCAAAAAGATTTTCCTTTTTTTGTGTGTTTTCCTTTTATGTTTTTGTGTCGTATTTTTGTTATGTTGTGCGTGCTTTTCCTCCCTTTTTCCTTATAGGTTGCTTAATCACCGTTAGCTTTGGAGAGCTTTCAAGACACTCGGTAACATCTTTTCACCCTTTTTCCTCTTTGTTTCTTTTGGAGTTTGGAGGAGATGTGTGTTGTGGTGTGCTCGGGTGGAGCTTTGTAAAGTTTGTGGACGATTTGGTGGCTTGTTTGGAAATTCGGGGTGGTGTTTGTGTTGTTTATGTGTTTGTTTCTCCTTGTTTTGTTTTGTTTTTGTTTTGTGGCCTTTTGTCTCTTTTTCTTTCATTTTCGTCATGTCTTCGTCTTATGTTGTGTTAAGTTGTGTCTTGTGTGTGTAATACGTTTTCGAAAACCCGGTTTAGAGGCTAGTGTACAAGTGTTTACTTTCCCTTCCTAGTAGTGTAAATCGAGTCTTGGACTTTAATCTAATAGAATGACCCTAAATCAATGATTTCGTTGGTCCTTTACCTTGAGTCCGCCTAGCTTACTAGGGATTTACTACGGGATTTTCATTTTGACCATTATGACCACCCACGGTGTGAAAAGGCCTTGGTTACCGAGTCTCGTCCCTTAGGTGACCATGTTCGGAATCGTTAGATTAGTCCAAGTTCTCCCCCTTTTTGTGAAGTATGAAGGGAAGACGTCGTCCCGACATACTCATTTCCCTACTTCCCACACATATCCACACAATAATTTGCAACTTGTTGAATTCTCTCTTTCTTAATTATCAAGAAGCACCAAAAAGCCAAATCAAGCCAAAAAGGGCTAAGAAAAGAAAAAAAGAAAGAAAATGAAAGAAAGAAAAGAATGAAGAAAAAGAAAAGGCACAAAACCCAAAAAGAAAATAGAAAAGAAGAAAAAGAATGGCATGGCAAAACAAAGAAAAAAATGCAAAAGAAAAGAGAAAATGCCAAAAGAAAACCCGAATCACAAAAAATAAGCCTTTTTCCGACTTTTGCCGTGAAGAGCCTACCAAAGGACCGAGTCCCTAGGAAGGATGATAGCGGCATTAGTCGGTCTTCCCTCATTTTGCATATTTCCACCTTTTTACTTGGACTAGTTAGGCGGTTTTGGACATGGGACGACCCTCTTGGCTCACGCTAAAGGGGGCGGGGTCTCACTTACCTACAGTGTCGACTAACACCGTGGTTCTTCACTTTCCACTCCGCCGATCGTCCCGTAGTACGTCTTTAGAAAGTTAGGAGGACCTAGGTAAGTTACCAACGTTTTTGTTGCTTTATCGTCATACTATTAGGGTTTAGTTCACCTTGATTTGCATTGCTAGCTTGGGAACGTTGTCACTTACCTCGAGTCCTAAACCGGTGTTTCATTCACCGCTTTTAGAGGGAAGCGGTTTTTCTTTTGTTTTGGGTGCCACCGTCTATGTGTTTGTTTGTGTGTTTGTTTGCTTATGTGTTTTGTGTCCGGTTGCATCCACAGTTTTGTCGCAAGACCCGACTTGCCTTGCGGAGTGCACTTTTCCTTTAAGTTTACTCGCGTGAGTAGAAGGGGCGTAGGGTGCGCTAATACCCACTCGGATAGTTTAGTAGTAGTATGTGCTTACTCGAGGGCGAGTAAGGGTTAAGTGTGGGGAAGTTGATAAGTGTCGTTTGTAGTGCCTATTTCATAGTGTTTTGGTCCCATTTTCCTTGTGGAATCGCTCCTTTGGAGCGGTTTACGGGCTTCTTATGCTTCCTTTAGTTCGCTTCAGGTTCCCGAGACCGATTTGGAAGAGTTAGAGCGATTCCGACTCGATACATACACATTTTGTAGCCAACGGAGTAAAGGAACGATGACTCGATGCCTTGGAATCGACCCCGAGACCTTAAGACTCAATCCCGAGCCTCCGAGACCCGATCCCGAGTCCCGAGAAGGGACCAAAAAGATCATAATGGAGGCCTACAAGGCTCATCCCGTTCGGGATGGCCTCATCCCGTTCGGGATGAAGTGCACAAACAAGGAGGTTTCTGACCTGGGTCCATCCCGATCGGGAAGGTGGCGTCCCGACCGGGACCGACCTCGTCCCGACCGGGACCACCCTGTCTCGGCCGGGACGGGCTTGCTGCAGCTCCGCTTTGTTTCTATTCTTCTCCTTTGCACTTGTAACCCTATATATACCCCCCCTCTTGTATTAAGAGAATATCTTATGATATGCCTTTCATTAGAGACTAAACCCTAGGTAGATTAGCATAGATTAGTGTAGATTAGTCTTTAGATTATCGTTAATCTTAGATTAGTACTTGTAATTTGGGAATTCTTCAAGATCTCCATTCAAGCTTGACAAACTTGAATGTTTGTTTTGGGTTCTTCCATTTATGCAAGTTTCTTTCTTTCTTTCATCTCTAGTTTGGTATAATCTTCTTTTCCCTTTTTTTAATCTTTGTTTTATCATTAAAGTTTGAATCTTTAGTTCTTGTTTATTGTTTTGTTCTTCATTCTTGTTAGTTTTGTGTATGCATTCTCTTGTGTTTGCTTTGATTTCTCTTGGTAGTGTTAGTTTTAGATTAGATATGTTAGAGTAGATCTTTGCTAGGGATAGTAAGGTGATTAAGGTGTTAATTGGGTGATTAAGGGTTTGTTAGAGATGTTGGTGGAAGATTTGGGTTTCCTCTTGTATGATGTACATCACATGTTTGTTGAAATGCTTGATTGACTAAGTTTGTACGAATGCTTGTTTTTCTTGCTTTTCTTTTGTGGGTGATAGTTGTTTGTGGGTTCGGTCCCCTCATTAAGTTGCGAGAGCCCGGTGAGGACGACCCCTAGGTCGGTCTAAGTTGCGAGAGCCCGGATTCGACCTAGGCCTATAGCGTGCTAGTACTCCGTTTGTGTTGTGTCCCCGAGTTGGGTTTTAAGTGGAACCTCTAGGTCGGTCTAAGTTGCGAAAGCCCGGACCACACCTAAATTACCCTACTACCTCCTTCACCTCTAGTTCTTCCTCAACCATTCCGTTACCCCTTTGACCCCGACCTAATCCTAGCCCGTTTCCTTTGATAGTTCTCTTGCTTTAGACCTAGCTTAGCTTTAGTCTCCCCCTCCTTAGAATAGCTTGTCTCGAACCAAGTCTAGAACCGTAGCATACCTTAGTCCGACCTCCCGTCCCTGTGGATTCAACCCGACTTACCCTAGCTACCCTAGTTAGGTTTGCCGGTTTTGTTTGACGGTTGGGATTCACGACAAATCCTTCCCATCACTCGACCAATTGGATAAATTGCATTTTCGCCACAAAATTCCCGGTATATGCCTCCGGTAAAGTGGATGGACCCGGCAAAACGTCTTCCGTGAAGGTTGAGTGAGAAGAAAATTTAGGAATGATTGGATATAAGGGAGAAGATGGTGGTGTAGACGGTGTTGATGTAGATGAAGAGGGGAAACTAGGAGAAGAATTACCGAAGGGATTGATGAAGGTCCCTTCGGCCGTCTCTCGAGGTGACTCGCTAAAGTCGGCTCCTTGAGCTTGCCCTTGATGAGTATTGCTTGCACTTGGTTGAGAGATCCTAACCCGGTTAATCGTCCGTTGGCGAAAGGCTCGAAAGAGTCTCTCCGGCTCTGGATTAAAGAGATAGAAGTCGCCTCCCCTTCTAGGTACACACTAGAACAAACGTGAGAACACCTAGTGCTTTATGGGCACTAGGCAACGACAATAAACAAGCACAACTACAGACAAAGAGAAAAAGGAAGCTAAGAAAAGAAGAGAAACTAGAAAATATTCACAAGAGAAGATGGAAGAGCACGAAGAAGGGTAACTAAGTCTAGAAATAAGCAAACTAAGTCTAAACAATGCACCGTCCCCGGCAACGGCGCCAAATTGATGGGAGGGATTTGTCGTGGAATCCCAACCGTCAATAAACAACCGGCTACACCTAGTGGGTAGCTAGGGCAAGTCGGGATCGTATCCACGAGGACGGTAAAGCAAATCTTAGACTATGTATGCCTAAAACAAGACTATGCTACCAAAACAAACACAAAGAGGATGAAAATTGACAAACTATTGAAGGTTGGAAAAGAGGAAAGTAGCTAACAAAGAACTAGGCTAAAACGATGCTAAAATAGGATAACTAATGATCGAACTAACAAATAAACTAGAATAAACGATGACTAACTAAGAGGGTAAACTCAAATATGAAAGGAAGTGGGGTAGGTCGGGTTCATAGGAGTAGAAGGGTAATTGGGGTGATCAAGGGTATAGGTGTCTCCTAATTGCTAGGGTCGGTCCGGGCTCTCGCAACTTAGACCGATGTCAAGGTGGGTCCGGGCTCTCGCAACTTAGACCCTAGTCCGCACTCTCGTGACTACGACTATTCTCAACATTTCCACAAAATAGACAATCAATGAGAAGATGAGCACAAGTATAGGAAGCATGGCCACTACAACTAACACAAGCATACCAACAAACACATAGAATGCCCACAATGTGACTAGCAACAAAGTTTCACCCTTTTCCCTTAATCAAACCTAATTAACCATAATCTACCCCTAATCCCCCTACTAACCCCACAAGTAATCTACTCACTTATTATCATTGAAAAACAAACAATAATAAGAGAAAACAACATGAACATCCAAACATCCATAATGAACAATAACAATAACAATAAACAAAATATAAAGATTCAAACTTGATTAACAAACTAAGAACAAGAGTAAATAAGAGAAGAAGATTATACAAACAAACAATGGATGAAAAAGAAGAGAACTTGTACTAATAAGAAACCCAAATAGAATCCCAAGGTTGTCAAGCTTGGAACAATCTTCAAGAATCCCCTTAATCCAAGAACTAATTACAATGATTAACTAAAGATTAACTAAGATTAAAGGAAGATTAAAACTAATGAGTGAAAGTAAATCTAGGGTTTTAGGGTTGTAGAGAGGCTTAAGGAATGCTAAACTATCATAAGATGTCTTAACATTA
>OY288258.1:32573106-32615606 GCA_958450325.1 Agrostemma githago
GCTAGGGACGTGACAAATCCCTACCATCAATTTGGCGCCGTTGCCGGGGACGGTGCATTGTTTAGACTTAGTTTGCTTATTTCTAGACTTAGTTACCCTTCTTTGTGTTCTCCCATCTTCTTTTGTGAATATTCTCTAAATTTTTCTTCTTTCCTTAGTTTTATTTCTTCTTTTTCTCTTTGTCTCTAGTTGTGTTTGTTTATTGTCGTTACCTAGTGCCCATAAAGCACTAGGCGTTCTTACGTTTGTTCTAGTGTGTTGTGTATGCCTAGGAGGGGAGGCGACTTCTATCTCTTTAATCCAGAGCCGGAGAGACTCTTTCAAGCCTTTCGCCAACGGACGATTAATCGGGTTAGGATCTCTCAACCAAGTGCAAGCACCACTCATCAAGGGCAAGCCCAAGGAGCCGACTTGAACATTTCACCTCGAGAGACGGCCGGAGGGACCTTCATCAATCCCTTCGGTGATTCTTCTCCTAGTTCCCCCTCTTCATCTACATCAACACCGTCTACACCACCATCTTCTCCCTTACATCCAAGAATGCCTAAGTTTTCCTCTTAATCCACTTTCACGGAAGATGACTTGCCGGGCCCGAGTGCATTACCGGAAGCCTATACCGGGAATTTTGTGGCAAAGACTCAATTTATCCAACTTGTGGAGAGGAGCCCATTTAGTGGTTTGCCCACCGAAGACCCGCACCAACACATGGAGACCTTCTCCGATTATTGTGACGCTATATCTCAAACCAGGGTTACTCAAGACCAAATTCGTTGGGTACTCTTCCCGTTCTCTCTTGTTGGAAAAGCGAAGCAATGGATCAAGAGTCTCGATAGGGCAACCATGGGTATCGACACTTGGAAAAAGCTTGCCTTGGCGTTCTACCAAAAGGTTTACCCTCCGGAAAAGACGAACTTGCTTAGGGCCTCCATCACCGGGTTCCAACAAAGGGATGAAGAGAGCCTATATGAAGCTTGGGAGCGGTTTAAGTCTTTGGTAAGATCGTGCCCTCATCATGGACTCTCACAATGGTTCATGGTGCAACAATTTTGGAATTGACTTTATGAGGACTCGAGAGCTATTCTTAACATGGGCTCCAACGGTAGGTTCACCGAGGTCAATGACGACCAAACATGGGCGAGAATCGAAGAGATGGTGGTGAATAATTCGCAATACTCTAGGCCTAGGAAGGCACATCGAGGAGGCATACATGAGGTCGATGCTATCACCAAATTAAGCATTGACCTTGGAGCTCAACTTAAAACACACATGGAGACTATTGACAAGAAGCTCCAAAGTCACCTCAACCAAGTCCAAGGCTCTAGTTCCTCCCACCATCAACCGATTCAAGAAGTGAATGCTTCGGGGTTCGCACCTCCTACACCTTACTTTGGGATGTGCGACACTTGTGGAATCGTTGGTCATGACCCTATGAATTGTAGAGGGAGTATTGAGCAAGTGAACGCCTTTCAAGCGTTCAAGCAAGGTGCCTCCTTCTCTAATCAATACCAAGCTTCCAATCAAGTCCCTCAACAACAAACACTTCAACATCAACAACAACATCTTCCCTATGTTCCACCTCCCTTACGGGACAACAATGAAAGTTACCAAGGTTATGTGGGTAACCAAAGACCCTTCAACAATTTCAAGCAAAATAACCAAGGCAACATCAACAACAAGCAAGGGTTCCAACAAGGGAACTTCAATCAAGGTGGTTTCCAAGGAAACCAAAATTTCCAAGGACAACAAAACCACAACCAAGGGTATCAAAGCTACAATCAAGGCCTTAATCAAGGCAAGCCTCATGGGTTCCAAGGGAACCATCAACAACAACAAGCAACACATGGCAATCAACAAAGCAAGCCTAGGAGCCGGTCTCCTATTCATGACTATGGTACTCCATTAGCCCTCACCGATACTCCGCATAATCCATCATCCCCACCACGGGAATCCGACATACAAAAGCAAATGATGGATATGCAAAGGAATACCCAAGAAATGTAAAAGAGTCAATTGGAGGCACAAATGACACAACAAGGAATCATTGCTCAAATTCTAATGGATAACAAGGAAATGAAAACTCACATGAAGATGATTGAGAATCAAGTGTCACAACTTGCATCGGGAAGTTCTTCAAGGCAAAGGGGGCAATTGCCTCCTCAAGGCGAAACTCCAAATTATGAACATGTCAATGCCATCACCTTGAGGAGCGGTGCTACATATAATCCTCCCGTGTTTCCTAGTGAGCAAGAAACAATGAAGGAAGTTGTGTCTCCAAATCAAGAAGAATCAAGCTTGGACAATCCAATAGAGGAACAAGTTCTATGGGAAGTTGAAAACCCCCAAAAAGACAACCCTCCCCCACTTCAAGCACAAGAAAAGGGTAAAGGAAAAGTGTCAAGTGAAGAGTCCACCCCAATTGATCAAAACAAGTACCAAATCAAGTTGCCTTACCCATCAAGGCAAATGAAGAATAAGGTGGACACTCATTACGACAAGTTCCTTAGTATTATGAAGAAATTGGATGTTAGTGTCCCGTTCACCGAATTACTTACCCAAATCCCGGCATATGGAAGATTTATGAGAGAAATCTTAGCTAGGAAGAGATCCGTCGACAAGGAAGAAACCGTAGCGTTCACGAGGATGGTGAGCGAGCTTATCCAAGGTTCCACGCTTCCGAAGTTGAAGGATCCGGGTAGTTTTTCGATCCCTTGCACCATAGGCAACTTCTTGATCAAGAATGCGTTTTGTGACTTGGGCGCGAGTGTGAGCATCATTCCCTATTCTATTTGTTGCCGACTCGGAATGAAACAGTTGAAATGTACGTCCCTCACCCTCCAAATGGCCGATAAGTCATTCAATCGACCATTAGGAATGTTAGAAGACGTACCGGTACGAGTGGGGAAATACTTCATTCCGGTCGACTTCATTGTGCTTGACATGCCGGAGGATGCCAACACTCCCATTATTCTTGGGCGCCCATTTCTACACACCGCGGATGCCATGATCGATGTGAAGAACGGTAGGATCACATTTGAGTTAGGCGAGGAAAAGATAGTGTTCGACCTCCAAGGCAACACTACGCCTACTAAGGATGAATCATGTAATATGATCCAAGCCAAGAAAGACATCGATCTAGGGGGTGAACCGGAACAAAGCTTAAAGAAGTACTCTTATGTACTTGAGGATGATGACTCCGATATGGAGGAAGATGAGAGCCCAATTCATGGGCTTGATGACAAGTTGAAGTGCAATGACAAGGAAGAAGATGAGCCTCCCTTGGGGCCGCATGAGGACCGGTGGACGTTTGGGTATATCCCCAAGGACCAAAAGTACAAGTTCAAGTCGTTGAACTTGGAAGAGCGGGATGCCCCAGGAACGTCAAGGCAAGGCCATGAGGAGCCTTGGGATGTGGTCGGTTATATGACATGCTTGATTGAAGACTTCTCTAGGGCCTTCGACTTGTTCTTACGTGCCCTTGATGGAGATGGAACTAGTTTTGGTTGTTGAAAAAGATTGAAGATAGCACCACCTTCGTTTGACGGAGTTCCACAAGAACCGTCTCATTGTATATATCTCCTTCTTGTAGTTAGTTGGATTTTTGTGAATTCTTATTATTTGGTTTGATTGATGAGCGTTGTGAGGGAGAGAGTTTGATGTATATTTGAGTATTGCTTGATAGGTGAAGTGAGAATGCTCCTAGAGGAGAGTGGCCATGATATACCTTGGGTTGTAAGCACGAGGATCGGGTTTTTGAAGCTTGGAGCAAGCTTTTGGGGCCATGGAAGTTGAAGATGGCCCATCCCGACCGGGATGAGGCGTCCCGACCGGGAAGGGTAAGGCTTCCCGACCGGGAAGGGTGCACCATATTTCGAGCTTCCTGTGAGCCCTTCCCGACCGGGATGAGGGCGTCCCGATCGGGACGGGTGAGGTAACCCGATCGGGACCAACCATCCCGACCGGGATGGTCTCCTGCTCCTCCTTTGTGCTTCTTCTTCGACTTATGAGCCCACCCAACCATTATATACCCCCTCCCAACCTCCCTAACTATCCTTGCCTTATCGTATACCCCATATACTTCATTGTCATGCTCCACTTTACACCGACTCTCACATCAAATCCCACCCCCTACCATTACTACCTCTACCGTGAGTTCTTCTCAAGTTCGAAGCGGGATGGCAACGATGAAGACAAGCAACGTACCTATAATGATCATTGAGGCGATGGAGCGAGTTAGTTGCTAACCGGTCAGTACGGCAACTATCCTTTCTTTTCCGTCTTTTATTGCTTGTTTTCCGTTTGTCTATCCCCTTCCCCTTGTAGACTTATGTGTCTTGGTGTCATGGAGGCCTTCGAGGCCTTAGTATGCCTGCTCCCGACTCTCGATGACGTAATTACGTCGAAAGTCAATCGATTAATCAAATTATACAAGATTTTCACCTTTTTAGTAGCTAGTCGGATTTGGACGGAATCCGGGCTAGGTGACTTGATTACACCTAGCCGTCCCCTCCCATTTCCTTTTATTTATTTCTTTTTATTTCCTCCCCCTTCCATATCTTTTCTCGTCTCGACCCATGGTGACTTGACTACACCCCGGCAGGACACCTTCTACCTTTTCTCCATCTTTTCTTTTTGATTTTTAGCCTTATTTTCGTAGTTTCTTTTCTTCTTCTTTTGTCTCTCCGCACACTACGAATGAGCATATGAGGACACTGCTCGATTTAAGTGTGGGGGAGCGATATTCTATCGTAGTTAATTTTATTTTCCCTTTTTTCGAAAAAACCTTTAAAAATCCTAAAAATTTGAAATTTTTTCACAAAAATCAAAAAGATTTTCTTTTGTGTGTTTTCCTTTTGTTTCCTTATGTCGTATTTCTGTCTTGTGTGCGTGTTTTGCCTCCCTTTTTCCGTATAGGTTGCCTAATCTCCGTTGTTTGGAAAGCTTTGAAGACATCCGATAACATCCTCCAACCCTCTTTCCCTCTTTATTCCTTGTGATGTTTGGTGAAGATTGTGTTGAGGTGTGCTCGGGTGGAGCTTGTTCATTCTTATGGTGGGTGACTTGTATAGATTATCGGGGTGGTGCTTGTTATTTGTTTGTTTTGTTTTGTTTTATTTTGTTGCCTTTTTGTTTCTTTTCCTTTCGTTCGTTTTCGTTGAGTCTTTGTTTTGTGTGTGTATTTGTGTCATGTGTGTAAACCATTTTCGAAAACCCGTTTTAGAAGCTAGTGTGTGCGTGCTTACTTTCCCTTCCTAGTAGTATAAATCGAGTCTTGGGCTTTAGTCTAGTAGAATGACCTTAAATCAATGATTTCGTTGGTCCTTTACCTTGAGTCCACCCAGCGTACTAGGAATTTACTGCGGGATTTGCACTTTTGATCATTATGACCACCCACGGTGTGAAAAGGCCTTGGTTACCGAGTCTCGTCCCCTAGGTGACCGTGTTTAGGATTGTTTGATTAGTCCAAGTTATCCACTTTTTGTGGGTTTGAAGAGGGATCGCGACCCCCGACTTACCCATTTACCTACATCTCACACATATCCACACAATAACTTGCAAATTGTTGATTCTGTCTTTCTTGTTATACAATGAAAATGCCAACAAAGCCAAATCTTGCCAAAAAGGGCAAAGAAAAAGAAAAAAATGAAAAAAATGAAAGAAAGAAAAGAATGAAGAAAAACAAAAGGCACAAAAGCCAAAAAGAAAATAGAAAAGAAGAAAAAGAATGGCATGGCAAAACAAATCGAAAATGCAAAAGAAGAAAGAAAATGCCAAAAGAAAACCCGTCTCACAAAAAGAAATCCCCACAAAAATAAGCCTTTTTCCGACTTTTGCCGTGAAGAGCCTACCAAAGGACCGAGTCCCGAGGAAGGATGATAGCGGCATTAGTCGGTCTTCCCTCATTTTGCATGTTTTCCACCTTTTTACTTGGACTAGTTAGGCGGTCTTGGACACGGGACGACCCTCTTGGCTCACGCTAAAGGGGGCGGGGTCACACTTACCTACAGTGTCGACTAACACCGTAGTTCCTCACTTTTCCACTCCGCCGATCGTCCCGTAGTACGTTTTTAGAAAGTTAGGAGGACCTAGGTAAGTTGCCAACGTTTTTGTTGCCTTATCGTCATACTATTAGGGTTTAGCCCACCTAGGTTTGTATTGCTAGTTTGGGAACGTTGTCGCTTACCTCGAGTCCTAAACCGGTGTTTCATTCACCGCTTTTAGAGGGAAGCGGTATTCTTTTGTTTTGGGTGCAACCGTCTATGTGTTTGTTTGTGTGTTTGTTTGTTTATATGTTTTGTGTCCGGTTGCATCCACAGTTTTGTCGCAAGACCCAACTTGCCTTGCGGAGTGCACTATTCCTCTAAGTGCACTCGCGTGAGTTGAAGGGGCGTAGGGTGCGCTAATACCCATTCGGCTAGTGTAGTAATTAGTATGTGCGTACTCGAGGGCGAGTAAGGGTTAGGTGTGGGGGAGTTGATAAGTGTAGTTTGTAGTGCCTAATTGTTGTGTTTTGGTCCCATTTTCCTTGGGGAATCGCTCCTTTTGAGCGATTCATGGGCTTCTTATGCTTCCTTTAGTTCGTTTCAGGTTCCCGAGGCCGATTTGGAAGAGTTGGAGCGATTCCGACTCTATACATACACATTTTGGAGCCAACGGAGTAAAGGAACGATGACTCGATGCCTTGGAATCGACCCGAGACCTCGGAACCCAATCCCGAGTCTCCGAGACCCGATCCCGAGTCCCGAGAATCGACGAGAAGCGCATGAGAGGCAAGGAAGGGCCAAAGAACTCATAAGGGAGGCCTACAAGACCCATCCCGTTCGGGATGGCCTCATCCCGTTCGGGATGGCCTCATCCCGTTCGGGATGGCCTCATCCCGTTCGGAATGGCCTCATCCCGTTCGGGATGGGATGCACTTTGAAGGAGGCTGCTGTGAGCCCATCCCGGTCGGGACCATCCCGTCCTGGTCGGGATGACAGGGCCATCCCGATCGGGATGATCCGTCCCGGTCGGGACCGTGATGCTGCTGCACGACTCTTTTTCTTTCTTCTCCTTCATTCTTGTACCCATATATATATACTCCCTTCTTGTAATTTTAAGACATCGGATCTTACATTATGTTAGTTTAGACTCTCTTAAGCCTCCAAAACCCTAGATTTACTCTCACTCATTAGTTTTAATCTTCCCTTAATCTTAGTTAATCCTTAGTTAATCATTGTAATTAGTCTTTGGTTAAGGGATTCTTGAAGATTGTTCCAAGCTTGACAACCTTGGGATTGTATTTGGGTTTCTCATTAATACAAGATTGCATCTTTTCTTCATCTAGTGTTGGTATAATCTTTCTTACTCTTAATCTTGTTTATTTAATCTTGTTTGCATCTTGTTATATTGTTATTGACATTGTTCTTGTTAATCATTATGGATGTTTGTTTAGTGATAATATTTTCTCTTGTTATGGTTGTTTTATTCATGATAATGAGTGAGTAGTCTTCTTGTTGGGTTAGTAGGGGGATTAGGGGTAGATTATGGATGATTAGGGTTGATTAAGGGGAAAAGGTTATATCTTTGTTGTTAGTCACATTGTAGGCACTCTATGTGTTTCTTGATATGCTTGTGTGAGTTGTAGTGGCCATGCTTCCCATGCTTGTGTTCTTCTTCTCATTGATTGCTTATTTTGTGGAAATGTTGAGAATAGTTTAGTCGCTAGAGCGCGGACTAGGGTCTAAGTTGCGAGAGCCCGGACCCACCTTGACATCGGTCTAAGTTGCGAGAGCCCGGACCGACTCTAGCGATTAGGAGACACCTATACCCTTGATCACCCAAATTACCCTTCTACTCCTATGAACCCGACCTACCCCACTTCCTTTCCATATTTGAGTTCATCTCTTTAGTGGCCATCATTTCCGTTAGTTCTATCGTTTAGTTAATCTCTAGTGTTAGTTTAATTCCTACTTCTCCTCCATCATAGTTTTCCATTTATCGCTTCTTTGTGTTTGTTCGGTAATCTAGTCTCGTTGTAGGCCAACCTAGTCTAAACCTTGATATATCGTCCTCGTGGATACGATCCCGACTTACCCTAGCTACTCACTAGGTTAGTCGGTGTTTTATTGTTGGCTAGGGACGTGACAAATCCTTACCATCACCCCTCCTCGACATAACAACGATTCCCGACGCGTAATGCGTCAAGGAGTAAGAACTTAATGTGTGTGCCCTCTGGCTGCCCGGTCAACCGGGCTCTGGTGCAGTGCCATGTCTTAACAATAAACGACTCTCGGCAACGGATATCTCGGCTCTCGCATCGATGAAGAACGTAGCGAAATGCGATACTTGGTGTGAATTGCAGAATCCCGTGAACCATCGAGTTGAGCCCATGGCGTTGAGATGTCGCGGCGATAGGTGGTGAACAAGGTCTTGGCTGAGAAAGCAACCCGCCGCGCATCGCTTTGTCAATGTGTGCTCGGAGGACCCTATGAAGTTGCCTCGGTGCAACGCAAAATGTTGCGACCCCAGGTCAGGCGGGGCTACCCGCTGAATTTAAGCATATCAATAAGCGGAGGAAAAGAAACTTAAAAGGATTCCCCTAGTAACGGCGAGCGAACCGAGAAAAGCCCAGCTTTAAAATCGGGCGGCCTCGTCGTCCGAATTGTTGTCTGGAGAAGCTTCCTCTGTGGCGGATGATAGTAGGGATTTGTCGTGAATCCCAACCGTCAATAAATTACCGATTACACCTAGTGGGTAGCTAGAGCAAGTCGGGATCGTATCCACGAGGACGGTATGGCAAGGTTTAGACTAGGTCGGTCTAAAACAAGACTATGCTACCAAACAAACACAAAGAAACGATAAATGGAAAACTATGGTGGAGGATAGGTAGAATCTAGACTAATGATGACTAGCTAAAACAAGATTAAGAGAATTAACTAGAAACAAACTAAACAATGAAACTAATGGAGTGTGACTAACTAAGAGAATGAACTCGAATATGGAAGGAAGTGGGGTAGGTCGGGTTCATAAGAGTAGATGGGTAATTGGGTGATCAAGGGTATAGGTGCCTCCTAATTGCTAGGGTCGATCCGGGCTCTCGCAACTTAGACCGATGTCAAGGTGGTTCCGGGCTCTCGCAACTTAAACCCTAGTCCGCACTCTCGTGACTACGACTATTCTCAACATTTCCACATAATAAACAAACAATGAAAAGATGAACACAAGTATGGGAAGCATGGCCACTACAACTCACACAAGCATATCAACAAACACATAGAGTGTCCACAATGTGACTAACAACAAAGATTCACTCTTTTCCCTTAATCAACCCTAATCATCCATAATCTACCCCTAATCCCCCTACTAACCCCAGAAAGAAGACTACTCACTCATGATAAAGAACAAACTAACAATCATAAAAGAAATCAATATCACAAAACAAACATCCATAATAAATAACAAGAACAATAACAATCACAACATAAAAAGATAGAAACAAGATTAAATAACTAAGAACAAGAGTAAGAATGATTATACCAACACTAGATGAAGAAAAGATGCAATCTTGTATTAATGAGAAACCCAAATAGAATCCCAAGGTTGTCAAGCTTGGACAATCTTCAAGAACTTCTTAATACAAGAACTAATTACAATAGATTAACTAAAGATTAACTAAGATTAAAGGAAGATTAAAACTAATGAGTGAAAGTAAATCTAGGGTTTTAGGGTTGTATAGAGGCTTAAGGAATGCTAAACTATCATATGATATGTTACTAATACAAGAAGGGAGTATATATATGGGTACAAGAATGAAGGAGAATGAAATAAAAGAGTCGCGCTGCCCCTGAAGCGTCCCGACCGGGACGGGATCATCCCGACCGGAACGGCCCAGTCATCCCGATCGGGACGGGTTGGTCTCGACCGGGAAGGGCTCACAGTGGCACCCTTTAACGTGCACCCCATCCCGAACGGGATGAGGCCATCCCGAACGGGATGGGTCTTGTAGGCCTCCTTTAAGAGCTCTTTGGTCCCTCCTTGCCTCTCATGGGTTTCTCGTCGATTCTCGGGACTCGGGATCGGGTCTCGGAGGCTCGGGATTGGGTCCCAAGGTCTCGAGGTCGACTCCAAGGCATCAAGTCATCGTTCCTTAGTTTCGTTGGCTCCAAAATGTGTATGTATTGAGTCGGAATTGCTCCAACTCTTCCAAATCGGTTTCGGGAACCTGAAACGAACTAATGGAAGCATAAGAAGCCCATGAACCGCCCCCAAGGAGCGATTCCACAAGGAAATGGGACCAAAACATAGTGAAAAAGGCACTACAAACTACACTTATCAACTCCCCCACACTTAACCCTTACTCGCCCTCGAGTAAGCACAAACTAAGTACTAAACTATCCGAGTGGGTATTAGCGCACCCTACGCCCTTTCAACTCACGCGAATGCACTTTGAGGAAGTGCACTCCGCAAGGCAAGTCGGGTCTTGCGACAAAACCGCGGATGCAACCGGACACAAAACACACAAACAAACAAACACACAAACAAACACTTAGACGGTTGCACCCAAAACAAAAGAAATACCTCTTCCCTCTAAAAGCGGTGAAAGAAGCACCGCTTTAGGACTCGAGGCAATTGACAACGTTCCCAAGCTAGACATACAAACCAAGGTGAACTAAACCATAATAGTATGACGATAAAGCAACAAAAACGTTGGTAACTTACCTAGGTCCTCCTAACTTTCTAAAAACGTACTACGGGACGATCGGCGAAGTGGAAAAATGAAGAACCACGGTGTTAGTCGACACTGTAGGTAAGTGAGACCCCGCCCCCTTTAGCATGAGCCAAGAGGGTCGTCCCGTGTCCAAAACCGCCTAACTAGTCCAAGTAAAAAGGTGGAAAACATGCAAAATGAGGGAAGACCGACTAATGCCGCTATCATCCTTCCTCGGGACTCGGTCCTTTGGTAGGCTCTTCACGGCAAAAGTCGGAAAAAGGCTTATTTTTATGGGGATTTCTTTTTCTGAGACGATTTTCTTTTGGCATTTTCTTTCTTTTCGACGTTTTGATTTGTTTGTTGCCATGCCATTTCTTTTTCTTCTTTTCTATTTTCTTTTTGGCTTTTGTGCCTTTTCTTTTTCTTCATTCTTTTCTTTCTTTCATTTTTTTTCTTTCTTTTCTTTTCTTTGCCCTTTTTGGCTTGATTTGGCTTTTTGGCATTTCTTTGTGAAACATGAAAGAGAGAATTCAACAATTTGCAATTTACTGTGTGTGTATGTAAGGAAGGTAGGTGATAAGTGTAGTTTGTAGTGCCTATTGCAATGTTTTGGTCACATTTCCTTGTGGAATCGCTCTTTGGGAGCGATTCATGGTCTTCTTATGCTTCCTTTAGTCCGTTTCAGGTTCCCGAGACCGATTTGGAAGGGTTGGAGCAATTCCGACTCTATACATACACATTTTGGAGCCAACGAGATAAAGGAACGATGACTCGAGGCCTTGGAATCGACCCCGAGACCTTGGGGCCCTATCCCGAGCCTCCGAGACCCGATTCCGAGTCCCGAGAATCGACGGGAAGCCCATGAGATACAAGGAGGGACCCTAGAGCTCTTATTGGAGGCATACAAGACCCTTTCCGGTCGGGGTAGTGGCCTTCCCGATCGGGAAGGGATGCATGTTTAGCAGCGCCACTGTGGGTCCTTCCCGGTCGGGTTGAGCCCTTCCCGATCGGGATGGCAGAACCCTTCCCGATCGGGATGATCCGTCCCGGTCGGGATGGGCTACAGCTCACCCGCATTTCTTCTTTTCTTCTCCTTCATTCTTGTACCCATATATATACTCCCTTCTTGTAATGTTAAGACATCTTATGTTAGTTTAGACCCTCTTAAGCCTCCAAAACCCTATATTTACTCTCACTCATTAGTTTTAATCTTCCCTTAATCTTAGTTAATCCTTAGTTAATCATTGTAATTAGTTCTTGGATTAAGGAGATTCTTGAAGATTGTTCCAAGATTGACAACCTTGGGATTGTATTTGGGTTTCTCATTAATACAAGTTTTCATCTTTTCTTCATCCTATTGTTGGTATAACCTTTCTTACTCTTGTTCTTAGTTATTTAATCTTGTTTCCATCTTTTTATGTTGTTATTGTTATTGTTCTTGTTATTCATAATGGATGCTTGTTTTGTGACATTGTTTTCTCTATTGATTGCTAGTTTGACCATGATAATGAGTGAGTAGTGTTCTTGTGGGGTTAGTAGGGGGATTAGGGGTAGATTATGGATGATTAGGGTTGATTATGGGAAAAGGGTGAATCTTTGTTGTTAGTCACATTGTGGGCACTCCATGTGTTTGTTGATATGCTTGTGTGAGTTGTAGTGGCCATGCTTCCCATATTTGTGTTCTTCTTCTCATTGTTTGTCTATGATGCGGAAATGTCGAGAATAGTTTAGTCGCGAGAGCGCGGACTAGGGTCTAAGTTGCGAGAGCCCGGACCCACCTTGACATCGGTCTAAGTTGCGAGAGCCCGGATCGACTCTAGTAACTAGGAGACACCTATACCTTGATCACCCCAATTACCCTTCTACTCCTATGAACCCGACCCACCCCACATTCCTTCCATATTTGAGTTCACTTCTTAGTTAGTCATTATTTCCGTTAGTTTCATCGTTTAGTTAGTCTCTAGTGTTAGTTTAGTTCTTACTCCTCCTCCTTCATAGTTTTCCATTTATCGCTTCTTTGTGTTTGTTTGGTAATCTAGTCTCGTTTGTAGGCCGACATAGTCTAAGCTTTGATATACCGTCCTCGTGGATACGATCCCGACTTACCCTAGCTACCCACTAGGTTAGTCGGTGTTTTATTGTTGGCTAGGGACGTGACGAATCCCTACCATCAATTTGGCGCCGTTGCCGGGGACGGTGCATTGTTTAGACTTAGTTTGCTTATTTCTAGACTTAGTTACCCTTCTTTGTGTTCTCCCATCTTCTCTTTTGAATATTCTCTAGATTTTTCGTCTTTCCTTAGTTTTATCTCCTCTTTTTCTCTTTGTCTCTAGTTGTGTTTGTTTATTGTCGTTGCCTAGTGCCCACAAAGCACTAGGTGTTCTCACGTTTGTTCTAGTGTGTAGTGTATGCCTAGGAGGGGAGGTGACTTCTATCTCTTTAATCCAAAGCCGAAGAGACTCTTTCGAGCCTTTCGCCAACGGACGATTAATCGGGTTAGGATCTCTCAACCGAGTGCAAGCAATACTCATCAAGGGCAAGCCCAAGGAGCCGGCTTAAGCAATCCACATCGAGAGACGGCCGAAGGGGGATTCATTAACCCTTTTGGTGATTCTTTTTCTCCGAGTTCCCCCTCTTCATCTACATCAACACTCTCTACACCACCATCTTCTCCCTTACATCCAAGAATGCCTAAGTTTTCCTCTCACTCCACCTTCACGGAAGATGTCTTGCCGGGACCGAGTGCATTACCGGATACTTATACCGGGAATTTTGTGGCGAAGACTCATTTTATCCAACTTGTGGAGAGGAACCAATTTAGTGGGTTGCCCACCGAAGACCCGCATCAACATATGGAGACCTTCTCCGATTATTGTGACGCTATATCTCAAACCGGGGTTACTCAAGATCAAATTCGTTGGGTACTTTTCCCGTTCTCTCTTATTGGAAAAGCGAAGCAATGGATCAAGAGTCTCGATAGGGCAACCATGGGGATCGACACTTGGAAAAAGCTTGCCTTGGCGTTCTACCAAAAGTTTTACCCTCCGGAAAAGACCAATATGCTTAGGGCCTCCATCACCGGTTTCCAACAAAGGGATGAAGAGAGCCTATATGAAGCTTGGGAGCGGTTTAAGTCTTTGGTAAGATCGTGCCCACATCATGGACTCTCACAATGGTTCTTGGTGCAACAATTTTGGAATGGTCTTTATGAAGACTCGAGAGCTATTCTTAACATGGGCTCCAACGGTAGGTTTACCGAGGTCGATGACGACCAAACTTGGGCGAGAATCGAAGAGATGGCGGTGCATAATTCGCAATACTCTAGGCCTAGGAAGTCACACCAAGGAGGCATGCATGAGGTCGATGCTATCACTAAGTTAAGCATTGACCTTGGAGCTCAATTGAAAACACACATGGAGACTATTGACAAGAAGCTCCAAAGTCACCTCAACCAAGTCCAAGGCTCTAGTTCCTCCCACCATCAACCGATTCAAGAAGTGAATGTTTTGGGGTTCGCACCTCCTACACCTTACTTTGGGATGTGTGACACTTGTGGAATCGTTGGTCATGACCCTATGAATTGTAGAGGGAGTATTGAGCAAGTGAACGCCTTTCATGCGTTCAAGCAAGGTGCCTCCTACTCTAATCAATACCAAGCTTCCAATCAAGTTCCTCAACAACAAGCACTTCAACATCAACAACAACCTCGTCCTTATGTTCCACCTCCCTTACGGGACAACAATGAAGGTTACCAAGGTTATGGGGGTAATCAAAGACCCTTCAACAATTTCAAGCAAAATAACCAAGGCAACTTCAATAACAAGCAAGGGTTCCAACAAGGGAACTTCAATCAAGGTGGTTTCCAAGGAAACCAAAATTTCCAAGGAAACCGAAACTATCAAAGCTACAACCATGGCAACAATCAAGGCCTTAACCAAGGCAATTCTCATGGGTTCCAAGGGAACCGTCAACAACAAGCTACGCAAGGTAATCAACAACAAGGCAAGCCTAGGAGCCGGTCTCCTACTCATAATTATGGGATTCCTCTCGGCATCACCGACACTCCACATAATCCATCATCCCCACCTCGGGATTTTGACATTCAAAAGACTTTGATGGACATGCAACAAGGTCAAATGGACATATCAAGAAACCATCATGAGCTCTTCACTTATATTCAAGGGGAAAACGCGATTAGAGATACCCGTATGAAGATACTTGAAACTCAAGTATCTCAACTCGCATCGGGGAGCTCCTCAAGGCAAAAAGAGCAACTACCTTCTCAAGGTGAAACACCGACATTTGAGCATGTAAATGCTATCACCACAAGGAGAGGTACCTCTTATGACTCCCCTCCATATCCTAATGAGCAAGAGCCGATGCAAGAACCGACAATGGAAATGACATCTCCAAATCAAGAAGAATCAAGCTTGGACAATCCAATTGAGGAGCAAGTCTTAAGGGAAGTTGAAAAACCCCAAAAAGACAACCCTCCCCCTCTTCAAGAGAAAGACAAGGGAAAAAGGAAAGTGTCCTTTGAAGAGTCCACCCCAATTGATCAAAACAAGTACCAAATCAAGTTGCCTTACCCATCAAGGCAAATGAAGACTAAGGTGGACACTCAATACGACAAGTTCCTTAGTATTGTGAAGAAGTTGGATGTGAATGTCCCATTCACCGAGTTACTTACCCAAATCCCGGCGTATGGAAAATTCATGCGGGAAATCCTAGCTAGGAAGAGGTCCATCGACAAGGAAGAGACGGTAGCGTTCACGAGGGTGGTGAGCGAGCTTATTCAAGGTTCCACGCTTCCGAAGTTGAAGGACCCGGGTAGTTTCTCTATCCCATGCACCATCGGCAATTACAAGATCAAGAGAGCTATGTGTGATTTGGGTGCGAGTGTGAGCATTATTCCCTACACCATTTGTGAGCGATTAGGGATGACGCAGTTGAAGTGTACGTCCATTACACTCCAAATGGCCGATAAGTCTCTTAACCGACCATTGGGAATGTTAGAGGATGTGCCGGTACAAATAGGGAAGTTCTTCATTCCGGTCGACTTCATTGTGGTTGACATGCCGGAGGATGCTAACACTCCCATCATCCTTGGACGCCCATTTTTACACACCGCCGGTTCCGTGATCGATGTGAAGAAGGGTAGGATCACCTTTCAACTAGGCGACGAAGAGTTAGTGTTCGACCTCCGAGGCAACACTTCGCCTATGACCGAGACGTGTAATGTGATCCATGCCACGGAAGACGTCGATTGAAGGAATGATTCGGGAAAAAGCTTGAAGGAGTACTCTTATGTACTTGAGGATGATGACTCCAATTTGGAGGAAGATGAGTGCCCAAATCATGGGCTTGATGACAAGTGCAATGACAAGGAAGAAGATGAGCCTCCCTTGGGGCCACATGAGGATCGTTGGACGTTTGGGTATATCCCAAAGGATCGCAAGTACAAGTTCATGCCATTGAACTTAGTAGATAGGGATGCCCCGGGAACGTCTAAGCAAGGCCTTGAAGAGCCTCGGGATGTGGTCGGTTATATCTCGAGCTTGATTGAAGACTTCTCTAGGGCCTTCGACTTGTTATTACGTGCCCTTGATGGAGATGGAATTGGTCGTGGTTGTTGAAAAAGAATGAAGTTGAACCATCCTTGGTTTGACGGAGTTCCACAAGAACCGTCTCTTTGTATATATTTCTTACTTGTAGTTAGTTGGATTTTTGTGAATTCTTGTTATTTGGATTATTGATGAGCGAGGCGAGGGAGAGAATTTGATGCTTGAGTTGAGTATGTTGGTTAGGTGAAGTGAAGATTATTCTTAGAGAAGAATGGCTATGATGGAGCTTTAGTTATGAGCACGAGGATCGGGTTTTTGAAGCTTGGAGCAAGCTTTTGGGATTGGGGAAGTTGAAGAAGGCCATCCCGACCGGGATGAGGCGTCCCGACCGTGAAGGGTTAGGCTTCCCGATCGGGAAGGGTGCTATCCCGATCGGGATGGGTGCACCATATTTCGAGCTTCCTGTGAGTCCGTCCCGACCGGGATGAGAGCGTCCCGACCGGGACGGGTGAGGTAACCTGATCGGGATCAGTCTTCCCGACCGGGATAGTCCTCTGCTCCCCCTTTGTGCTTCGTCTTCGCAAATCGAGTCCACCCAACCGTTTTATGCCCCCTCCCAACCTCCCCAGCTACCCTAGCCTTATCATATGCCCCATGTACTTCATTTTCATGCCCTCACTCCATTTCCTATTCACTTTACACCGACTCTCACATAAAATACCATCCCCTCACACCATTACTACCCCGACCGTGAGTCCTTCTTGAGTGTGAAGCGAGATGGCACCCGAGAAGACAAGCGACGAGCCTTCAATGATCATCGAGACGATGGAGCAAGTGAGTTACTAACCGCTCGGTTTGGTAACTATCCTTACTTTTCTGTCTTTTTATCGCTTGTTTTTCACTGTTTGCCCCCCTTCCCTTGAGTCATGGGATCTTAGTGGCCTTCGAGGCCGTAGTATGGTTGCTCCCGACTCCCGACGACGTGATTACGTCGAGAGTCAATCGATTAGTCCAATTTACAAGATTTTCACCCCTTTTTAGGAGTTAGTCGGATTTGGACGGAATCTGAGCTAGGTGACATGATTACACCTAGCCCTCCCCTCCCATTTCCTTTTATTTCCTTCTTTTTATTTTCTTCCCCCCATCCATATCTTTTCCTGTCTCGGCCCATGGTGATTTGATTACACCCCGGCCGGACGCTTTCTACCCTTTTCTCCATCTTTTCTTTTTGATTTTTAGCTTTATTTTCGTAGTTTCTTTTCTTTTTCTTTTGTCTCTCCGCACACTACGATTGAGCATATGAGGACATTGCTCGATTTAAGTGTGGGGGAGCGATATTCTATCGTAGTTAGTTTTATTTTCCCTTTTTTCAAAAAAAACCTTTAAAAACCCTAAACATTTGAAAAAATTTCACAAAAATCAAAAAGATTTTCTTTTTTTGTATTCTCCTTTTATGTCTTTGTGTCGTGTAGTTGTTTTGTGTACGTGTTTTGCCTCCCTTTTCCTTATAGGTTGCTTAAACCACCGATGGCTTTGGAAAGCTTTCAAGATGTCCGGTAACAACTTCTATCCCTTTTTCCTTCTTTGTCTCTTGCGGAATTTGGAGGAGATTGTGATGAGGTGTGCTCGGGAAGAGCTTTATAAAGTTTGATGTTGGTTGGTTGCTCATTTGGAAGATAGGGGTGGTGTTTGTGTTATGTATGTGTTCGTTTTGTGTTGTTTTGTTTTTGTTGCCTTTGTTTCTTTTCCTCTCGTTTTCGTCATGTCTTTAATTTTGTGTTGTGTTGTGTTGTGTGTCGTGCATGTAAACCGTTTTCGAAAACCCGGTTTAGAGGCTAGTGTGTGAGTGTGTACTTTCCCTTCCTAGTAGTGTAAAATGAGTCTTGGACTTTAGTCTAGTAGAATGACCTTAAATCAATGATTTCGTTGGTCCTTTACCTTGAGTCCACCTAGCTTACTAGGAATTTACTACGGGATTTGCATTTTGACCATTATGACCACCCACGGTGTGAAAAGGCCTTGGTTGCCGAGTCCCGTCCCTTAGGTGACCGTGTTTAGGATTGCTCGACTAGTCCAAGTTTCTCCCCTTTTTGTCGGTTTGAAGAGGAATCGCGACCCTCGACTCACTCATTTCCCTACCTCCTACACATATCCACACAATAAATTGCAAATTGTTGAGTTCTCTCTTTCTTCTCATACAAAGAAAAGCCAAAAAAGCCAAATCAAGCCAAAAGGGCAAAGGAAAGAAAAGAAAGAAAAATGAAAGAAAGAAAAGAAATGAAGAAAAAGAAAAGGCACAAAAGCAAAAAACAAAATAGAAAAGAAGAAAAAGAATGGCATGGCAAAACAAAGCAAAAATGCAATCGAAAAGAAAGAAAATGCCAAACGAAAACCCGTCTCACAAAAAGAAATCCCCACAAAAATAAGCCTTTTTCCGACTTTTGCCTTGAAGAGACTACCAAAGAACCGAGTCCCGAGGAAGGATGATAGCAGCATTAGTCGGTCTTCCCTCATTTTGCATGTTTTCCACCTTTTTACTTGGACTAGTTAGGCGGTCTTGGACACGGGACGACCCTCTTGGCTCACGCTGAAGGGGGCGGGGTCTCACTTACCTACAGTGTCGACTAACACCGTGGTTCCTCACTTTTCCACTCCGCTGATCGTCCCGTAGTACGTTTTTAGAAAGTTAGGAGGACCTAGGTAAGTTACCAACGTTTTTGTTGCTTTATCGTCATACTATTAGGGTTTAGTCCACCTTGGTTTGCATTGCTAGCTTAGGAACGTTGTCACTTACCTCGAGTCCTAAACCGGTGCTTCTTTCACCGCTTTTAGAGGGAAGCGGTATTTCTTTTGTTTTGGGTGCAACCGTCTAAGTGTTTGTTTGTGTGTTTGTTTGTTTGTGTGTTTTGTGTCCGGTTGCATCCATAGTTTTCTCGCAAGACCCAACTTGCCTTGCGGAGTGCACTTTTCCTCTAAGTGCACTCGCGTGAGTTGAAGGGGCGTAGGGTGCGCTAATACCCACTCGGTTAGTTTAGTATTTAGTTCATGCTTACTCGAGGGCGAGTAAGGGTTAAGTGTGGGGGAGTTGATAAGTGTAGTTTGTAGTGCCTATTTTGCTATGTTTTGGTCCCATTTCCTTGTGGAATCGCTCCTTGGGAGCGATTCATGGTCTTCTTATGCTTCCTTTAGTCCGTTTCAGGTTCCCGAGACCGATTTGGAAGGGTTGGAGCAATTCCGACTCTATACATACACATTTTGGAGCCAACGAGATAAAGGAACGATGACTCGAGGCCTTGGAATCGACCCCGAGACCTTGGGGCCCAATCTCGAGCCTCCGAGACCCGATCCCGAGTCCCGAGAATCGACGGGAAGCCCATGAGATACAAGGAGGGACCCTAGAGCTCTTATTGGAGGCATACAAGACCCTTTCCGGTCGGGGTAGTGGCCTTCCCGATCGGGAATGGATGCACGTTTAGCAGCGCCAGTGTGGGTCCTTCCCGGTCGGGTTGAGACCTTCCCGATCTTAGTTAATCTTCCCTTAATCTTAGTTAATCCTTAGTTAATCATTGTAATTAGTTCTTGGATTAAGGAGACTCTTGAAGATTGTTCCAAGATTGACAACCTTGGGATTGTATTTGGGTTTCTCATTAATACACGTTTTCATCTTTTCTTCATCCTATTGTTGGTATAACCTTTCTTACTCTTGTTCTTAGTTATTTAATCTTGTTTCCATCTTTTTAAGTTGTTATTGTTATTGTTCTTGTTATTCATAATGGATGCTTGTTTTGTGACATTGTTTTCTCTATTGATTGCTAGTTTGACCATGATAATGAGTGAGTAGTGTTCTTGTGGGGTTAGTAGGGGGATTAGGGGTAGATTATGGATGATTAGGGTTGATTATGGGAAAAGGGCGAATCTTTGTTGTTAGTCACATTGTGGGCACTCCATGTGTTTGTTGATATGCTTGTGTGAGTTGTAGTGGCCATGCTTCCCATACTTGTGTTCTTCTTCTCATGGTTTGTCTATGATGCGGAAATGTCGAGAATAGTTTAGTCGCGAGAGCGCGGACTAGGGTCTAAGTTGCGAGAGCCCGGACCCACCTTGACATCGGTCTAAGTTGCGAGAGCCCGGACCGACTCTAGTAACTAGGAGACACCTATACCCTTGATCACCCCAATTACCCTTGTACTCCTATGAACCCGACCTACCCCACTTTCCTTCCATATTTGAGTTCACTTCTTAGTTAGTCATTATTTCCGTTAGTTTCATCGTTTAGTTAGTCTCTAGTGTTAGTTTAGTTCTTACTCCTCCTCCTTCATAGTTTTCCATTCATCGCTTCTTTGTGTTTGTTTGGTAATCTAGTCTCGTTTGTTGGCCGACATAGTCTAAGCTTTGATATACCGTCCTCGTGGATACGATCCCGACTTACCCTAGCTACCCACTAGGTTAGTCGGTGTTTTATTGTTGGCTAGGGACGTGACGAATCCCTACCATCAGTAGGGTAATGGGTAAGTCGGGGGTCGCGATTTCCCTTCAAACCCACAAAAAAGGGGAAAACTTGGACTAATCAAACGATCCTAAACACGGTCACCTAAGGGACGGGACTCGGCAACCAAGGCCTTTTCACACCGTGGGTGGTCATAATGGTCAAAAGTTCAAATCCCGTAGTAAATCCCTAGTTAGCTAGGTGGACTCAGGGTAAAGGACCAACGAAATCATTGATTTAGGGTCATTCAACTAGATTAAAGTCCAAGACTCGATTTACACTACTAGGAAGGGAAAGTACACACTCACACACTAGCCTCTAAACCGGGTTTTCGAAAACCATTTACACAAGACACAATTACACAACACATTACAAGGACTCAACGAGAATGAAAGGAAAATAAACAAAAGGCAACAAAATAAAACAAAACAAGACAAAACGAACACATAAACAAAGCACACACCACCCCGAAATTCCAAACAAGTCATCAAATCCACCACGAGTATGTACAAGCTCCACCCGAGCACACCTCAACACAACCTTCTTCAAAGCTTTCCAAACAACGGTGATTAAGCAACCTATAAGGAAAAGGGAGGCAGAACACACACAATACAAAACAAATATACGACAGAACGACACAAAAGAAAAAGACACAAAAAGAAAATCTTTTTTGATTTTTGTGAAAAATTTTCAAATTTTAAGGGGTTTCAAGATTTTTCGAAGAAACTACGGAAATAAAACTAACTACGATAGAATATTGCTCCCCCACACTTAAACCGAGCAATGTCCTCATGCTCGATCGTAGTGTGCGGAGAGACAAAGGAAAGAAAAAGAAACTAGGAAAATAAAGCTAAAAATCAAAAAGAAAGGTGGAGAAAAAGGGTAGAAGGTGTCCGGCCGGGGTGTAGTCAAGTCACCATGGGCCGAGACTAGAAATGGTATGGAAGGGGGAAGAAAATAAAAAGAAAGAAATAAAAGGAAATGGGAGGGGAGGGCTAGGTGTAATCAAGTCACCTAGCCCGGATTCCGTCCAAATCCGACTAATTCCTAAAAAAAGGGTGAAAATCTTGTACAATTGGATTAATCGATTGACACCCGACGTAATCACGTCATCGAGAGTCGGGAGCAACCATACTACGGCCTCGAAGGCCACTAGATACCATGACTCAAGGGGAAGGGGGGGTAAACAAGAGAAAACAAGCGACAAAAGACGGAAAAGTAAGGAAAGTTGCTTTACCAACATGCTAGCAACTCACCAACTCCATCGTCCTCAATGATCATTATAGGTACGGTGCTTGTCTTCTTGGATGCCATCTCGCTTCACACTTGATAAGAACTCACGGTAGAGGTAGTAATGGTAGGGGGTGGGATTTGACGCGAGAGTCGGTGTAAAGTGGATAGGAAATGGAGTGAGGTTATGACGAGAAGTATATGGGGCATATGATAAGGCTAGGATAGCTAGGGAGGTTGGGAGGGGGCATAAAACGGTTGGGTGGAGTCAATTGTCGAAGAAGAAATACAAAGGGGGAGTAGAGGACCATCCTTGGTCCCGGTCGGGTTACCTCACTCGCCCCGGTCGGGACGGACCCACAGCATGCTCGAAATATGGTACACCCATCCCGATCGGGACGGCACCCTTCCCGGTCGGGATGCCTCACCCTTCCCGGTCGGGACGCCTCATCCCGGTCGGGATGGGCCTTCTTCAACTTCCACAATCCCAAAAGCTTGCTCCAAGCTTCAAAAACCCGATCCTCGTGCTTACAACCCAAGCTCTATCATAGCCAATCCTCTCTAGGGATCATCTTCACTTCACCTAACCAACAAACTCAACTCAAGCATCAAATTCTCTCCCTCGCATCGCTCATCAATAATCCAATATTACACGAATTCACCAAGAAAAACCAAAAAAAATACAATACAAGGATATATACAATGAGACGGTTCTTGTGGAACTCCGTCAAACCAAGATGGTGCAATCCTCATTCTTTTTCAACACTACTACGACCGGTTCCATCTCCATCAAGGGCACGGAGAAACAAGTCAAAGGCCCTAGCGAAGTCTTCAATCAAGCTCGTAATGTAACCGACCACATCCCAAGGCTCTTCATGGCCTTTCCTTGACGTTCCCGGGGCATCCCGATCTTCCAAGTTCAACGGCTTGAACTTGTACTTTTGGTCTTTGGGGATATACCGAAACGTCCAATGATCCTCATGTGGCCCCAAGGGAGGCTCATCTTGCTCCTTGTCATTACATTTGTCACCTAACCCATGATATGGGCTCTCATCCTCCTCACTCTCGGAGTCATCATCCTCAAGTACATAAGAGTACTTCTTCAAGCTTTGTCCCGAATTTTTCCCTCGATCGATGTCTTCCGTGGCATGGATCACATTACACGTCTTGGTCATAGGCGAAGTGTTGCCGTGGAGGTCGAACACTAACTCTTCGTCGCCTAGTTGAAAGGTAATCCTACCCTTCTTCACATCGATCACCGCACCGGCGGTGTGTAAAAATGGGCGTCCAAGGTTCATGGGAGTGTTAGCATCCTCCGGCATGTCAACCACAATGAAGTCGACCGGGATGAAGAACTTCCCTATTCGCACCGGCACATCCTCTAGCATTCCCAATGGTCGGTTAAGAGATTTATCGGCCATTTGGAGTGTAATGGACGTACATTTCAACTCCTTCATCCCTAGTCGGTAAAAAATAGAGTAGGGAATGATGCTCACACTCGCGCCCAAGTCACATAATGCATTCTTGATCATGAAATTGCCTATGGTGCAAGGGATCGAGAAACTACCCGAATCCTTCAACTTCGGAAGCGTGAAACCTTGAATAAGCTCGCTCACCACCCTCGTGAACGCTACCGTCTCTTCCTTGTCGATGGACCTCTTCCTAGCTAGGATTTCCCGCATGAATTTTCCATATGCTGGGATTTGGGTAAGTAACTCGGTGAACGGGACACTAACATCCAATTGCTTCACAATGTTAAGGAACTTGTCGTATTGAGTATCTACCTTAGTCTTCATTTGCCTTGATGGGAAAGGCAACTTGATTTGGTATTTATTTTGCTCAATCGGGGTAGACTCCTCAAATAACACTTTCCTTTTTCCCTTGTCTTTCTCTTGAAGTAGGGGAGGGTTGTCTTCTTAGGGTTTTTCAATTTCGCAAAGAACTTGCTCCTCCATTGGATTATCCAAGCTTGATTCTTCTTGATTTGGAGACACAACTTCCTTCATTACTTCTTGCTCACTAGGAAACACGGGAGGATTATAGGTGGCACCGCTCCTTAAGGTGATGGCATTGACATGCTCAAAATTTGGAGTTTCACCTTGAGGAGGTAATTGCCCTCTTTGCCTTGAAGAACTTCCCGATGCAAGTTGTGATACTTGATTCTCAATCATCCTCATGTGAGTTTTCATTTCCTTGTTATCCATTAGAATTTGAGCAATGATTCCTTGTTGTGACATTTGTGTCTCCAATTGGCTCCTTTGCATTTCTTGAGTACTCCTTTGCATATCCAACATTTGCTTTTGTATATCCGAATTCCGTGGTGGGATGATGGATTATGTGGAGTATCGGTGAGGGCAAGAGGAATGCCATAGTCATGAGTAGGAGACCGGCTCCTAGGCTTGCTTTGTTGTTGATTACCTTGTGTAGCTTGTTGTTAACGGTTCCCTTGGAACCCATGAGAATTGCCTTGATTAAGGCCTTGGTTGTGGTTTTGTTGTCTTTGAAAGTTTTGGTTTCCTTGGAAACCGCCTTGATTGAAGTTCCCTTGTTGGAACCCTTGATTGTTGTTGTGAAAGGTACCTTGGTTGTTTTGCTTGAAGTTGTTGAAGGGTCTTGGATTACCCATATAACCTTGGTAACCTTGGTTGTTGTCCCTTAAGGGAGGTGGAACATAGGGACGATGTTGTTGTTGATGTTGAAAAGCTTGTTGTTGAGGGACTTGATTGGAAGCTTGGTATTGGTTAGAGTAGGAGGCACCTTGCTTGAACGCTAGAAAGGCGTTCACTTGCTCAATACTTCCTCTACAATAATTCATAGGATCATGACCAACGATTCCACAAGTATCACACATCCCAAAATAGGGCAAAGGAGGTGCAAACTCCAAACATTCATTTCTTGAATCGGTTGATGGTGGGAGGAACTAGTGCCTTGGACTTGGTTGAGGTGGCTTTGGAGCTTCTTGTCAATAGTCTCCATGTGTGTTTTCAATTGAGCTCCAAGGTCAATGCTTAACTTAGTGATAGCATCAACCTCATGCATGCCTCCTCGATGTGCCTTCCTAGGCCTAGAGTATTGCGAATTATGCACCGCCATCTCTTCGATCCTCGACCAAGTTTGGTCATCCTCTACTTCGGTAAACCTACCGTTAGATCCCATGTTGAGTATGGCCCTTGAGTCTTCATATAACCCGTTCCAAAATTGTTGCACGAGGAACCATTGTGATAAACCATGGTGTGGACAAGAACGGATCAAGGCTTTGAATCTTTCCCACGATTCATAGAGGCTTTCATCATCACGTTGTTGGAAACCCGTGATAGAAGCTCTCAATAGATTTGTCTTCTCCGGGGGATAGAATTGTTGGTAGAAGGCTAAGGCTAGCTTCTTCCAAGTGTCAATGCCAAGTCTTGCTTTGTTCAACCCCTTGAACCATTGCTTCGCTTTACCAATAAGAGAGAAAGGAAATAATACCCACCGGATTTGGTCTTGAGTTATTCCCGTTTGCGAAATAGCGTCACAATAATCCGAAAAGGTTTCCATGTGTTGATGAGGATCTTCGGTTGGTAACCCACTAAATTGACTTCTCTCGACCAATTGGATAAATTGCGTTTTCGCCACAAAATTCCCGGTATATGCCTCCGGTAAAGTGATGGACCCGGCAAAACGTCTTCCGTGAAGGTTGAGTGAGAAGAAAACTTAAGCATTCTTGGATATAAGGGAGAAGATGGTGGTGTAGACGGTGTTGATGTAGATGAAGAGGGGGAACTAGGAGAAGAAGAGTTACCGAAGGGATTGATGAAGGTCCCTCCGACCGTCTCTCGAGGTGACTCGCTAAAGTCGGCGCCTTGGGCTTGCCCTTGATGAGTATTGCTTGCACTTGGTTGAGAGATCCTAACCCGGTTAATCGTCCGTTGGCGAAAGGCTCGAAAGAGTCTCTCCGGCTCTGGATTAAAGAGATAGAAGTCGCCTCCCCTCCTAGGCATACACTACACACTAGAACAAACGTGAGAACACCTAGTGCTTTATGGGCACTAGGCAACGACAATAAACAAGCACTACTACAGATAAAGAGAAAAAGGAAGCTAAGAAAAGAAGAGAAACTAGAAAATATTCACAAGAGAAGATGGAAGAGCACAAAGAAGGGTAACCAAGTTGATGGGAGGGATTTGTCGTGGAATCCCAACCGTCAATAATATAACCGGCTACTCCTACGGTAGATAGGGCAAGTCGGGTCGAATCCACGGGGACGGTAATGTATAGCCTAGACTAGGTAGGCCCAAATACTAGACTAAGTCAATGAGCTAAGCTAAACTAGGAATGGTAGAGAGGGGAGAAAACTAGACTACAACTAAGGTAACGGAGAAACAAACAAAGAAAACGGGCTAGGATTAGGTCGGGGTCAAAGGGGTAACAGAATGGTCAAGGGATAACTAGAGCGAAAAGGAGGTAGTAGGGTGATCTAGGTTGGTCCGGGCTCTCGCAACTTAGACCCACCTAGAGGTTCCACCTAGAACCCATCTCGGCGACACACATGACAAACGGGGTTCTAGCGCGCTATGGTGGCCTAGGTCGTATCCGGGCTCTCGCTACTTAAACCGACCTAGGGGTCGTCCTCACCGGGCTCTCGCAACTTAGTGAGGGAACCGAACCCACAAACAAACTATCACCCACAAGAGAAAGGCAAGAAAAACAAGTATATGCAACTACTTAGTCATTCAAGCATTTCAACAAACATGTGATATGCACCAAACCAAGAGGAAACCCAAATCTTCCACCCACATCTCCAACAATCCCTTAATCACCCAATTAACACCCTAATCACCCTACTAACCCTAGCAAGGAAACTACTCTAACATATCTAATCTAAAACTAACAAGAACAAAAGGGATCAACACAAGAAACAAAACAAACATCTACAAACTAGTGATAACAATGAACAACAATCAAAGGTTAAAACTTGGATGATTAAACATGAAAGATTAAAGGAAAAGAGAAAGGAAAGATTATACCAACTACAAGGGATGAAAAGGAGAACACTTGTATAGAAGAAAACCCAAATAAGTCCACCAAGGTTGTCAAGCTTGATAGATTCTTCAAGAGATCCAATGATACAAGAGTTAATCTAGGATTAACAACTAATTAAGAACTAATCTACACTAATCTAATCTAATCTAACCTAAAGTAGTCTAGGGTTTTAGGAGAGGTGAAGAATATAACATAAGATGGTGTCTTAATACAAGAGGGGGGTATATATAGGGTTACAAGTGGAAAGGAGAAGAAAGGAATCAAGCGCGGGTTACAGCTAGGCCGTCCCGGCCGAGACGGGGTGGTCCCGGTCGGGATGGAACCTGGACAGTAGCCTCCTTGTTTGTGCACCTCATCCCGAACGGGATGAGGTCATCCCGAACGGGATGAGTCTTGTAGGCCTCCCATATGAACTTTTTGGTCTCGCCTTGTTTCTCATGGGCTTCTCATCGATTCTCGGGACTCGGGATCGGGTCTCGGAGGCTTGGGATCGGGTCCCAAGGTCTCGGGGTCGATTCCAAGGCATCGAGTCATTGTTCCTTTACTCCGTTGGCTCCAAAATGTGTATGTATCGAGTCGGAATCGCTCCAACTCTTCCAAATCGGCCTCGGGAACCTGAAACGAACTAAAGGAAGCATAAGAAGCCAATAAATCTCTCCCAAGGAGCGATTCCACAAGGAAAATGGGACCAAAACACTAAAAAATAGGCACTACAAACGACACTTATCAACTCCCCCACACTTAACCCTTACTCGCCCTCGAGTAAGCACATACTAACTACTATACTAGCCGAATGGGTATTAGCGCACCCTACGCCCTTTCAACTCACGCGAGTGCACTTAGAGGAAAAGTGCACTCCGCAAGGCAAGTCGGGTCTTGCGACAAAACCGCGGATGCAACCGGACACAAAACACACAAACAAACAAACACACAAACAAACACTTAGACGGTTGCACCCAAAACAAAAGAAATACTGCTTCCCTCTAAAAGCGGTGAAAGAAGCACCGGTTTAGGACTCGAGGTAAGTGACAACGTTCCCAAGCTAGCAATACAAACCAAGGTGAACTAAACCCTAATAGTATGACGATAAGCAACAAAAACGTTGGTAACTTATCTAGGTCCTCCTAACTTTCTAAAAACGTACTACGGGACGATCGGCGGAGTGGAAAAGTGAAGAACCACGGTGTTAGTCGACACTGCAGGTAAGTGAGACCCCGCCCCCTTTAGCATGAGCCAAGAGGGTCGTCCCGTGTCCAAAACCGCCTAACTAGTCCAAGTAAAAAGGCGGAAATATGCAAAATGAGGGAAGACCGACTAATGCCGCTATCATCCTTCCTCGGGACTCGGTCCTTTGGTAGGCTCTTCACGGCAAAAGTCGGAAAAAGGCTTATTTTTGTGGGGATTTTTTTTTTTTTGTGAGACGGGTTTTCTTTTGGCATTTTCTTTCTTTTCGACGTTTTTGCTTGTTTGTTGCCATGCCATTTCTTTTTCTTCTTTTCTATTTTCTTTTTGGCTTTTGTGCCTTTTCTTTTTCTTCATTCTTTTCTTTCTTTCATTTTTCTTTGCCCTATTTTTTGGCAAGATTTGGTTTTTTGGCATTTCTTGACAATTAAGAAAGAGAGAATTCAACAAGTTGCAAATTATTTGGTGGATATGTGTAGGAGGTAGATGAATAGGTAAGTTGGGGGTCGCGATTTCCCTTCAAACCCACAAAAAGGGGAGAACTTGGACTAATCAAACAACCCTAAACACGGTCACCTAAGGGACGAGACTTGGTAACCAAGGCCTTTTCACACCGTGGGTGGTCATAATGGTCAAAGGTGCAAATCCCGTAGTAAATCCCTAGTAAGCTAGGTGGACTCAAGGTAAAGGACCAACGAAATCATTGATTTAGGGTCCTTCTACTAGATTAAAGTCCAAAACTCGATTTGTACAACTAGGAAGGGAAAATAGACACTCACACTCTAGCCTCTAAACTGGGTTTTCGAAAACCTTTTACGCACAAGACACAAAAACACACAAACAAAGACTCAACGAGAACGAAAGAAAAAGAAGTAAAAGCAACGAAACAAAAACAACACAAAATGAACACATACACAACATAAACACCACCCCGATCATCCAAACAAGCCACCAAATCAACCACACTTTACAAAGCTCCACCCGAGCACACAACATCTCAATCTCCTCCAAACTCCGCAAGAGGTAAAGAAGAAAAAGGGATAAGATGTTACCGGGAGTCTTGAAAGCCTTCCAAAGTTAACGGCGATTAAAGCAACCTATAAGGAAAAGGGATGCAAAACACACACAATACAACAAATACACGACACAAAGACACAAAGGGAAAACACACAAAAGAAAATCTTTTTGATTTTTATGAAATGTTTTTCAAATTTTTAGGGATTTTTCAAAGATTTTTCGAAAAACTACGAAAATAAAACTAACTACAATAGAATATCGCTCCCCCACACTTAAACCGAGCCATGTCCTCATGCTCGATCGTAGTGTGCGGAGAGACAAAAGAAAAAGAAAAGAAACTATGAAAATAAAGCTAAAAATCAAAAATAAAGTGAAGAAAATGGTAGAAGGTGTCCGGCCGGTGTGTAATCAAGTCACCATGGGCCGAGACGAGAAAAAGATATGGATGGGGGAAGAAATAAAAAGAAGGAAATGAAAGGAAATGGGAGGGGAGGACTAGGTGTAATCAATTCACCTAGCCCGGATTCCGCCTAAATCCGACTAAATCCTCGAAAAGAAAGTGAAAATCTTGTAAAATTTGGATTTTGAAATGACTCTCGACGTAATCACGTCATCGAGAGTCGGGAGCAACATATACCAAGGCCTCAAAGGCCACCATGACACAAAATAAAGGGAAGGGAATAAACAAAGGAAGACAAGCAATAAAAGACGGAAAAGTAAGGATAGTTACCCAAACCAATCGGCTAGTAACTCACTCGCTCCATCGTCTCAATGATCATTATAGATGCAAAGCTTGTCTTCGTCATTGTCATCTCGCTTCAAACTTGATAGAACGCATGGTTGGGGTAGTAATGGTAGGGTGTGGGATTTGATGTGAATACCGGTCTAAAGTAGATAGAAGATGAAGTGAGGGTATGAAAATGAAGTATGTCGGTGGTATGATATGAGCAAGGAAGGTAGGGAGGTTGGGTGGGGGTATATAATGGTTGGGTGGGCTGGATGGATGGTCCCGGTTGGGATGTCTCACTCGTCCCGGTCGGGACGCCCTCATCCCGGTCGGGACGGACCTCCAGTAAGCTCGAACTTTGGTGCACTCATCCCGGTCGGGATTTCGCACCCTTCCCGGTCGAGAAGCTTTCTTCACGGTCGGGATGGGTCTTCTTGACCTTCCACAAACCCCAAAAGCTTACTCCAAGCTTCAAAAACCCGATCCTCATGCTTACTATCCACGCTCTATCATAGCCAATCCTCTCTAGGAATCACCTTCACTCCATATCTATCAATCACACTCAAATACAACATCAAATTCCCTCCCTCACCTCGCTCATCAACAATCCAAATAATCAAGAATATCAAAAAACTAACAAAATCAAGAAATAAAACACACAAATACAAGCACAAGTACTCTAAAGAAGAAGGGAGGGGAATATACAACATGACGGTTCTTTAGGAACTCCGTCAAACTTAGGATGGTGGACTCTTCTTCAACCGTAGCCCTCAAGGGCATGGAGGAGCAAGTCGAACGCGCTACCGACATCATAGTGAAGGCCCAAGAAGCGCTCGAGCTTAGCCGACCTCCACGGCCTCAAAGGAGGAGGCAAGAAGTAGGAATCCCAAGACCCATCGTCATCATCAAAGTTGTCTCCGAGGTCTATCCATCCTACGAGCTTCACCGACCACTTCCTCCCTAAGCATTGCCTTCAATCACAAGCAAGCTTCATCTCCAAGAAACGAGGCACAAAAAACGGCTTTGGCCTCATTTCCTCGTTGCACACCCCCACACTTTCCTCAAGTTGTGGTTCCCCATCTTCATCACTCGGCCCCACATCATCTTGGAGAAGAGGATCGAAACTTCTACCGGCGGTTTCAATCTCTTCCAAACCATCTCTCAGTGTACTAGCAAGGGGCTCTTGATGCTTAGTCACATTATCGCACAAGGGCAACTCGAGGCTATAAATCTCACCTAACAACCTCACAAATTCTACCAACCCATCCAACTCACTATCGTCCTCCAATTCTTCACCAACGATGCCTTCACCAAGGGTCATATCCTCATTCGTCTCTTTTTGGGTAGACGATTGAGGTTCTTCAAAGCAAATTTCTCTTTCAAAGAGAGCTACATCGGCGGCTTCGTGATTAGGTTGCTCCTCTTTCTCAAGTGGGCACCCTTTATCTAATTGTGCATCCCTCGCCTCGTTTGCCCTTCGAATTTGGACCCATAATTCATTTTGTTGTTTTTGAATTTGAAAGGCCATTTCTTGGTTGCTCTTTTGCAATTGAAGCATAGATTGAAACTCCTCCATGTCGGGCAATTGGTGATCATTGGGGTCTTGCAAAGCTCCTTGATAATCTTGATGATGCCCAAGGGGTAGGGCATCATATTGTTGGTAGTGAGGTTGAGGTGATTGGTAGTATTGTGGGTCATGGGGTTCATATTGTGGTTGGGGTGTAGGGTAATATTGTGGGTTTTGGGGGTATTGGCTTCCATATGGTGAATCTTAAGTGTACATGGTGGGTTCACATTGATAACTCGAGTAGTAGTCACCATGATTGTAGGATTGATAGTCATTCACTTGTTGGTAGCCATTTCCATATTCTTGAAGATCATACCCATCTTGATCCCCCCAAGAAGCTTGATAGTGATTAGGAGTCATCATGTCATAGCTTTGGTTCATGGAAGAAGAGGGGTAGCTCATATCGGCTCCCGAGTGTGTGGAGTTTAGATGAAACCCCATGCTTGCTCGAAAATCGTAGCTCATACCCGGTTGGAAACCTCTCACCCTAGCAACCGTCCATTTAAGCGGCTCTGAGTTGCAAGAAGAAGATAGTCACCACCTCTAAGCACAAACTGTAGACTAAGAACAAACGTGAGAAGCCTATTGCTTTTTGGGCACTAGACAAGAGAGAAATAAACTTCACACACACAAGAAGCAAGGTAACAAAAAGAAAAAAGAAAAACACTAACACAAAGACAAAGTCAAGTAACTAAGAAAACAAAGTCTAAACTAGCACCGTCCCCAGCAACCACTACAAGAAAAACTGTCCCTAGCGTCCACCTTTTTGGCGTCCTGGGCATACGGACGCCTACATGGCGTCCGAAAAGTCAAACGGGCGTCCACAGTCGGACGTTAAACTTGGCGTCCGACTGGATTTGGGGAGGACAAAATTGAACTTAAATGGCGTCCGCAGGCGGACGCCATTTAACCCAAATGACGTCCACTGTCGGACGCCATATTCAGCAAAATGGCGTGCGAAAGTGGCGTCCGATAGTGGACGCCCGTCGAGGTGAGTGTGGCGTCAAATACCCGCTCACCCCCCTCTCCCCCTTCATTCGTAAAAAAAAAATCTCTCTCTACACTCTCCCTCTACGCTCGCCGACCCTATTCTCTCCCTTTTTTCATCCTTTATTCCTAATTTCGGTACGTTTTCTTAGTTTATTTCGTTTCTATTCGTTATAATTAGTTCGTATTCTCCATTGTTAGCGTTATTTATTGATAATTTGTTAGTTAATTTCGTCTAGGTCTAAATTTCGATTAGGTTGATTAGTTTAGGCCAAGTCCGATTAGGTTGATTAGTTTATCCCAAATTCGCTTAGTTAGATTATTTTTGCCCATCGTTATTTTGACTAGGGTTTGATTAATTTGGTTGAATTGAGCTAGAATGACCTATAGGGTTTAGGGTGAAGTTTTGTGTGACTTGAGACGGACCAAAAGGTGTCGTAATAATGTCGGATTTTCCCGAAACCACTTCTATCCTGATCGGGGTTGTGAATAGGTGTTAGCGGCGCTTTCGGAATTTTGATATCTGCATCCGAAAATTTGACCCTTTTTTGACCTGTTTAAGCTGCTTGTGTGTGACCTAAGGCATGAATTATTGTGTTTTGTTTGGTTGAATTGGGATTACATTGATAAATTAGCTAGGGTTTTTGTAAATTGGGATTAAATTGTGATTAAATTCGGTGACTAATTTTTGTAAGGTCAATTAATAATTAATAAGACATTTGCAAATTAGAAATTGGGTTTACTTAATACAAAATTCTTACATTTTCCCAAAAAAAAAATTGGGTTTACGAAATTTTTGTAAGGTCAATTCTGAATTAATAAGACATTTGGGTTTATTTTGACGTATTAGTTAGAGAAATGAAGTTTAAGTTAAATGGTGATTAAATATTCGTTTAGTAAGTTATAAATTTAAGTAGGGAAATTAAACTTTAATATGTTATATATATTTTTTGAACATAGAAAATGAAGAGAATTGAACGGAAATGGATGTACGAGGGAAGATTTGATAAGAAGAGATGTCCAACAGTCGAATTTTTGAGGGGTGTTGAGTCATTTGTCGAGGTCGCTAAAAAGTCGGTAGACTACGCATCGAGGGGGGAGGTTAGGTGTCCGTGTACTAAATGCAAGAACCTAAAATTTCTTGAGGTCCTTGTAGTGAAGGAACATGTCATCTATAGTGGTTTTTCACCCGATTACTATTATTGGATTTGTCATGGTGAGTCATCTCAGTCTGAGGGAACCGAAAACCATCAAGATGAGGGGGGATTGAGAGGTATGATAGTTGATGTTGTGGAGTGCAACTTGTTTAACTCACCTAACCCACGAGACTCACCTAGCCCACGAGACTCACCCAACCCACAAGATTCACCTAACCCACAAGAGCCTAACCCACGAGCGAAGGCGTTTTTTGACATGTTGGAAGCTTCGGAGAAACCGTTATACGGAGGGTGCGATGTGACTTTGTTAGAAGTCGCGTCTATGGTAGTTAGCCTTAAATGTGAGTTCAACCTGCCCTTTGCTTGTGTCGATGGTATTGCTGCCTTGCTCGAGAGAGTTATTCCAAAAGACAATATCATGACCCGATCATTCTACACAACCAAAAAGGTTGTAAAGGGACTTCAACTCCCGCATCAAAAGATTGACGCTTGTCCAGATGGGTGCATGCTATTTTGGAAGGACGATGCGATGCTTGATGAATGTAGGAGATGTGGTAAGGGTAGGTATAAGATGGTCGAGGGGGATATTGTTTTGAGAGGTAGAAAAGGGAAAAGTAGTGTCTGGGGTAAGAAACCAATCCCAGTAAGTCAGCTTACGTACTTCCCTATTGCACCTAGGCTTCAGAAATTGTACGCCACAAAAACCGTAGCTGAGCAAATGCGGTGGCACAAGGAGGACATTAGGGTACTAGGGAAGATGTGTCATCCGAGTGATGGTGAGGAGTGGAAGCGTTTTGATAGACTACATCCTCACTTTGCGATAGAACCCCGAAATGTAAGGCTTGGGTTGTGCACTGATGGATTTGCACCGTTCGGTCAATTTGGTAAATCGTACTCTTACTGGCCAGTGATGATCACACCTTACAACCTACCTCCTTGGTTGTGTTTGAAGCAACCTTTCATCTTCCTATCTCTTATTGTTCCCGGACCCAAAAACCCGAAAAACCATTTGGATGTTTACTTGCAACCTGTTATTGAGGAACTGAAACAACTGTGGGAGGTAGGGGTGGAAACTTATGATGTCTCTCTGAGACAAAACTTTCAGTTGAAAGCGGCTTTGTTGTGGACTATAAACGACTTTCCCGCGTACGGTATGCTCTCGGGGTGGTCTACTGCGGGTCAGAAAGCATGTCCGTGTTGTATGGGTGAGAGCAAAGCTTTTTATCTTCCAAATTCTAGTAAAATAAGTTGGTTTGACTGTCATCGGCAGTTCCTACCAGAAGGTCACCCATATAGGAAGAATAAGAAGGCGTTCAAGAAGGGTGAGGAGGTGCTTGACGACGCACCTGATCGACTCCCAGGAGATGAAATATGGGAGTTGATTTCTGATTACCCGTCTACTGTTGACGGAACCGAGCAGGAGTTCAAAGATCTCAAGAAGTTGAAAAATGGTTGGTTTAAACATAGCATATTCTTCGAACTACCATATTGGAGGACTTTGTTAATTCGTCACAATTTAGATGTGATGCACATAGAGAAAAACTTCTTCGAGCAGTTGATTCACACGGTGATGGATGTGGAGGGGAAGAGTTGTGACACTACAGGCTCCCGGCGAGATGTAAAGAATTTTTGTGACCGTCCTCAACTGCACATAAAACGGGATGGGTCGAAACCAAGGGCCTTGTTCACACTTGACAAGGCTCAGAGAAAGGCGTTGTTGGAGTGGGTAGAGAAGTTGAAATTCCCTGATAGGTACGCCTCCGACTTCAAACGCTGTGTCGATCTTAAGAACCTGAAGCTTCAAGGGTTAAAGAGTCACGACTGTCACATTTTCATGGAGAGGTTGCTTCCGGTGTCAGTAAAGCACCTTCTGCCACCGACGGTGTGGAATTCCATAACTGAGATATCTCAGTTCTACCGAGATTTGTGTTCCTCTACAGTATCAGTTGAGGACATGTCTCGGCTCGAGGATCAAATTCCGCAGATAATGTGCAAACTTGAGATGATCTTTCCACCGTCATTCTTTAATTCCATGGATCATCTACCTGTCCACTTGCCCTACGAGGCTAAGGTTGGAGGACCTGTCCAGTATAGATGGATGTATCCATTTGAAAGGTAAGTAACTTTTAGTAACTTCGTTTAAAAAAAAATAAGCCTAAATAATTTGTATTGATTGAAATATATAACTTGTTTATTTAGGTTCCTGAATCATTTGAAGAAGAAAATTGGTAACAAGGCTAGAGTAGAAGGTTCTATTTGTAATGCATATTTGACAGAAGAGATTGCAAACTTCTGCTCCCTCTACTTCGATAAAGATGTGCAAACAAAAACCAAGAACCTGAACCTAGGACATTCGGTGTCCATTGACCCCACTATACCCGAATTTTTTCAAAAGAAGGACGATGAAGGAACTTCATCCGTTGAGGGTTCGAGGACACTAGATGAGAAAGAGTACAACCGAGCGCACCTTTACCTACTTTCGAATTGTGAGATCTTAGAGCCTTATGAGAAACAATTTGTAACTGAATATGTCGCTGCGAACCCTGCCGTGATTCCTGATGACGTTTGGAGTAAGCACGACGAACATTTCCCGAAGTGGCTCAAGGATCACGTAGTTGCCTTAGACATACGTGATGATGTGGTTAGAAGTTTGGCATTCGGTCCAGTGCGAGTGGTTAAAACCTGGAACCGGTACTCGGTGAACGGGTTCAATTTTCACACATTCAACTACGGGAAGAACAAGGCTAGATGCAATTTTGGCGTGAGTGTGTCATCTCTTGATGGTGATGAGTACTATGGTATTTTGGAGGATATTTTTGAGTTGTGTTACGCTGGCAAAGAACGAGGGTATAGAGCTGTAGTATTCAAGTGTGAGTGGAAAGACAGCTCCGTGAACGGGACCCGAGTGTATGAACGTTACAAGATTGTGGAAGTTAATCACACAAGGAAATATCCTACGTACGATCCGTTCATACTCGCGCATCAGGCGAAGCAAGTCTATTTTGCTCCTTCTCCTTACACGAGAAATGATAGAAATCAAAGTCAATGGTGGGCAGTCTTTACGACTAAACCACGGGGACAAATAGACAGTTCTCTGTTCCAGGAAGATGCGACTTCAAGTGGTACACGCTTATCTTCTATTGAAGAGAACATATTCTCCGTACAAGATCATAATGAAGGGGCAGAGGAAGATTTTGAGGATGACGATGATGATGATGATGGACAAGGAGAGTACATGGTTAGGGATGTTCCGGAGAACCTTGAGGAGGATGACGGACACGATGAAGAGAACTCAGAGGACGATCAAGTTGGGGGCTCGGAGACCGAGGAGGAGGATCAGACTGAGGAGGATGAGGCTGAAGAAAATAACGACAGCGACGGTGACTACTAGAGTTGTTGTATGTTTAAATGTTTACATGGTTAAGTTATTTTGATGTTTACTATAGTAGGCTATTTTACTTGAATAAAGTTAGAATGAAATTGTTGATGACATGGCTAATTGTTGTTAACATTGTTTAATTTTTTGACAAGTTAATATAATGGCAGGCGGTAGATCGACTAGGAGACGTGGTGGGGGTAGTAGGTCTGCTCAGACGTCCACCACTCAGCAGGAGGACGAGGAGGTGGTCCCCGAAACGGGACCGGAGCAGACCGCTGAGCAGGAGGAGGAGGAGCAGCAACAGGGGCCAGATGAGGAGCTGGAGAAGGACGAGGAGGGGCGGTATGTTCTCAAACCAACAGGCACATGGTAATATAATCTAACTTGTTGATTATTCTTTTGTAAATGTTCATTTTTGTACTACATTTTGTATGATTGACTGCATATATGGTTTTCTCGACTCGGTGCAGGTTTCTGCACAAAGAGGTCGTCAAAGGCTGTACCAACAGCTTCATGGTCGACAAAGGGCAAGGGTATGCTAATTGGTCTCAGGTACCGGCTGAGATACGAGAGTGGTGGTTCAACCAGTTCAAGGTACGTGGATTATTTTTGCTCCCGAGTTTTTATTTTATAATCTGGACTTTGTAAATATTTTTCATACTACTTATTAATTTGTCTTGACTGTATAGTTCAAGTTCAGCTGAGCCTCAGAGTTTGATGGTAGGGTCAGGGAACGGTATAATGAAACGTGCACACGACGTTTCGCCTGTGTGATGAATAAACGACGTACACGGGGGACTCCGTTGAAGGACCTTAAAGGTGTTAGTTATTTTTTTTTGGGTAATCAATTTTAACAAATAAACAATCTAACTTCAATCTTTCACTGTATTAAATAATATATTGGGTCGTCATATTTTAGGGGAGGCGTTGGAGAGATGGATTGCCTACCACGATCAGAAAGAGTTTAAGGTGAGGTCCGAAATTGCCCAAAGGAACAAGTTGGCGAACTGTGACCGTGAAGGCCGCGCGAACCCGACACATCATCGGGGTTCTCAGTCTTCTTTCGCTCGTGTCAAGAGAGTATGATTTCTACTAATTAATACCGTACTCTTCCTTGAATAATCGTAAACTACGTTTGCATAATTTTTATTTGCCTAACTTTCGTACTAATTTAATAGCTGCGTGCTGAGCTCGGGAGGGAGCCAACCGCGGCGGAAATATTTTTCGACATGCATGGGCAGACCGATGAAAAAGGGACTACCTTTAAATCGAAAAAGGATCAGGCGACTTGGGTGAGTACTAAATCGACTGTAGGTGGTGGATAACTATATTCAATGATTTCATCTAATAATAACTGAAATTGAGATCGTTATTCTGTACGCAGGACGCCTACCAACAAGAGATGGAGACTCGAGGCTGATCCTGATGTTGAGGAAGTCAACCCGAACGAGACTTGGTTCAAGGTCGTCAAGGGTTACAGGAAAGGGAGTGTCTACGGTGTGGGAAATGCACACGGTATGTACTTCAGACCTCCCACATCGCGTCTGAGCACCTCCACACAAATGGAGTACACGCCGGCCAGATCTCAGCAGCCCGATCCGGAGAAGGAGCAAATGAAGGAGCAACTGAAGGAGCAGGCAGAACACATCAAGAAAATGCAGGAACAGATGGCCATGTTTCAGGCCATGTTCGACAAATGCAACGAAGGTCCTCCCCCACCCCCTCCAGACGACAGAGACCCCTTTAGCGGGGGTGGCGATAACTCTGGTGCTGCAGCTAGCTTCACAGTTAGTTGATTGTTTGTTGTTGTTGTTGTTGTTTTAACTGTATCTTTGAACTACTTTACACTTGTGTACCTTCAAACCGTACGTTAAATCTGTTTATATAAGTTTTTTCAGCATAAATGAGTCGAGAGATGAACTCTTTTGGTTGACTGAGCTTGAATGTGGTTGAGGTATTGTGGATAGTCGACATTTGTGGTTGTGTTGTGGTTTATTTTGCAGGTTTTGGCTAAACATTGAACGCATGTTTACGGTCATGCAACAGCGTAAATAGCGTCCGATACCGGACGTCATAGCAGACGCCAGGGGACACTATAATGGCGTCCGACTGTGGACGCAGGATGTTCGTGGGTGGCGTCCACAGTCGGTCGCCAACTTTAGGCCCCAGGCGTCCGACAGTGGACGCCACTAAGAGACACATGACGTCCACAGTCGGTCGCCAGCTTGGCGTCCACTGTCGGTCGTCATTTGTCCTGGCGTCCAATAGTGGACGCCCGTTTTAAAAAAGGGCGAGCAGGCGTGGCTTCCGCTTTCTGGCGTCTGTTTGCGGACGCCCGTCGCCTTATAGCGTCCACTGTCGGTGCCTACCTGGTGGACGCCGAGGACAGTTATTCTTGTAGTGAACGGCGCCAAATTGATGGGAGGGATTTGTCGTGGAATCCCAACCGTCAATAATATAACCGGCTATTCCTACGGTAGATAGGGCAAGTCGGGTCGAATCCACGGGGACGGTAATGTATAGCCTAGACTAGGTCGGCCCAAATACTAGACTAAGTCAACGAGCTAAGCTAAACTAGGAATGGTAGAGAGGGGAGAAAACTAGACTACAACTAAGGTAACGGAGAAACAAACAAAGAAAATGGGCTAGGATTAGGTCGGGGTCAAAGGGGTAACGGAATGGTCAAGGGATAACTAGAGCGAAGGAGGTAGTAGGGTGATCTAGGTTGGTCCAGGCTCTCGCAACTTAGACCCACCTAGAGGTTCCACCTAGAACCCATCTCGGCGACACACATGACAAACGGGGTTCTAGCGCGCTATGGTGGCCTAGGTCGCATCCGGGCTCTCGCTACTTAGACCGACCTAGGGGTCGTCCTCACCGGGCTCTCGCAACTTAGTGAGGGAACCGAACCCACAAACAAACTGTCACCCACAAGAGAAAGGCAAGAAAAACAAGTATATGCAACTACTTAGTCATTCAAGCATTTCAACAAACATGTGATATGCACCAAACCAAGAGGAAACCCAAATCTTCCACCCACATCTCCAACAATCCCTTAATCACCCAATTAACACCCTAATCACCCTACTAACCCTAGCAAGGACACTACTCTAACATATCTAATCTAAAACTAACAAGAACAAAAGGAATCAACACAAGAAACAAAACAAACATCTACAAACTAGGAGAGGTGAAGAATATAACATAAGATGGTGTCTTAATACAAAAGGGGGGTATATATAGGGTTACAAGTGGAAAGGAGAAGAAAGGAAACAAGCGCGGGTTACAGCTAGGCCGTCCCGGCCGATACGGGGTGGTCCCGGTCGGGACGGGGTCGGTCCCGGTCGGGACGGGGTCGGTCCCGGTCGGGAAGCCATACTACCTGTCGGGATGGGCCCTGGACAGTAGCCTCCTTGTTTGTGCACCTCATCCCGAACGGGATGAGTCTTGTAGGCCTCCCATATGAACTTTTTGGTCTCTCCTTGTTTCTCTTGGGCTTCCCATCAATTCTCGGGACTTGGGATCGGGTCTCGGAGGCTCGGGATTGGGTCCCAAGGTCTCGGGGTCGATTCCAAGGCATCGAGTCATTGTTCCTTTACTCCGTTGGCTCCAAAATGTGTATGTATCGAGTCGGAATCGCTCCAACTCTTCCAAATCGGCCTCGGGAACCTGAAACGAACTAAAGGAAGCATAACAAGCCCATAAATCGCTCCCAAGGAGTGATTCCACAAGGAAAATGGGACCAAAACACTACAAAATAGGCACTACAAACGACACTTATCACAAGTCTAGAAATAAGCAAACTAAGTCTAAACAATGCACCGTCCCCGGCAATGGCGCCAAATTGATGGGAGGGATTTGTCGTGAATCCCAACCGTCAATAAATTACCGATTACACCTAGTGGGTAACTAGGGTAACTCGGGATCGTATCCACGAGGACGGTATGGCAAGGTTTAGACTAGGTCGGCCTAAAAAAAGACTATGCTACCAAACAAACACAAAGAAACGATAAATGGAAAACTATGGTGGAGGATAGGTAGAATCTAGACTAATGATGACTAGCTAAAACAAGATTAAGAGAATTAACTAGCAAGAAACTAAACAATGAAACTAATGGAGTGTGACTAACTAAGAGAATGAACTCGAATATGGAAGGAAGTGGGGTAGGTCGGGTTCATAAGAGTAGATGGGTAATTGGGTGATCAAGGGTATAGGTGCCTCCTAATTGCTAGGGTCGGTCCGGGCTCTCGCAACTTAGACCGATGTCAAGGTGGGTCCGGGCTCTCGCAACTTAGACCCTAGTCCGCACTCTCGTGACTACGACTATTCTCAACATTTCCACATAATAAACAATCAATGAAAAGATGAACACAAGTATGGGAAGCATGGCCACTACAACTCACACAAGCATATCAACAAACACATAGAGTGTCCACAATGTGACTAACAACAAAGATTCACTCTTTTCCCTTAATCAACCCTAATCATCCATAATCTACCCCTAATCCCCCTACTAACCTCACAAAGAAGACTACTCACTCATGATAAAGAACAAACTAACAATCATAAAAGAAATCAATACCACAAAACAAACATCCATAATAAATAACAAGAACAATAACAATCACAACATAAAAAGATAGAAACAAGATTAAATAACTAAGAACAAGAGTAAGAATGATTATACCAACACTAGATGAAGAAAAGATGCAATCTTGTATTAATGAGAAACCCAAATAGAATCCCAAGGTTGTCAAGCTTGGAACAATCTTCAAGAACTTCTTAATACAAGAACTAATTACAATAGATTAACTAAAGATTAACTAAGATTAAAGGAAGATTAAAACTAATGAGTGAAAGTAAATCTAGGGTTTTAGGGTTGTAGAGAGGCTTAAGGAATGCTAAACTATCATATGATATGTTACTAATACAAGAAGGGAGTATATATATGGGTACAAGAATGAAGGAGAATGAAATAAAAGAGTCGCGCTGCCCCTGTACCGTCCCGACCGGGACGGGATCATCCCGACCGGGACGGCCCTGTCATCCCGATCGGGACGGGTTGGTCCCGACCGGGATGGGCTCACAGTGGCACCCTTTAACGTGCACCCCATCCCGAACGGGATGGGTCTTGTAGGCCTCCCTTAAGAGCTCTTTGGTCCCTCCTTGCCTCTCATGGGTTTCTCGCCGATTCTCGGGACTCGGGATCGGGTCTCGGAGGCTCGGGATTGGGTCCCAAGGTCTCGGGGTCGACTCCAAGGCATCAAGTCATCGTTCCTTAGTTTCGTTGGCTCTAAAATGTGTATGTATTGAGTCGGAATTGCTCCAACTCTTCCAAATCGGTCTCGGGAACCTGAAACGAACTAAAGGAAGCATAAGAAGCCCATGAAACGCCCCCAAGGAGTGATTCCACAAGGAAATGGGACCAAAACATAGTGAAAAAGGCACTACAAACTACACTTATCAGCGGACCGGGCCCAAGTCCCCTGGA